>JAJJHY010000439.1:1080225-1150470 GCA_021224005.1 Drosophila setifemur
ATATTAAATTGAAGACCTCAAAAGCTGGAGGATAATAATATTCAAATAATGAAACGAACTTCAAATGTAATTTGTTAAATAACATTTAACTTATTATTATTATTATTATTATTATTATGTAACAAATATTATCATATGTTAATTAACAAATGTAATTAACAAAAAGTATTCAAATTATATATTATGCAAGCAAAAATTATAAGTTACCTCAATTAGAAAACACGATTACTTTAGGTATTCAAACGATTTGATTAAAAAATTAAAACCATAATTTGTAGTTTAGAAAACTAATAAGTTAGTCTCAAAATAACAACCATTTTGTCAAAAAAATTGCATTCAGCCTATTAAGTACAGAATATCGTCATCCCCCAAAAAAGTAGACGTGGCAAGTCTCACAAAATCCCATGAATTTCCATGCCTCTCCCACGCCGCTCTCCAGATTCGCTTTATATTTCGCTATTTTTTCCGAATTTTTATTTGTTTTGTTTTGGCTATCACTCTGATTGATATATCAAATTGATGGCCATCCGCTCCTACTGCTGCTATATAGTCAAATGTTTAGTTGGTTGTCGGCTAAAATACCCAATTTCCATTGCCCCGTGGATATATTTCTCTATTTTCCTCACTCCCGGAAAATGTGGTGCTATCTCTATTCCATTTAACAAAGCCCGGGAAATGTTTGTGCCTCTGCGTATTTGCCCATCCTTTTTTTTTGTTCTTGTTTTCAACAAATCCATTCTTTTTTCCAGTATTTTCGCTGTTTTTATTTTTATTTTGATTTTTTTGGGGATGGTTGTTTCCTTTTGGGCGATTGCATTTCACATGCAAATTCTAACGAGTTGTTTGTGGTCTTGTCGAGGCGTTGCTAACAAAAGTTTCGCAAAAAAAAAATAAAATAAAATAAACAAAAAAAAGGTATAGAAAAATAAAGAGAAAAAAATAAAAGCTAGCACCAAAAACAATGACAACAATATGCCGTTTATTCGCAACATTTTGATTTCGCCTGATTGGGTTGATTTTGCCAAAAAAAAAAACTGCAATCCGAAAAATAACAAGAAAGGAAGGATAGCTTCGGGGTCCGAAGCCTAAAATACCCTTGCAGATCAGTTCCAGCTATAGGATATAGTGGTCCTAATTTAATAATACTTTCAGGAGAGGTTGACATACTTTTTCAATACTGAATAATAAAGAATTAATCAATTATTTCTAAAACATGTTGGTGCAAAGTTTCAGCCCGATAGCTTTAAAACTAGCAACCGACAGACGGACAGGCGTAAATGGATATATATATCGACTCGGCTGGTGATGCTGATCAGGATTATATATACTTATAGGGTCGGAGATGACTCTAGGGTCACTATATCCCTAAGGTGTTTGAGATCAATTCGTCCGCAAGCTTCTGTTTTGGGCCCCGAAGCTAGCCTTCTTTACTGGTAAGTAACGTTGTTGGTTAACTTAAGCTTTCAAAACAAACTAAACTTAGTTTCCGCCACAGTTTAAGATACGATCATCATCATCTGTATTTCAACAATTCAGCCCTCTGCCGCCCTCTTTAAATTCCCACCTCACAGGGAGAGACAACCACTTGCCTAATGCAATTTTCGAATGCAAAAGCCATAAAAATATCAATTTAAATCGAACACTTTGTGGAACGCGTCTATTTTTTTTTCTTCTATTTTTTCTACTTTCCTGCCAGGTGAGAGAGTTTTCAGGAGGGGAGCAAAAGCAGTTTAAAGCCTGCTCCTGGGTTCATCCGCTTCCTGAAGCTAAAGCTCGCAAGAGCAGCAGCTGCAGAATGTATCTTATGGATTCTCCGCCCCCGCATTTTTGCTTCTTATGCTTCTTCGGGGTTCTGTATCTGAATGCCCAGCTGTCTGCTGGCAATTCGATTTCATGCTGCAATTTAATTTGCTTCACTCTGCACAAAACGCAAAATGTACCATCGATTTGGAAAGCAAAAGTAACTTAAGACGCAGGAAGGGCAACAGGTTCTCGGGCTTCAGGATTAAGCATCCTTCAGAACTCTACAGTTCCAGTCCCAGTCCAGTCCCAGTCCTAGTCCCAGTCATTAGGAATTGAAAAGAACTCATGAGTTGGTTTGTCATTAGCACACTTTGTGCATGTTGTGCATCATTAGAGGATGGCGATGACGAGATGTCGACGAAAAGGCCGATGAAAGGACTACAACTTCGCCGCCCAACTGACCCAACTGACCCCCAGGCTATGGTTTCATGCACTGCAAAAAATATGTTCTATTTGATTGAATTTAAGAAACAGAGAATCTCTTATTTAGGTACATATTACATGGAATAATGTCAAAGAATCTAATTATCAATAGCTTTTTAATTATTTGCTGTCATAAAACACATGTATTTTAGAATTTTTGGCGCTTTATGAAAATTTTTAAATCTTTTATTGAATATTTAAACATATCGTGAAAGTATTATCCAAATCAGACCACTAAATCCGATAGCTGCCATAGGAACGATGTGAGAAAATGGGTCATTGAACATAACTTTGGTGTTTTTTCATTGTTGGAAAATATAGTTTGTCCAGATATTAAGACCGTTTTATAAAATTAAAAACAACAAATCGGTGAACTACATTATAAATTCTATATATTCTATTCTAAGCTTCGGGCCCCGAAGCCTGCCTCCATTTTTGTTTAAACTCGATTAAATAGAAGAATATTTATCTTTCGCCTAAAACCTAATCCAATTATTGCCTTATATTATGTTCACCGAATTTGTTTCAGTGCAGGGGCATCTCACATGTTTCGTTATTTCAACAATGCTCCTGACACGTGACGTCTGCAGTTGCCCACACTCACCAATTCCGACAACTCCTCCTGTGCTCCAGCAAACCAAAATTATTCATTGATGTCAATGCCAAAGAGGAGATTTTCCCTTCCCAATTTTCCTACGCTCAACCTCTCCCCTGACCCCTGGGTTTTTGCCTTGAGATCGGCTGCTTGGCATGCATATGAAAATTGGCCAATTTGGCGCAGCGTTTGGCTTCACTTTGTAGTTATGGTTGTTCTTGGTCCTGTTCGTGTTGTTGTTGTACGCGTGTGTATGCAGAAGAGTAGCTACAATTTACACTGAGAAGAAATCGCATATTTTCTAAAAAGGCCATCAGTTTTCCCTGCTATTTCAAAGTCAAAACATTGAGATAATGGTTTTATTTTAAAGGTCTGCCAGATGTTTTGATTAATTTAAAAACGAAATGCACAGGAAACATTTATAACATTTTACAATTGATATTTTGTAATTATTTTGACATTCTAGTTTGATATTTTTTAATTGAACTGAATCTCTTATTTATAATTAATATTGTTTATATTTTCCAATATTTCTTCAACACATTTTGCTGATTTTGGTGTGGTAAAAAAAAAAGTAATTAGTATTTCTTACTTGTTCTGTCAGTGTATGCTTTGTTTCCTCTTTGGCCGCTTGTTGGCGATGGCGTCCTCTTCGTAATGACTTTAATTAACATACATACACGAACATTTTTGGGGGTCGCATGCCGGGAACCCCGACAGAGGGTGGCTGATGTAAAGGAGGAAGGGGCAAGGGGCAAGGGAGAGCGCTCAAGTGGAAGCTTTTTTGGCCAGAGCGAATGGGAGTGAGTTGGCCATGGCACCACCAAAAATGTGGGCCACAATTTAGTGGCCAATTTCAGCTGCACGAACAAAAAACTGTTGAACAACAACCACAGCTGAGGCAGCTTCACCCGGAAAGCAACAATAACACATCCATTTAATGAAAGGGAAATGCATTTGCCTAGAGTTTTTTTTTTGTATTCTCCTACCGAAAAATGTATTCGAAAATATATGCCCTAAATGAGTGTGACAATTAACATGGAAAAATGGCGTGCATATCGGCACATCATTAATAATGAAAGAGAAGGGAAAGTTTATCGAGTTTCGGTTCTAGAAACAGTGTTTGGCTTTTGAGTACAATTCGAATGGGATTATTGAGTTTATTAGAATCACTATCTACTATGCATATGTTTTCTTGAACATAAATCGAAACACTGCATTTAACTAACATAGCTTTGACAATCGGTATAATATAATAGATTAATTTGTAAATATTGAGTTAGATGTTTAATTGGAAATTCAAAAGCTAGCCTTCCTTTATTGTTGGTTTTTATTTTAAACTTCTTTGAATTACTGGGTTTTATAAAGTGGAAACAAAACTCTAACTTGCTTATTGACTTCCTTGAGAAACCGTCAGTTGAACTTACCTGGGTTGGATTGGGTTGGGTTGCGTTACATGCAAGTTGAGTAATTTGCAGTGACATCGCGTTCGGAAGGGGTAAGGTTGGCTGGGGTCAGAGTTCAGAGGCCTTTCACCGTGGCAGTTCAACACCCGATAATCGCCCCGATATTTCTACCGACCAGTTGACCCCACCTGTAATTCATACAACCCATCGAATATTTGATTTCCGGGCTCCTTCATCAAATCCCCAAAGTCCCCAAAGCCCACTTGCCCCATGAACTCTACTTTAAGCTTGTGATTTTCCACTCCCTTTCGATGCGAGTTTTCCATCCCACCCGGCTTTCCCAGCAGGCAAATCTAACCAAATGCCAACACAAATTTTGTTTGCCTTTTGTATTAGGTTGACAAAAATCAACAGCCAGCCGGAAAAACAGGAGCAGAAAGATGAGCAGGAAAATCCGATGGTTGTTGGTGGGGTTTTTCGGGTGGGCGGAAAATTCTGGTAGAAAATTCTGGCTGGTAGATTGCTGAAGAGATTTATGTTGGCCCCAGAGGAGCGGGATGGAGTCGAAAGATATCCAGGCAGAGAGCTGTTTGTCTTTCGCAAATGTTGGGCAATATTTTGCGGTAAAAGGTGAATTTATTAGCATTAGAAAAGAGGCTTCATTTACAGTCTGTTGGCACAACCGCAGAAATATGAAATAAAATCAAGTTTAACTCGACACAAGTGAAATAAAAATAAATGTCTTGACCATATAAACAACAACAACAAGAACATTTAATACCAGTCGTCTCCAGTTCTTTCCTTTTCATATTTTATGGCTATTAACTTATATTTGTGTGCCCATGTGTATTTCAAACTGTTTATTTAAATATGAATTATGTTAAAAGCATCAGATCTTATGACAATTTGGAAAATAATTGGAATCTATATAATATTTTGCAATGATTTTAATACTTTGTCAATATTGAAATTCTATCTTTTCCTCAGATTTCAGATTTCTATCATTCAGTTGCCACAACAACTTAATACCAATTTTTACGGTCCAAAGATCTCGACAAATCATAAACAAAACGCTCTACGGACACCGGCCAGCTTCAGATACTGTTTTATTCCTCTTTCTCTGGCTTTTTAATTCGGAATTCGGAATTCGGAAAACCAAAAAACCTCTAACCCCCAATCACAATAAAAAGCCACACATAAAATACGATGCATATCAGAAATATTGAGCTGAAGACGCTGATGTAGATTCACGAAATAAAAAAAATAAAAAAAAAAACACAGAGGGGGATTATATTTGGGGGACCGCAAGATACGCATCTTACGGATTGTTGCTCTTCGAATTTCTTTTCTGTTTGTGCGTTAAGCCGATTTTTGGGTTGACATTATTTTTGAGTGTGCGTTGCGACATAAAACACAATAAAAGTGAAATAAAAAATTCGGGGCGATGACATTGGAGGCGGGGAAACTTTCATGTCAGCGCTATCATTTTCGAAATTCCAATAAGTTGTGTATCGGCCAAACAAAAACAAAAATTAACAAGAAAGGAAGGCTAGCTTCGGTAGCCGAAGCTTAGAATACCCTTGCAGACTAGTTGCTTTCAAACCGTTCAATCGTTTGTATGGCAGCTATAGGATATAGTAATTTGATTTTTGGGTTTTTAATTTTCTAAAACGGCTTTAATGTCTATGGAAACTGTATTTCTCAAGCATGAATTAATTGTCTTGACAGACAGACGGCTAGATCAAGTCGGCTGGTGATGCTGATCAAGAATACGAGTATATATACTTTATAGGGTCGGAAATGTCTCCGTCACTGCGTTACAAACTTCTGGTCAAAATTATAATACCCTCTGCAAGGGTATAAAAAGGTTCAGCCGGATAAAAACGTTCTCTCTTTTTTTATCCTTTCCACTTACCGAAAATTTTGAAGATACTTTCCAGCTACGCTTTTCGTTGCCCCAACGAAAAAATAAAATCTGTAATGCCAAACGAGAGGAGACAATATTAGAACCAGGCTGAAATTTAATTAGCAAAAAAGAAAAATAAACCAAATTCAAAATCTCAATCAATGAGGAAAATGCGAAAGGAATCGTAGAAAAAGCAGCAGCATTGTACATCAATGTCAGACCAAATTAAATTTTTCCGTCCCCATTCTGCCCCACCTCCCTCTCCCAATCACAATATTTTCTTGTAGCATTTTGCTTTAGCTTTTTCATCATTTCAAAGTCAAATGTTGGATAAATAAAACAGTTTTCTGTAGTTTTACCAAAGCATTTTTGCTGTAGCATTTTCTCGGAATTCATAATTGAATGTTTCTCTCAACTTTGTGGGGATGATATGGGATTTGCAATTGAATTAAATTCTGATGCCGTTTGTCCATGGATTTTGCAGTTTTGGAACTTTTGCCAGGCTTCCTTCCTCGATTGGCGTCACTTTTCTCGAATTCCCATTCACTTAATCAGATTTCTCTGTCTCCTTTGCTCCTCTGTCTAAGAAAATTAACCGAGATGTGTGGCAAGTTTCTGGGTGTCAAGATAAATCTGCTGTTTTTGGGGATATATTGCAGATGTTTTATTGGAATTTATTAAGCTGTTTCCAAATATACAATATTCTACTTAAGTTTCATTTTTTTTTTAGAGAACATTTTTATTCTTAGCTAGGTCACTTTGGCTAACGATAAAAGAACATTGATTATTCAATGTTCTATAAAAATGCTGCTAACATGAGCGAGCTAACATTATTGGCTTACCCCTTTAGAGAGTTTGTTGTTTTTGCCAATAATGCCACTTGAATAGGAAATTCCAATATACGTCGACTTTAATATTTGTTTCTTCCATTAAGGCTGTGGGGCAGACGAAACTAAAACATAAGCTAGATTTGCCAAAATACATAAGCAGTCAAAATCAGACATTTTTATGCCTCTAGCTCTTACCATCTCTAGAATTTCATTGATCATACAGACAGACAGAAATGGCTAGATCAATTTGACTAGTCACCCTGACCACTCTTCTTTTTCGGACATCTCATTCTATGTACTGCAAGGTAATAAGCCCTTGTACTTTAGGACTACAAATTAAATGAAAAAGTTTGTTGATAACAATTTAATAAAGATACATTTGGACTCAAATTAAATAAAAAAGTTTTGTTAAACACAATTTAATTTAATATAAAATTGTGAGGCGAGGCGGAATTAATTCATAACCATTGTCTGCACAGACACATATGAAATCCAAATCAAAAAGTTTGATATCTCTAGCTGTAACCATCTGAGATCTCTTTGTTAATAAAATTAGACGGACCGGTAGATATTGTTATTCTCAGTATTGCATACATTTTCCCTGGTTTTATATACCCTTGCTATATGTACTATAGGTAAAAGGTACACTGACTGTAGGATATAATAATATTGTATAAAAAGATATTAAACAGTAATTTGTAAGTCAAGTCAAGTCCAACCCTGTCACTGCAAAATTTTTTGAATTGAGCCAAGAACGGAAAGTTGGGGAAAAAAAATTAAAGCTTTCTACTAACAGCACTGGCTCTCAATACAAATTAAATCGAATTTTAAACCACACACAAACGTGCGTTATTCATTTTTAAATTTATAACACAATTGGGAGAAATGCGAATGAATGTCAGAAAAGGGAAAAGCTTCAGGAAAAAATTGGGGAAATGTAAAGGAGTGAAAGTGAGCATCAAAAATAAATGCCTGCCTTTTGCCATTTTCTGTTCGCTTACGGTTAGATACAGCTTCAATTTTTCATTTTTGTGTAATTTCTTTTTCTTTCGAGGACACACAAATATAAATAAATAAGGATGTGTTCTGTGGAAAGAAAGAGGGAAAGGAAAGTCAAAGGAAATTGTGTCACCTTCAAAATATTTCGCAAAACACATACAAGGAGCTTGCAAATGACTTGGGTTCGCGGATAAGGGACAAAAAAGTTTAAAAAAAACTGAAATACTCGACTGGTGATGCTGATCAAGAACATATATATGCTTAATTATAATTAATATTGACCAGAGGGAACACCTTATTTCATAAATACAAATAATTAAATTAAATAAATCTGTATGTTTCATGGATACTTTGCGAACACATTAACACAAGGGAGAAACCATTGTAAGAAAACTTTTATTAGTGTTATTTTCTTTTATATTTTGCATCAGTAGGCAATTGTTAATCAATGTGCACCAAATTAATCGTAAAAAAAAAAACCGCCACCGAACTGAAGTCCCTCATTTTAAGGTCTCTTTTATATGCCCTTGCAGAGGGTATAATAGTTTTGCCAAGAATTTTAAAACACAGTGATGGAGACATCTCCGATCCCATAAGGAATACATTTTTAATCAGCATCGATTGGGATGAGGTGAAATTATTTCCGAATTTTTAAAGATAATCATTTGATTCCTTTTAAATGATCGGTAGCTGACTATCTATGGGTATACAACTGCCATAGAACACACAAAGAAAAAACTATTCACATAGAATAAATCCGATTTGAAATATAAAAAATCAAAAGCGATCGACCGGTTTTATTAGTGTTGATTGGTCAGAAAGGGTATTCCAAGCTTCGGGGACCCAAGCTAGCTATATTATGTTGTTATTTTGTATGGGCTCGGATGTCAGAAAACCCGCAGCAGTTGGGAAAGGAGGCGGGCAACCCTTTTCCTGGGTTACTAACTGTGTTATGAGTCATGTTTCTGGGCAGAAATCATCGGGAGTTCGGACTGTTTACCCACAGATAATACTTACAGCCAAGATGAGATATTTTGACATAGAGATATAGATTTCAATAAACGAGAGCCCAAAAGTGGTCGAAATAATCTTATTTTGATGCTATCGAGTTGTAACTTTTGTTGGTACTTCTTAGCCCAGTTCGGTTTTTGATTTTCATTAACCGGTTCATCATCAACATTAATATTATCAGAAATGAATTAACATACAGGTATAAGACAATATCAACAAGGATTAAAATTATTCGAATTATCAAAAACTCCGACCGACTGTACCGTTTAGTTTTCCCCATTAAATATTATATTAATCAACATTCCCACATTCCCGCATTCTTACATTCCTCCATCCAAAAATAAAACCACAAAAGTCACCAAAGGTAAAAGGTATTCATTTATTTCATTTATTTGTATATTTTTATAGATAAATTTAAAGAAAAATTTATGAAAAATGTGTTCCCCATATATTTATAGCGCAAGTGTTGTGGAGGATTCTCCTGCCCCTGTCACGCTCCTGTTCCTGGCCCCGGTTTCTTTTTCTTGTTTCCAGTACAATCAACCAAGGTCGTCTTGCAAGGGAAAAAATCATCTGAAAAAATTATTGAACACACATACGGCCCCGTTCGAATGTGCAAATATGTGTGAAATTTATTTGCCACAACCCATCGTCGTCCCAAAGGGTTTCTGTTTGGGTTTTCGCTTCCGCCCGTATCGGGATATTTACGGCCAACCCTTCTGCACGGTCTCAGGGGTCGCTCCCACACCCAAAAATACCGCCGAATCCCGCCGAGTCCCCGTTTCTGTTTGCTTGTTTCAAATTCACTTGATTGCACAAATGCTCATTGAGCTAATTTTATTTTGTGTGAGGGGCGAAAAAAACACAAAAAATAGAACATTTGATGGGATTCCGATTTCCATATGGAAAAAAAGATTACAGGGGGAAGCCCTACCTAAGTCCCACAAGCTTAAAAAAATTAATAGCTGGCCAGCAAGGTGGAAAAATGTGACATAAGAAACCAAAAGGTAATTTAAAAGACGAGGAACCCCATTCTCCCAAGTTGATCATATTACAGGACTTTACCTTTGCCTTTGATGCACTTGAGCCGTATCAGAAGTAGTCGCCAAGTGGTAAAAAAAACCCACACACACACCAAAAAGTGCGGTAAAACATGTAGTATTCTCCCTTTTTTTTTTGACCTTTCCTTGGGGTCACTTTAATTAATTACATGAAATAAGCTTGTTTTTTTCTCCCCAGTGGAGTTAGTACACATCTTTAGGTCGAGACTCTATGACTGACAACAATTTGTAATTGTTCAATTTAAAATTGAACATCTTTTCACTTAGGCAAAATGAAAATTAGTTTATCTCATCTCAATAAAATGGGTAAAGGCACATAAAACATTCAAACAAATTCTTTATTGAAATAAACGAAATACAGTCTGTAAAATCTATGGGCATTTTGGTCGAGAACGTTAAATTCGCACTAGAAATAATAATTATGGTCGAGTGGTGGTTACCGATAGATACCCGTTAATCCAAGATTTAATAAATTCAAGTTTTAATCCTAGTAGACCAGTATGTAGAAATTTACATTCAACATTTTTTGAGTTGAAAATATATATTACACGAAACCTACTCCAAACAATTTTATACTTAATATTAATCAGAAAATAACTGTAGTAAATATTTCTATTTTTATACCCTTGCAGAGGGTATTATAATTTTGACCAGAAGTTTGCAACGCAGTGAAGGAGACATTTCCGACCCTATAAAGTATATATATTCTTGATCAGCATCACCAGCCGAGTCGATCTAGCCATGTCCGTCTGTCTGTCCGTCTGTCTGTCCGTCTGTCCGTCTGTCTGTCTGTCGGTTGCTATGTAAACTAGTCCCTCAGTTTTAAAGCTATCAGGCTGAAACTTGGCACCGACCCTTCAATCTGTTGCAGTTAGTATATAAGTCGGAACGGCCGGAATCGGAACACTACATCACATAGCTGCCATAGGAACGATTGGGAAAAAGTGCCAAAATTTCCCCATTTTTTAAGATAATTTATTTATTTCTTGGAAAACTCTATTTAATAGCAATTTTAACATATCCTAAAAGTTTCATTAAAATCGGACTACTATATCCTATAGCTGCCATAGGAACTATGGGAAAAAATGGGTCATTAAGCATTACTCTGCTGTTTTTCAAGACAATTAATTCATTCTTGATAAAAACTGTTTTCATAGACAGTAAAGCCTTTTTAGAAATTTAAAAACCCAAAAATCGGATTACTATATCCTATAGCTGCCATACAAACGATTGAACGGTTTAAAAGCAACTAGCCTGCAAGGGTATTCTAAGCTTCGGGTACCGAAGCTAGCCTTCCTTTCTTGTTGGAATTGGTATTTCTCGGTTTTTCAAATCCAAATGAAGTTCCCCAGTTTTGTTAGATTCGACACAGCAAAACTATTCAATCTGTTGCATCAACTTTCATGTTGCCAAAGTTATTTAGAAAGCCGTGCTCTTTGGTTTGGTTTGAATTTTCATCAGCTGATGTTTGAAGGAACTATTTTGCACTTAAAATGAGTTTTCGAGTGCGTGACAAAGTTGCCCTTAAGATCCATTTTCCGTAGCATCTTCTGCTGCTGACTTTCAACTTCCATTACCCAAACTCCGGAGCGAGAATAACGAAAAAAGTATATGTTGGCCATGTTTGGCAATTAAATCATTTTGACCATAAATCGAATTTCGCAACACAAACACACAGATACCGACACATACCACAGGGCCTCAGTGTTAATCCAATTAACTTGGCTTGCATCAAACACATTCCTTTCCACCTATTGAAAGGCAGAAGCCCGAAAAGAGAGCGAAAATAAATAAAGAAATGAAAACAGTTTCAAAGAAACTCAAACTTGAAGTTTTATAGTGCCCTGCTCCCGCTTCGCTCCTACAAATTTCATACGAAACTTGGCTCCAGGAAAACTTTTCGCAGGCATTTCATTGGAATAGCTTCCACCCACAACTCCTCCGGATTCCGAATTCCGGAACCCAAACTCAAACCAAAAAACAGATTGCAAGGTGGGCCGTCAAGCTTGTCCTGACAAATGTTTTCATTGATTTTTACGAGCAGTGAACGCATAAAATAAATTCACTTGTTTTGTTGTTGTGTATAGTATGTGGGTTCTTTATAGGTATGTATATTTTTTGATTTTATGCTTGGCAAAAAATCCGAACTTTCCTGTAAGCAGAGGCAAATACAAAAAACGTCAAAAACCTTGTACAAAAATCTCCTGTTTTGCGTGTTCCGTGTTGTATTGTTTATTTTTTTTGTCCGTGTAGTTATTTTTCGAGGAGGAGGTGAGGAGGTACTAGTGTCAGATTTACGATTGCCATGCGGCCCCACGTTGGGTGCCATTAACGATCACGTTCGACCGTTTGACCACCCGCCGCCTCCTCTCGAGTTTCTCCGTTTTTCCCTTTTCCCTGTTCCCGTTTCCCCATTTTCCGACTCGCTTTTCACATGTGCGTGTCCTCGGTTGATGTGTGTGTCGTAAACGCATCATAAACAGCTTGCTCAGGAAAACTCTCCCTCTTGTCCATATTTTTTTGAGTTGTTTTTTTACGCGACTGCATCATCATCAAAATTATATTTTACAATTACCTTTTTTGAAGCACTCGTTTTTTTTGTCCAAGGGCCACCTGAAGTAATGGACACTGATCTTTATGAACAGGTGTGGGACTATAGTACCAGTGACTGATACGAATTCTCTATATTGCAATTGGAGCTTAGGAAGCCAACCCTATTATACAATCTTCTTTTCATTTTCTGGGTGTAAGTCGTACGTATTTTGGGAGTTTATAACTTTTTTGGTTTCTGAGATATTTCTGTTTTCACAATATATATATTCATAGTCCCCATAATTTTGTAGTCTTGAACTATCATGTAAGTTATTGCAGATTATGCAAATTATGCGTTATAATGCATTTAACGAGTTGCTTTTTTATTATTATTAAATTGTTTTCTGGCCTCTAAACTATTGGTTGCCAATGACATGTCAATGAAAGAACTATGAATTACCTGTGTAGCATTGGATTTCGATCTGTTTCCCCTGTCATTGCTCCTCCAGTGAAAAGTCTTCAAATGTTTATCGTGTCTGTGGCAAAGGTTTGATTTGCCATAAAAACTCACATTATTTTTTTTTTTTTGGAAGTCGTTGTCGTACTAGAACAAGTATGTTCTGTTTTATGTTGTTTTTTTTTTTTTCAAAATTTTATGGTCCTCTTTGTTTTGGGGCGGGGGGAGGGAATTTACGAGCTTTTGAAATTCGAAGTCGTAAAATGTATTGCAACAGAGAGGATAGACGGAGAATCTGTTGTGGCATTAACTTATTATTATTAATACCGAGTGAGTAAACTCTAAAACCCTTGCTTATTATTGTGAAAACAAAGTTTGCCGCCCGAGTTTCGAGTTTGAGTTCATTTCCAAAGGAAGGGAAAACGAGCCGAGTCGAGCCCAATAAAATGTAATTAATTTGCAAAACTTTTCCCCGCACTCAAACACACAAAAGCCAATAAAGCAGCACTAAGATGCTGGAAAACGAGGGGAAAGCCAAGGGATTTGCATGCCAAAAGCCAAAAAAATATATAAAAAGCAGGATAAAATAAAATTAAAAAAAGAAAGGGGGCAAACAAAAAGCAGAAGCGAGGAACAGAAGCCAACAGCTGCTCGACATAAACTTATAAAAGCTGGCAAAACTCTCTAACCAAAAGGGGGGCAGGCAGGACGAAGGGCAAAGAAAGCGCAGAGTGGCAGCGGGGAGGAGTCGGCGGAAAACCTCTGGCATTGCTGCATTAAAAAGTTAATAAAAGTGTAGCATGCCACAAGTCGTGCCGCAATTTGCGGCAGCTGCAGCTGCGTTCCAGGCAAAAGGATATGGATATGGATATGAATATAAGTAATCCTAGTGCCAAGTCCGACCTCTTCGGTTTCCCTCCATCTCCTTGAGTGTGTGGAAATGCTGGATAGAGGAGAAAGCGGAAAGGGAACAGAGGCCGGGGAAGGGAAAAAGAAAGTGGAACTTGTTGCTCTTCAGGTGGCATAAGCTGCGACTTTCGCACTTGCTGCCTCCCCGTAAAGTGCAGACAATTAAAACGCTCAGCATCCTTGGCTTCACTTCACAGCAGGATCGGAGGATATTCGATCTAAAGTAAGCAGTTCAAGAAGTTTCGTAACAAAGTGCAACACAAGCAAATGCTTTCAATTTAACCGATAAAATCGATCTATTATTTAAAAACAATAGGAGTAACAATTGGTATATTTCTCAAATGAAGAGTATTTGAAAATGATGAGTTTTTATTTAATATTGCAAGGGTTTAGTTAATAAATATACTAGTGTAACAAATATTTAAATCTATAGTTTGTGCAGTTTAAAATTAAATATATAAATGTGCACTTCACGAATCTACATATGCAAAAAGACTTTAAAGCTGGAAGACTAGGATTTTACGCATTTAAGCAAAAAATAAATATCACTTTGATCTCCGTGGGTACTTCACAAATTATACAAGTAGTTTCCGAGGTATTGTGCATTCTGTACATTATTTATTTGAAGCAAACTTGATCTGCGCAGACTTTGCATAACAATAACATGACATGGCATATACATTTGTAATAAGATGTTTTAGTTTCTGTGGTCTTTGAGATATTTCATACTTTAAGATCATACAGAGGGACCGACAGATAGATATGGCTATATCGACTGGGTTATTGATGCTAATCAACAATGTATATTCTTTATAGGGACGCAAAAAATGGAACCATAAGTTGTACAAGTAAACTTTACATTAATCTAGACTAGATTATTCTTCAGCCAACTTCCTTTTTTAAGAAAACCTTAGGCAGAAAACCTGCCTAAACTCAGTCTAATTAATGTATGAAGCATGCCATAACTATCATCGCCATCAATAAGCGTTCGTAAAGATTTAACCAAGATTTAGACTCATCTGTCGCTGCACTTCTGTCAAATATTATCCACATGGATTTATCCGTATCCATATGTTTTTGGGTGAGAAGGGGAGTGCACATTTATATACTTAAGCCCTCACAGATGGCAACTAAATGCAACTCCGATGCCAAGTGGCGAGAGCTCATTTCCACTTGCGGTTTCAAGGGTTACTCAACGTTTGCAGAATCCCGAGGAAATGGAGAAATGGCGGGGAAAAGCCCGGAATAACGGGTAGCGGGTACGTGGCTGTGCACTTTAAGTAATGCGGCCAATTGAAAATGTCGAACAAGTGCCACACAAAACGCCAAGAGCGATGCTGCTGCAGCAGCAGAAGCAGCACAAGCAGCAGCCATCCGTCGACTGCAGCTAATTAAGAACGCATTAAAACGATTTGTGAGCCCCTGAGCCAAGTGCCAAAGGGATGGGAGTGTCGGATGTCGCTTTAAAAGGGTCTCAATACGGCTAATCAATAAATAGATTAAGCGCAAACCGATTATGCAAGTCAATCAGGAAAGCGAATGCGAGTGTGCAGTGTTGCATAAGCCAAGTAAATGCCGTGAGAAGCGCATAGAAGGGATAGAAGCTGGAGGGAACGTATTTCATAATTCCGGTAAGCTGATTAACGACAAAACCCCTTTAATACCAGCGCCAGTAAAATCCCGTAACTGTGCCAATGTATTGGGTTTCATGGAACCCAAATAAGCTGCACCACACCGAAAATGTATATAAAACATTTCCTTATAGAACAACCTTTCTAGTTAGGTCCTCGGACAATGCAAATACAAATAGTTTGTTCAATGAAATGATTTTGGAAATTTAACTAGAGAAACCACAAGAAACCCAGTCTCGACATTGAGTAATCACCAACATAGATTGAATTTCCACAGTGTTTAGCAGTCGTATTACCTTTCACCATCGAGTGGTCTTATAGGCTAAGTAGTACAGTTCATCGGAAAATGAGAAAAACAAGAGCCAACAAACCAATCAATGAGATTGCCATACTTTGCCAACTACCTAAGTTTAATGAGAAGCGCAGAGAACGGCGCTGCCCAAGTGGAGGCAACCAGGGCGAAAACTTCGTGCCCAGGCCATGGGAAATGTACAACAACAAGTGGTCATCGAATAGAATCGCAGGAAAAAACAAAAGGCCTCACCCAGTGGAACACAAGAAATCGAGGCGAAAACTTTTAAAGCAACTTTCGGGTACATGTTTGTGTTTGGACGAAAATATTTTCAATTACAAATTGTATTTTTCCGTTTAGATAAGCAAAATTTATGGCAGGACTTGCGTCCTCAATCGCACTGCCCTGTCCCGCACCAAAGAAACTCAAACTTCGGATTGCAGTCCTGCGGCAACAAACACTTTGGCGCTTGGTCGGCGACGCAGTTGTAAACAAGAAACGAGCAAGAAGAACCCGCCCGGAAAATCAAGAAAAAAAAACTAAAAAACCAGTAGAACCCAGACCAGAAGCAGAATCAGAACCAAAACCAGAACTAGAAAAAAATCCACAGCAAGCAGACGCCGAAAAAGAAACAAATTATTCGACAAAGAAAAAAAACTGCAACTGCAGAACTTAAAAGGACAACAAAAAAAACGAAAAGAGTGAAAAAAAGTTTTTAGGAGATATCTATGATTTGAAGGTCCTATGAAATGATCTTCCATCGATATAAATATTCCTTTTACAATTATCAAAACTCGACCCCAAAGTTTATTAAAATAAAGATAGTTTTTGAAAATACAAAAAAAAATCATGGATTAAAGATGTAATTTTTAAACTTTGCACTTGTTTCATTTGTACAGAAAATTCGAATTTAAATTTAAAAATAGAACAGGACACTTATCCATCAAATATTCCCAGCGAATCGTAATATGCAGGGTGTTTAAAGGAGCGGAGCGAGATGGCGCACAGATTTATAGAGTATTTTCTTCTACGTGCTTCTCGGTGGCGCCGCCAAATGTCACGTACGCAGACAGCGGCGTCCAGGAAGGAAGTGGCAAGGGCGTTGGACCCTCATTCACAGGGTGCAGGCGGGTTGCCCGGCTCATATGGCTGTCACATGAATGCAATTGCCAACTTAATACGAAGGCAAATGCAACAAACTGGACAAAAAACACACACTCCCACTCCCACTACCACTCTGCAGAAATCATTCTCCTTTCGCCCGGGTTGTCATCTTTTGTTAACAGAAGAAAAAAAACTACAAAGAAATAATAAGAAAATAAATGAAGGATCCGAGATGCGATGGAGGAGAACTAGCCGTTGCAGGGCCCAATTTCAATTGAATTTTATTGAAATTCTGCTGTAAGACGCACAACTTTTTGCGGCACTTAATGCGGCTAAAGGTTTTTCATTTTCCTTTTCCGTTTCCCACCCGGGGGCGTGACTTTTCCTTGCCATACATGGGGCCTCTTCTCCGTCTGGCATTATCGATATTTAAGTTATTTCCACATTTAAATTTCCCATTCACGTTCCCCGGCAAACGAACCGAAATACATGGATGCAAGGGGAGTGTAAGAGTTTGTTTCTCTTTTTTTTTTGTTATTCCCTCGTAGTTAAAGTTCAAACACTTTTGAAGGTTTCGGGAAGAAATAGGATGATCAAGTAAATAACAAACCAAATGTAAAGTAAAGCACTACGATTTAATAATAATAATTTCAGTAACTTCTACTCCTCTACTTCTCTCATCGATTGAAAAGTACCGGCAAATGTTTTTTGAAGGCATTAAAAATGGAATTGACACGTTCGCTGCCTCTGCACGCAACAACAACCAAACAAAAACAAGGAAGAAAGGCTGCTTTTGGAGCCCGAGACTTTAAATACCCTTGCAGACCAAGACCAAGGGATCCAACCGCAGCGATACGATATTTTGTCTTTAATTTTGAAGTGCAAGAAATACCAGAATGAATGAATTGTATTATATGTGTAATAGGAATTCCATTATTCCTGGGCCAGCTATATGATTAAGTGGACCCATTTAATGCGAAGGGTAGTCGTTAGACATCTATTTTCAAGGAATCAATCAATTATCTTCAAAAATACCCAAATTGCCAAGCGGTATCCGATAGTTTGAAAACTTATAGAGCAAGCATCTGGGCAAGAGTATAATAACCTCTGCGAGGGCACAACAAGAGGGTCCCCTTCTCGATTTGGTTGTGTTGTATTTTCTTTCCGACGTCGCCTTATCATAATGATGACGTTTACATTTCAATTAACGGCGAACAACATAATTGCAGCAGTCAAATTATATAATTTACACAGCACACAGCACACACATAGAGGAGCAGAGGAGAGGGCAAACTCATTTGCCTATACATGAATCGGTATATATGGTACAAATATATACGATTGCGCTGCATATACATGTTCGTGGGGAAGATTGACGGCAGCTGCAAATGCAACGCAGGTGTTGCCCCATGTGTCAAAAAATAATCATTTTGAAATCACTTCAAAAATTCAGACAGCGGCCCTAAGATGAGATACATGCGTGAGAGAGAAAGAGAGCTCATGAGAAAAGAGAGGCAGACAGAGGGCGACGAAAGAGACGGTACGATACAATCTGTAGACCCCGAGTCAAGTGTTCCGGCCATAATTTGTTCGCCCTCCATTTCACTCCCTATATCTCAATTTTCATGTTTTTTTTTTCGTCGGGAACTGTCTTACACCTTCTTCAAAAAAGTCAGTTCAATGCAAGTAACTTTAAGTAGTTCTTAAAAACGGATCACAGCTGCACATTTAAAGCTTACGCAGAGAAACCTGAAAAATCTATTTATTAATATACAATTTTATAAGCCCTTTAAAATCCTTGACGGACATAAAAAACTGTACTGATAATTTGGCGGCTATAAATGAAAAGTGGGATTTGTTATTATTGATTCCATGTCGAAGGCGATGTCGAAAGCTTTCCATTTATTTTTTTCTTCGAATGAGCGGCATGCAATTGAAACCAAAATCAAGAAAGGAAGGCTAGCTTCGGTACCAGAAACTTAAATACCCTTGCAGACCAAACTGAGAGACTAGTTTACATAGCAACCGACAGACGGACGGACAGACACCCATGGCTAGATCGACTCGGCTGGTGATGCTGATCAATAATATATGCACTTTATAGGGTCGGAGACGTCTCCTTCACTGCGTTACAAACTTCTGGTCAAAATTATAATACCCTCTCTGCAAGGGTATAAAAAGAAACGAAACCCAAACCCAAACCCAAACCCAAACCGAACCCGAGTCGAATTCCCACCGCATTGAACAACCTGAGGAACCCAACACCTCGTCGTTTGGCAGAAAAAAAGGCAAAATAAAAGCGACAAAAATAACAAAACGCATTGAATAGTTTTCTATCGTGACACATGAGAGACCTTTCATAGGCTGGTCGGGCCTTATTTTACAGGGCACACATAATAATCTCTGCTAGCCGTAATTTATTAACGTTCCCCAGTTGCCGAGTGCACCAATATAAACATGTAAACATATATATCGCCCGTATCCGAAGCGTGTCTATTGCAGGTTGGGCCGTTGGCGGTTTCGCTCTCAGCGTTTTATTTCAATGCGATTGACAGCAAATTGAAAGCCGGCACCTGCAAGTGCACTGAGCAAATGCGGCAAAGAAAATTGGAAAGGCATTGCGGGCTAAAATGGCCAACCAACCAACTACACCAGAAAAAATTAATAACAATTTATTTGATCTCATAAATTAAGTAATTAGAACCTTTGTATTGTAAAATAAATATGTTGAACAAAAAACATTCATTTATGTTTATTTAAAATTTACTCTTTTTGAAAAGAGTCAGTCCCATAAATAGAAAATAATATCAAAACAGTAATTTGTAAAACGAAATCAATGTTATAAAGTTTATAAATTCAATCAAAACTATCGCTGTAATAATAATAAAAACTTCATTGATATTTGCTTTCTGTGCAGCTTTCTATAAAACTCCTTGCTTGGATTTGATGATGCGCATTAAACAAATAACGCCCTTGCAATATTTCATTAAAAACTTAACGCTCCTAACAGCAGGTAGTGCTTTTCGAGGGGGTAGAAAAGGGGGATCCCACAGAGGCGTTGGGAAAGGGAAAAGCGGGGCAGATAAAGATCCATTGGCTAATGTTCCATTGGCGTGTGTGCTATGCATTGCAACGGCTGGCATTTAATGGAAATAACACAAGGTGCATTTTAGCAAAGGGTTTTAGGTGGATGAAAACAAGGGGCAACCCGGCGGGGGCTAATGTAAATCTAAATACCCTTCAGAGCAGTTTCAATCACCATCTAATCAAGATAATTAATCACTGAAGTGGGGAGGTAATAAAATCAATGAGAAAATGTTTCTTTAAAATAAAAACGAGAAAGATCGAGGGTCCTTGTAAAAGCGTCATAAATTCAAGTTTAAACGAAAGAAACGATTTCGCATAGTACTCCTACAAGTAACAAGTAACAAGTAAGAACATTACAGTCGAGTTTCCCGACTGTTTCCCTTAACCAATCATAAGAAAAATAAATCAGGATCGAAATAAGAAAAAATAGATGCAAAACTTCTTAAAAGAACTACCAAGTCGGGGGAACGGTCCCTGGTTTGATCCCCAGACTTGGCAGTTCTTTTAAGAAGTTTTGCATCTATTTTTTCTTATTTCGATCCTGACCTGGCTAGACATCCTTACAATTGCACAACCTAATGCATTTTAAAGCAAATAGCTGTTAAAACATTAAAACCTAGAAGCACAAATTGAGAGGGCGGTGGGCGTGGAACCGACATCATCTGTGTAAATATTAGGGCCATCTACACTGGTAATACGGTTCTTCTAGCTCTTACAGCTTCCGAGATCCGTGTGTTCATCCAGACGGAAAGACTGACATCGCTATAACGACTCCGCTCGTCATGCTGATCAAGAATATTTATACTTTTGCGGGGTCTGTCAAGCCTTCTTCTGCCTGTAACATGCATTTGCACAAACTTAATATACCGTTTACCCTTCGGTACAGGGTCTAAAAACCTGAATATGCCGTAGCACTTAGATTAACCCATATTAGGCCATTTAATTTGGAAGCATCAAGCAACTCTTTAACATTTGACAGCGCTGTCATATCGATAAATGTCATACTGTGTTGGAAGCGTCATTCGAACACAATTTTTACTATGGAACAATACACTGCATTCAAAATAACTTATCAATTTCTCAAATTCACAAAAAAAAAATATTAAAAGTGCTCCCGGTGATAATACCATAAGACGTTTATACACATAGTTTTTGAACTCGGCGAAAATCCTAATGTCAGATGAGGCACATTTCACGTTAAATGGAAATGTAAACAAACAAAATTGTCGATTCTATGCCACTGAAAAGCCCTAATTTATTGGGGAAGTCCCTCTGTACGACCAAAAAGTCACAGTTTGGTGTGGTGTTTGCGCGAATATGATCTTCGGTCCGTATTTTTATCGTAGAGTCACCACAACCATCAATGGCGCTCATAATCGAGCCATGATAACAGATTTTGTGATCCCAAGTGTTCGTTTTCGTTCGTTTGGATGACTTCTGGTTTCAACAGGATGGCCCTACATGCCATACAGCACAACAAACAATCGATTTATGGCGGCCATTGTTCCCCGGACGACTCATATCGAAAAGAGGCGATTTTGACCGGCCACCGATGTCACCAGATTTGACGCCACCAGACTTTTTTTTGTGGGACGTTAGGACACTAGCTAAACTCAGAGCCAACATACGCCGCGAAATCAAAACCAAAATGCCGATAAAAGGGCACATTTCGCAGCCAAAGCTAATGGCGCCCATTAATGCGATTTAATTTTCAAAAACTAGTTCGAACAGTTTTCCAAGGACTATAATACAACATTTTTGAAATGAGCAAAAAAAATTGTTTTTTTTTTTCAAAACAAATGCTTCAAATTTGTATGCGCATAGGAACAAATATTTATATTTGTGTTTATTTTGCGGTTTACAAACGGAAATCAAATAAATCACATGCCGAATTGAATTTTTTTTTGATTTTGTCATTTCCTTGCTTTTATTTAAAAGTAGTTTTTGTTAGTTCCCCGTATTTTCACTTTAATTAGTTTGAAACAGAAATTACACAGGAAAAGCAGAGAAAATGCGTGAAATTAAAAATGCATGATAATAATTACCCATTTCCATTTGGAATTTTCAATTTGCCATTCTCTGAAATTGACATTTAAAATATTGTTATTATACTCGTTAGTTGACTTTAACCATTGTTGTTTGGCTACGTATATTATTATTATTATTATAGTTCGCATTGCAAAATGTTCAGTGTCAATTTGTATAGTTTTGTTTTTTCTTTTTGTGAATTCGCTCATAGAATTTATGGTAAATTAAATTAACCTGATTGGTATATGCATTTTTAATGACATAACTTCAATCCGATCCCCCAGAGTTTATTTTGACTTTGTGTTTGGGTTTGCAATGAAAAATTAATAAAATAAATTATTATTACTTTTGGTACATTCTCTCTATAACATTCCATTTCTTAACCTCTGGTCTCTGAATAAAATTTCTCGAAATTCAAATTTAATTTATACGTTTTAATTATAGGCCCACGAAAAGACGTTCCACGTCGAAATACATCATAAAAATTTACTCCCCCCAAAGAGAAAAGCTAATTTCCGTGTTTGTCTGAAGGAACTATAATTTTTATATTAGACAAATATGAGCGAAGAAGCAGCATAGGTATGTGAGAGTGTAATAAATTTTATTAAAAACATTTACAAACACACGGATACAGACGAGGAATATGGCCTGAAATGGGATTGGGTCGGCATGTACAAACATATATTTTTGGGTCATCGCACATATGTACGTGACCGTGGCGATGGAGTTGCTCTTTCCTTACATTTTCTGTCCAGTTGCGACAATACGCTATACGAAAATAATCAATGTTTTTGGAAAGGTAAAGCTTAAACCTACCGAAACTACCGCTCAAGATCAAAGGTCTTCCCGAAATAGTTTCGGATATGACACAAATTTTTATACTCCAAATTTCAAATATTTGAAGTAATTCATTTGAACAAGTTAAATAAACATAACAAACCATCTTCTCAAATACCGCAATACCATTGAATCAAAAACGGAAAAAATTAAGAAGAACCAAAAAAAACGCACAGTTAAATGTGGCCAAATTAATGGACATCGAATGAAGTTGATCGGCTGTCATAAAGTGGTTATAATTACTTTTCACACCACACAGAGAGAGGCGTGACTGCTAACGAGGGGAAGGGAAATAAATCGGAGTGAATACAAATCGAAGGGGACAATCATGCCCCAGCAGGCGGCAGAGAACAGAAAAAAAAACTAGGGAAAAATATATTACAAATAAACAATCATAAATTGTCCATAAATTCGAACGAGTTGCGGGGGAAAGAGTGGCGCGCTTTGTAGGCTTAGACCGTATTGCGCACGACATTTGTTTATTTATGGCAAATGACAATAAAATTTAATAACTTTGACACAATTTAATTAATTTCGATTTTTCAATATGACAAAATAAAAAAGGAAACGCGTAGAAATAAAAAAAATTCAAGCCAGCAGGGCAAGCAAAAAGAGGGAACCCAAACAAAAGTCAACACAACATAAAATTTTTATAAACGCTTCGGCGAGGGGCGAGGGGCGAAGGGCGAGGGGGCGTGGCGGTCGGTCATGTTTGTCGAGTCATAAGCAAACAAATTTATGGAATGTATATATTTTTTCTCATTGGCTATATATTTTTTGGGCCTGTTTTTGTTTTGAATGTTACTATCTGTCGTATGCAAAACTCAAATTGAATTAAAATTCAACGAGGGCAATTTACAAAATTAGTTTTGGAAAAAGTCATTACACTCGCAGCAAAAACCAAAGGTTTTTTTAATATATTTTTTATTATCCAACTAGGTATGGAAGCTCCATCGGAACTAAAATCAAATCGACTTAATTAAGAGCTTTGAAAGAATCCAAATCAAAATTGATATCGATTTGTCCTATTGAAGTTTCGAATGAATTGAATTTTTACGTTGAGCGAAATAAGAAACCAAGCTATGGAAAAATAGATAAAGTTCATTGGAGGACAAAGCTCATTTTAAATTCTATCTAAATAGAGTAAATATATAACTATTAATTGCCCCAAAACTATAAAACTATTATATATAAGGCTGGTTCAGTTAGCTCTTTAAAAACCCGTGCAAAGTTTGCAAAATACCCAATTTCCTTCTCGCCAGCACCAACAAAATTGACGGAGTTTATAAATCGACGCATGTGCGTATTCTGGCCACATAAAAAAACCGCAATTGAAATGCAAAATATTGTCCGTATATAAATATGGGGGAAAAAAGTCAAAGTGCAATGATTGAAAAATTGAGAGGCATGGGGAAAAAATTAATTTTGAATGCCTCTGCATCTGAATGCCTCCCTATTTGTTTTTTACTGCTCCCCCTTATATGGCGGCAGTTGTCTTTTTAAATTGTGACAACATAAAATAATTGTTAAAGTCCAATAATAACAATAAACATGCACAAAAAAAAAATAGAGATGGAGCAGAGCAAAAAGCAATTTGCGATGCACCGAAAACAAAAAACCGAAGCCCAATTCCAAGGGGAAATCTCTCACTCCCTTTTGCTCAGTGTGTGTAAATTTATTGATTTCCATATATTTATTTGTGTAAAATGCCATAAATTACAATTATTTAACAGGGCCGGACGATATTTACCTCCCCCTGCTGCTGCTGCTGCTGCCCCTGCCCCTGCCACTCCACCTGCCCCTGCATTTTACCAAGTGCAGTTGGGTCAGTAGTGCGGCTCTGCTGTTATTTTGTTGCTGCTGTTGCATAATTTGTTGGCCAAATTGGAACTCAACAGGCCAGGTACGTGGGCCGTAACGCTCTCTATCCGGCTATCGAGGAGACCCGGAGACCCGTATACCCGGACAAACAAGGCCGGACAGAGAGAGTAGGCTCATCAAGTATGCAAAATTCGCAAGTCCTTGCAGCTGTCGTATAATAGGGATGAACTATGAAATCACACAAGTCGCAGTTAACGAAAACGGTGACTGAACGGTGGCTGGCTGGTCACGATTATGAAAACTGTGACTCAAACTTAAAGGAAAGGGAATCAATAAACATATTTAGCAGTTACATTTGTACTAAAAAATACATAAATAAAATGTGTAGCATATAAAGATTATTTTTTTAGATTGAAATATGTTATTTCATTTGGATTTGTGATTCTCTATTCTCACAAGCTAAAGGTCACGGATCGTTTTAAAGGAATTATCACGAAATTTTCCTTGAGACATATTATGTTCCAGCTGCATGCCACACACATTCCTCGGACTATTTTCCACCCTAGGTCCACCCTTGGGGTTTCCCCACCTTTTGGATTCCCATTTAGTTGGCTTTGCCCTGATCAATCGCTTGGTCATTTGTTGGCTTTCACTCTACGAATTGTCGTGTGTGTGCGTGTCTATCTGTGTACTTTCTCCATTGTTGGCATGTGCGTGTGTGTTTGTGAAATTGTGCAGACTATTATATCCGAAGCTTATTAACTGCGGGTCTCGCCAATGCAAGGCAAATACGTGAGCAAATTTTGCAATCAAAGAAACGATTTTCAAATTTAAGATGCAACAAGAAGCAGTGAGAGGGCAGTAAATTATGGGCGTGGCCCCAACAGAGGCATGCACTTAATTTGGCAATTGTCTCTGCACACACACAGATAGGCGCATACACATAGATACTCGTACAACACGGGCCACCCACACCACCCTCACCTCAGCGTATCTGTGTGTGTGTGTGTGTGTGTGTGTGTGTGCGTCTGCCTTTGTCATTAATATTAATTTCGTGTTTAATTTATTGTAATTTACGTGCATTTGATAAATCGTGTTATTATAATCAGTTGAGTGGAAACGTGAAGAAAGGACACAGGCTATGGCCTACACTTGGCGAAAATGTCCCGGACTTAGTGGTAGATAACTTAGTAAATTATTTTCAAGATACATTCCAATATTTGTTTGAGAGAATATTTAACACAACATCGAAACTATATTTTAATTAGCATATTTACAGTTTTGAAAATATCAATGAGAATATCATTTCGAAGAAGGGAAGGAAGTACAAAGGTATTCCGAAATAAATATATTTGATTGAGCGCAGATTTTATTATAACAATTGAAAAATAGTCAACCAGTATCTCAAATATCCATTATATAGTCCATAGGCTCGCAATATTGCAAACAATAAACACATTGATTTGAATATGGTTTATCCAATTAAATGAATAGTTATATTTCTCTTTGTGTAGAACACAATCAAATGAAGAAGTATTGGATAGTCGGTGGTATGAGACTGCTATCGAAATGCCAATGACAGCTGTCTGGATGCTATTTTCGACTTACCTCTAACCAAAGTTCTTTTCTAGCGACAACTGTGTGGGTGGGGGGATCCTTTAACGATTCCCGATTCCTCGAAACGGGAGCTTTAAAAACTGCAAGAGAAGCGGAAAAAGTGGGTTAATGGCGTTATCGATTTGGTGTAATAATTAATAATTTAATTATGGCCCGATTGACTGTCTGTGTCTGAGGTTTTTTTTATTATTGATTTTGGAGAGCCACACATTAATGCAGAATTTATGGCCAATCGTTTTAGTAATTACTTGCAATTTGCCACTCGCACACAACTTCGCAAAAGGAAATAGATGCGAGGACATTCCATTAAATAAAGATGAGGCGGTAAGGTAAATAATTAAATAGAAGAGAGTGGGTAGTTTTTCATTTTAAAAGAGCTAGGCAATTGTGCAACACCGTCAGTACCGTCGAAAAAGTAGCTCATTTTAAAAGAATTAGTTATTTAAACCATAAAAAGTTAAAAAGGGATACATTGTAGTTGAAACGCATTTTAGTTGGCCCTAAAATGCAAATTAGGATTACAAAGTGTTGAACAAGATATGTCCACTCCATAATGTTCACAATTCCGCAATCCTTAAAAAAGGTTATTAATTCCTGAATCAAAATATAATTTGATCGCCTTGAAAATCCTTGTTGAAATGACCAAACCACTGAATACCACTGAATTCGATTTTGACGAAGAATCTTACAACACTTAAAACCCTTCCTTTCCAAGTGGCAAGTCTTCCCACTTTTTCCTACCGAAATAAGATCTGCATGTCTATATTTTTCTAGTATTTAATGCAAACAAAACATTCAACCATTGAAATCACAAAAAGTTCACGAACTCAAGAAATCAACACTCAGCAATAGCAAAACTAATACCAGCCTGCAAATATATTTATGAAAATCGGATTGAAAGGACAAAAGGGACTCGAGTGGGCAAGGAGCAAGCCGGGGTAAGGGAGCAGGGGTGATGTCTGGGTAATAAACATTTTCCCACTCTGCTCATGTGCGGGAAATGCTTAAGGACAAGTGTCGCATAAAGGAATGTTGTTGCATCCCCGATCCCCGCATTTTTCCCTTTTGTGGAATGCATTTTTATAACGAAATAATTATATTTATGCCAGTAGAGAAAGAGAGAGAGCGAGCTGGGGAAAAATGTGCATTGGCTATTGCAGAGAGGACGCATCCAAGTCGAAGTAATGCAGAAAGGCGAATCGCAAAACCCGATTCCGATGGCGATCCCCTGAAAATCCCCCAATCCGCCCCCAAGCCCCGGATCCCCCAGGATTCCCTACGGATTCCCCTGGACCTCCCTCGGATTTCCCCGATTCCGATTCCGATTCCCATTTCTGAACATAACGGCATCCATTACACGCAACAACAAAAGCAAAATGGCGTCTGGGGCGACAATGTGTGAGTGTGTTTGTTTGTGTGTGTGGGTGTGCGGGTGTCTTTGTGTCTCTCGTGTTGTCGTTGGAATTATTTTTATTATTTTACACAATTTTTATATGCGGAAAAGCCAAATGCGATATGCGATACACACACCCAACAACCAACACCCATCACCCAACACCCAGCACCGACCATCGAACGAAAGGCGGCGAAAAAATGAACTTTTACAGCAGGGCATAAATATTTAGTATATTGTTCTTGTTGCTGCATGTTTATATTGTTGTATTTAATGAGATTTTTGAACTTTTTTGCCATAAGCGCCTTAAGCGTTCGCTTCGCTGTGCGACAAATAAAAAACACTTTGCAGAAGCCACAAAATGGAAAGCAAAACAAGAAGCATTCAAGAAGTTTTTCTTTTTGATGTTGGAGTGAAGGAATGGCGGAGGAGAAAGGCAGGGAATGGAATATCCTGTGACTGCAGGATATTACAATGCTTATTTGATAAAAAAAAAAAAACATTGGTACATTTTTTAGCATTTGTTTGGCAATCACTTTTATTATAACTTAATCTCAAGGAGATTCACATCTTAATTTCTTAATTCTCTGGATTACGGTTGACTACCTTCTCCGAGTCCCATCCATAAATACCATTCACATCCCATCCCATAATCATTAAATCAATTTATTGCTATCACATTTAAGCCCATTAGTTTAAGGCCTCGATAAGATCTCTCCGATCCGAATCTGGAATGCATTTGTCATTCCCAACGAAAAAATTGAATCAGAGCAGATCGAAAACCAGTTTTTTGATCAGATTTCTCATCTTGTGTGGGTTGTTGTGCAACAGCGGATTGATCGTATAAAATAATAACAATAAAGGGAAACCGGTGGCAGAGATTCCGAACCAAAATCCAAAATCCAAACTCCAACGCATTCATTAGTTCTCATTAGGAGACAAAAGAGTTTTCATACGAACTCCCTACCGGTGGTACGGGTTTACCGGTTTTATCGGAGGGTCTAATGAACCTATAATAATAAATACCAAACAACATTTTACATTTTAAATAAACAGTCGCCAAACGCAATGCTCATGGCATTTTAATAAATTTATAATTTCTATATTTGGGTGGCCCAAGACAGTTGAAGATAATTGAATGAATTGAGTGGGTGCTTTTTTTTTGGAAAATAATAAATATAATAATATTTTATAATATATATTTTTTAGCTTCATAAATTATGGAGATGATAAAAATATTGGGGAAGCTTGCTTTATATACATTCGAATTAACAAAGCCAAATTTTCCCATTCTATTTTCCACAGTCTTTTAAGTCAATAATTTACTTTCACAATTCAATAAACAAGAGTACGAGTAATATTAATTACTCTTTTCAGTGCAAGAAACTCATCGACTTGGTTCATACTCAAAAATATCGATTATAATCCACACCCTCATTGTTTCAAAATACACCCCCAAAATGTCTTACAAAGAATTAAGCCCCTAAAATTAAAGACCTAGAAATGCATAATTTTCTATTTAACTCGTTCATGAATTACGAAGTCAAACTGGTTGAAAGAAAATTCCATTTGAAATTATAAAAACCGGGGTAGATATTCAAATGGAAATGACATAAGCGTTCAAATATTCAAAAGGAGGGCGAAAAGCTCTAAAATACAAAAACGAAGCCAAATATGGGATTTCGAAAGGAAACACAAGACAAATGCAGGGCCCAAGGCGAGAAAGTGAGGGTTATTGGGGGGGAATTATATCGGGGTATATACACATACATATAGTCGAATGTGGGGTAAAGCAAACATGTGACATATGCGGCAATTAATGCCGTTAATTATTAAAGTTAACACCCAAAAGCGACATGCACAAGTCAAATAAATAAACACGCAGCATGGAACGACGAAGTCAATGGCTCTTGGCCACATGTACTAAAGGCATACATATATACATATATTCCATATGCGATATAAGCCCGTATATCGCATGGGCAGAGCATACCCCTCAGGAGCCCCCTTCGAAAACCCATGAAATAAAGTCAGCCCTTGCACAAACGCCCCAACAATTAAGGACAATGCGTACTAATTTCAAACGAAAACTTCAACGTGACCAACAGAAAGACAAGGGGGAGAGGAAAGGAGCCCCACAAAAAAAAAAAAAACAAATACAATTTTTATCACAATTGCTTAACAAACCCATTTTGTATACCCTTAAGGGGGCTGTACACGTTACAGTTTATGATATTCAGTTTGAATTTAATAAAATCCCTTGGTCACTTTAAAATAAAATGCAACTTTGTATTTAACATTTAACTGGATCGCCGTTTTTTATGTTATTTTAAGAATCGTATGTTCATATCATTTAAATATACAAATTTTAATTTTGCTATTTGTTGTCTATGGAAATATATTTTGAATGAAGATAACTAATAACAACTAGAAACTAATATAATATAATATACTCCGTATACTTGTGTACTTTCATTAAACTCGTCTATACATATAATTTTATTTTTGTTATCAGAATGATTTGTTATAGTCCAACCCGCAGACTTTGGCCTAACCTTTCCCCACAAACGTCGTGGAATAATGATTTTTATTTATAAACTAGCACAAAGGAGCCGCACGGAGTGTTGTAACCCATGCGTGCCGCAAAATGAGGATGGAGCAGAAGCCGTTTTGTTGGGGAAGGACAGTTGGCACATAAATAATTTACACACCCTCGGCCCTCGATTTTCGCCGTCCTGCTGACATAATTTTGCCCCTCTTCTCCTCTTTTCCCCTCAAAAAAATTTAATAAAACCAGGGACCTACAATTAGCGGCTTGGTTCTACTGGGTTGATGGAATCGAGGGGTTGACAAGGGCAGTGCAAATGCATAAGCAAACAAAACTTTGGCAATTTTGTGCAACTTTTTGGCTTCCACATTTTTGTGTAGAAAGCATTTTTCCTCCCTTTGTGTTTGTTTGTGTCGAGGAAATTATATTTTTCGAAAAAAAAAAACAAAAAAGAAAAAGAAAGAAACAGGAACAGGAACAGAAAAACCTTGGCAAGTTTTGCAACCAACCAACAGGGATTCGAGGCATTTTATTTAAAAAATAAGCTTTGCTTGGGTCAAATCGAGTTTTACCCTTTTTTTGAGAATGAAAAGTTGATTGAATGAGCTTAACAAGTCAAGCTCTCAATCAGTTTTTAATTCTTTGATCGGATTTACAAATTCTTTTTTGTATGGCTTGTAAGCTTATATGAAAGCTATTGATTTATTACAAAAATATTTACAATATTAAGAAATTTAAATGAAATTATAGATTTTTGAAAATAAAGTTTCAATCCTGTATTTAATTTTTTAAATTTTAATATTACATTTTTTTTTTTGTAAGCTTAAATAATTAAATACTTTTATGATGGTTTTCCAATAATTTTCACTTTGAACTAAACCGAGGTATTTTACATATTCCATCTATCTACAATCTTTGGAACACAAGTTGTATTAATTACTAGTTTTAATTATTTTTAAAATAATGTGGATATACAAATTTGTTTCAAAAATACATTATTTTATATCCAAAGCTTACAACTAATTACATCATATCCGTCACAGTTTTCACACCCACAGCATTATCCCAATTAAAGAGATTTGAATTTCGAGCACCGCTCCAGGTCCTTGCCACTTAACGGTGGCATAAAACGCCAATAACGATGATAGAAGGTCGGGCAGGACGAGGGAAAGAGAAAGAGATGTCGAAAGGATGGGGACGGGACGATGAGCATGCGAGTATTATTATTTTCAATTTTCGCCAACAATCCACACAGAACCCACTGGCAAAACTCCGTGTTCTGTCGACCAGCGAGTGCCAATGGGATATATTCCTTCTAATATCTCCAAACTTTGTGGGGCTCTCCTCGAAGCCTCGGAACCTCGGAACCTTCCCTCCTCCAGAGGCACGCCCCCTTTTTTGGACGCCCCCTCTGTGAACCGTTAAGCGCCATTAGGCGGCTGTGCAGACATTAAAAACAGCTGCCGTCGTCTACGTTTTGTGGTTCCTGTTTTTCTGTTGTTGAGGCAGTTTTCAGTTCGCGGGGCGTAGAAGGGGGTCGGCCGAGGGTATCGGGGGTGGCACAAAAATTGCCTGTTTATATTCGCAGCGACAGCAAATTTTATTATTATTTTTGTTCTTGACAACGACAACAAACGGGCAGCAGCAACAGCGAGCGGAGCAGCAGGCACAGCAACACAGTCAGCAAGGCACAGGACAGCGATTTAGGGACGAATTTTGAGGGGAATAAGGGGGGATCTGTTGGATTGTTGGAAAACATAAACATATTCCCTAACTCTAGACCGGGTATGTACATGTGTCTACATTAAAAAAAAAAAATTAGTTAAATTAATCTAAACTTATATATTTATGTAGTTCAAATAAACATAAACTTATAATTTACAAACTTTCAAAAATGATTCAATTAAAATTTTGTTTTTTGTTTTGCAATATTAAAAAAAATGTTCTTTTTATTAGATTTAAGAAATCGGTTTTCCATTTTTTTGTATAATGGATATCAATTAGTTCATTTGATTCGCGTAGAAAACGTTGCCTACCCAACTATTTCCAACTTTTTCTTTTTATTTTTGCTAATTTTGCACATATGTATATTTTCGGGGAGAGCAAATCAAAATCGAATCCAAGCAGTTGTTCTTGTTTGCTACATCTTACTGCCGCATAGACACAATTTCCATCGATGACAGGGATTTCCCGAACCCCTAGCCCAAGCCCGAGCCAATTTTTTGTCCCTCTCTGAAATTCATGAGTTAAAGTTGCGTCGACGCACTGTGCTTAGAAGTTTCTTTTATTTAAACTCGTTTCGCTTTTATATTCCTATTTTTTGGTCACCGACTGCGCGCCTCCAATTAAAGAATAATTCATTTCAATTGAAGTCAATCAAAAGAAATTATTTCACGCTTAATCAATTAGAGAAGAAGAGCCGAGCCCCAGCTCCAGTCCAAGCACCACAAAATATTATTCATGGGAGAGAGGGAATAAAACCCAAACAAAAGTGAAATCTGCTGTACAGATTTTTCACTTGGCCCAATCAGCAGCGATGGGGATGGAGAACCACAGAAAATTCCCAAAAAATACAAAGACACCATTCAAAACGATCCTCATCATTATGATATATGGTATGGTATGGTGGGGGTCGTCACTTGAGCTTTGCTTTTGGTATTCCGGAATCTAAACAAATTGATTCCGCTGAGGGTGTTGAAATGCCGGGAAGTGGCACTTGAAAACCCCAAGATAAGCTTATGAAGTCGGACGAACGAGTTCGGGGATTTATGGTAGCTTAAGTATCGATAAATGCAGAGGGAGAGGAGGGGAAACCTTGAGTCTCCTAATCAGGGCTGGATTTACGACTCCATAAATACACAAGATTCCACATAAAACTAAAGAAGATGCACTTGAATAACTCCAATATAGAGGAGATATGTCTGAGTGTTGTAATTAGTTGGGATGGCCGAAAGCCATTAGTGGAGTATTTATAGGGGGTTTCTAAAATTTGAAATCGCAAACGGAAACTGAAGTACAATTAGTTAAGTTCAACAGAAAATTTGAAATTACAAATTAAAGCTTTTTAAAATGAATAAAAAAAAGGACAAATCTATTCCAAAATTAAAACCTACAGAACAAACTATGTATAATATATAGATAAATTTATGCGAACTAACAGTGAAAGCAATTGGTCTGTACTCTAATCCTTCTTGATAAATATGAAAAACATCTAAAACCATTCAAAATCAAGTTTAAAAAATTCACTTAATTTGCTAGTATAAAATATTTAATCATAAGCAAAACCATTGGAAAACCATAGGAAGCTTTCCACATTGCGTTCGCTTTTCCGACCGCAATCACTGCGGAATCTACTGGAGGCAAGGCGACCGCAAGATCTTATAAAGTATTTATAGTTATATACACATATAGATGAAACGGAATAGTAGGGGATGTCGTAAACAATTTCTGCTCTTACGCAACGCCCACCCAAGTGGCGACATCATAGGAGAAAAGGGGGCGTGGCAGGGAGGGCGCCGAGCGTCGCATTAATTTGTCATTTTGCGCGTGTGTTGACGACGGGCAAATATGTATGGTGAAGGGAAAAGTATATAAAAAAAATTGAAAGGAACAGGGAACTGCTAGCAAATAGAAGCCACATTAAGTGGCATGCCACACACACGGAAAACTTTTGTTTTTGCTTACGCGTTGCACTTTTCCCCCTTTTTTTCTTTATTTTCCCCGTATTAAAATTCCTTTTTTTCGCGCGGCTTCTCTCGCAGATTTTGACTTTCAAAAAAGAAGAAGCTGCCGGAGCGAAAAAGTGTCACAAAACTTTTATGGCGGCCATGACACGTTGGCGGTTGTGCCACTGCCACCTCGCACAAGGCCTCCTCGTTGTGGTTGCTGGTTGCTGCTCCTTCTCCTGCTCCTGCTCTTGCTGCTCCTTCATTTGACTGGGCGCTCATAAAAAAATTTGCGACACATACAAATGTAGCCACGACGATAAAATAAATAGAACAAATACAGGTGAAGGGCGGTAGAGAAGGGGAAAGATTAAGAACAAAAACAAAATCAGCGTCTGAACTTATCGATCATTATCACTATATGTATAAAGATCCATCTATGTGTTTCCATGCATGCATAGCATGCTACTAATTTTGTCCAGAACTTAAGATAATTTCTCTCGGTGTTGGGAATATATTCAACTCCTGCCAGTTTGCCAATTCCCTAGACAAAGTCAACACGTTTGCCTGCATGTCAAGTGCCAGTCACTCTGTCTGCCTCTTCCTTCTCCCTTCTCCCTTCCACCATTTTCCACAATTTTCCGCAGATTCCCCTTTTCCTCAAACACTTTTCGGTGAAATAAATGTCAAGAACGAGTGAAAATTTGCGCTTAAATGCAGTTGAAATGAGAGTGCCGAGGAGCGAACTATGGAAGAGTCCAGCGACCTGTCCACATTATTTTTTCCACAATTTTTATTTTTCGTGAGGGTGCAAGGAGAAATTTGTTCGGTCTCCCTGTTTCTTTTTATTATTCTGTATATTTATTTGGCTTTATTGTAGCTCTCCTAGCAGCTTGGTCATTACACATACGATGGCCAAAAAAAGAAGGCTTAGGGAAGTCACTGAAGCGCGGCCACCTAGGGGAATACATCAGCGGAAAATAAAGCCAGGGGCGGGGATGTTGCAGGGGTGAACGCACCTGCGGTGCCAGGTTGTCTACCAACAACAACAACTAATTTAAAAAATAGATAAGCCGGAAGTTGTACACGTCCATTTGATAGTTGACAGCACTTTTATAAATTTGTTTTAGTAAATTAATAAAAATATATATATAAAACATAATAATAATAAATTTTGCAAATATGCATACAAAATAATAAAATAGGTCGGAACGGAATAACTAAACTAATAAAATATTTTCAAAATAATTCAAAAACACACTTTTAATGAGATGAAGAAAAAATAAATATATATAACATTTTTGTAATATTATCAAATATTGCACTTTTAATTAATTAAAAGGATAACATTGAATTTAAGGATGTTTTTAAGGCTGCACAACAATAATAGGTAATTAATAACGCAACAAATTAAATATTTATAACAAAAATGAATACAAAAAGACGGAGAACAAATAGAAGAAAAGCCAAACAGGAGCAGCAGAAAACACAAACTAACTTTTGGCTAACCCAAACTGAGGCCATAAAATATAAAATATCCGAAAATCTACAAATTATCTAAAAATACCATAAAACTGTTAATGGAGTTCCAAGTTTCGCACACAAAAATTGCCGGCATAACAATCTCGAAGGGCGATTGCCAAAGGAGATGAATCTCTGCTCTTGGCTGGCTCCATCAAAAAGGGGCACCCATATACTGTATATATAGATGTGCCGGGAGGCGGAGGGCGGGGCACCATTTGGCAGTCTGTCTGCCGCCAGTGGCCCTATAAATAGTCCAGATAACACTAAACCAAGCAATCAGCTTAAGGCGAACCTCTTATCTTAATGTGTCGTCGTTCTCGTCTTCCCTCCGTCCCTCCGAAGTTCGCGAGACATTTCTGCTAATTAAGCTGTGCGGCTGCAGCTCCTTTCTCACATTAAAAATGTCGCCCAGACATTAGCATTTATATTTATATACATATAAACCGAAACTGGCAACGGGTTTATCTGGTCAGAGTTTATGTCTGGCAGCGGTCACTACTTAGTCTGATTATTGTTATTATGGCGTCGTAGTTTTCATAAATTCCCAGAAAGTTATTTTCCCATAAATTCCCTGCCGTCCAGGATCCGGGATCCAGGTGAAAGGGAATGGGAGTGGGGATGGGGATGGGAGGAGCACCACCAGGTAAATGACGATGACAGCAAATGACAGACGGATTTGGAATGAGTTGCTACACCCGCAAAAACGCGAACGCGAACTTCATATTTTTGAAATTACAACAAAAAGTTAATTTTTTCCGTGTAAATTAAAAATATTGAAAAGCTAACATCATCTGGTAGAAGTAGATATGAGCATATTAGAGATATATTTTAACTATCTATCTAACTTCTAGAAGATCATTATCTTCAACCCATTGTTATTATACAGTATATACAGTACTTTTTTCCCGTGTAGCATCGCTAAGGTACAGTGGAAAGGTTGTCCTGTCAAGACCTAGACAACTAACGAGCCAAGGAAATAACTACTAAAAAGACGGTGACTATGGCAAATCTCTTGACAGGACAACAACAACAACAAGAGGCAGCAAACGATGCGATGTCTCGACATGTGCAATGTGCAATGTCCTTTGGGTATACAATTTAAATTGGCATTCCACATGACAATATGTGTGGCAAAGTGAAAGAGCCAACAGACAGGTGAGGATACCTTCGGGTAGCTTCAAAATAATAAAAAAAAAAAACCACAGACAACGCATTGAAATGTACAATAAACTATCGGAGCCAGTTGATAATTTCTTTGCCGGCGCAGAGCCGTTCAATTATAATTGAATTATCGCTTAAATGCAATCGACAAAACAGTCAACAATGAATTAATAATGAGCATAATAGGATTTGCTTCCCGCGCATTCCCCTTGCCTTTTTTTTTGAATGGATTCAGTTCTGTTGACAACACAAAAAAGTTGAAGGGGACGGCTTGAAACAAAGAGCAAATTTAATATTGAAATACTAATAAATTAGATCCGATGGGGTTTAAAATTCAAGGAATTTCTGGTCTATTTATTTTCAATTAAATGTAAGTTTATGTAATTCCCATTATATATGTACTTAAAATAGAGGCATGTTTTTATGTAGCTAATGTTTTGCTATTTCGGCAATACAATGCCAGTTGACTTCTCCACACCGATTGGCCGAACTGGTTGTGGCCTTCACTCGTCTTAGCCTCTGTAGAAGTCCAGTCATCATCAATTTCCACATCTCTGGGGCATTTTAATGCGTTCCCCAGCGCACTGCTGATTATTATTATTATGAAATGTTGTCGCCGTTGTCATTATTGTTGCTGAAATCACCAGACCACTTCCATGCCCCTTGTTGAGGTTCTCAGGTTCTCTGGGTTGCGCTCCTTATCGCGGTTGCATCGTCATCGGTGGCTTTCCAGTTGCCCTTTTTGGTGTGTTTCTATCGTTGGAATCGTTGGGATCGTCGGAGGGTAAACAAAACTCAAGTTGGCCTGCAACGCTCCGATGGCATTTTGTTGCCTGTTCCGCTGTCTGCCTTGGGTCCTTTTCCTTTTTTTTTTTTTTTTCCTCCCTTCATTATGCCCTTGCAGAGGGCTTCGTAACTTGGCTCAGGAGTTTGCAACGCACTAAATGTGTTCAAAGTATTTTCAGCCGGGCTGTTTCGACTTACCTTTTGTTTTCTCTTACTGATGCCAAATCCCCATGACTAGTTACCAGATACATTGCTTAAATCGAAATTATACATATTTTCTATCACTGGAAATCATATTTTTGTAGGTTTGGCTGGGCAAGGTCCAGCCTTTGTAAATCATAACTTTTTGTATTTTATTTTAACATCGGCTCGCTCCTATTGAAAGACCCTGTATTCTCTCGACCAGCATTAACAGCGGAGTCGATCTAGCCACACTAGTCCGTCCGTTTCTACACAAACTAGTTTCAGCGGTTTTAAAGCTGTATCTTTATTTTTAGAGATAGTTGATTAATTCTTTCGAATTGCCATTTAATGATTACCTTGACTGTCCCCGAAAATCTTATCAAAATTAGACCACTATATACTGTAGTAGCATAGTTTTTCACTTGTTTTCAAAGATAATTATTTATTTAAACGATCGAGCGGTTTGAGAGCAATTGTTATGCTTCGTTCGCCTTTGCTAAAATGAAATTGAAGTTCATTTCTAGGTATCTGGGTAGATTACTTTAAAATTATTGACTGATTTCTTACGCGTAGCCGTTAAATAACGTCGTAGACTTGGAATTAAAATCAACAAAATTTGGCTCGCTGCAAGCTTATGAAATACAAATACAATACCAAGTCCAGCGCCTCTCTACGTACTTCTTATAGTTCCTTGTTAAGCCAGCTGACTTAATAAATATTCTTTTTTTAGGACTCTGTGGAAAAGCCAAGCGAATGCCAAACGCGGCAAGGCAACTCCCCTTTGTCACATAATTTGTACTTAAATCGAGTGGAAAGACGAGACCAGCTCCAATCTCAGGCAGTGACTTTGGATTTCTGTCCAAGTACTCTTGATTTTCCTAAGTGCCTCAAGGAAAAGCTTCAACCCAAAGTGTTGCATTCATTGGTGTGATAAAAAATACTAGTTTAGTTTGTGTAATTATATATTTTTTTGTTTTCCTAAAACTGCCATCTCGACTCTCTCGGACTTGTCTCTGGTTTTTACCGTTTTTGGTGACTGGGGAATGGCAAAAATGTTGTGCGGATCCCTCCGTCCCGTTCCGAAAAACAAAAACAAAACACAATAAAAAGCCTGAGACCATTTTGTCCAGCATTTTGTTAACCATGAAGATGCAGCTCCCTCTCGTTCTGGTTCTGGTCATTTATATTGTGGAACTTCCCGCACTCCCTCTCCCTTCCATCTCTCCCGGTGTGTGTGTGCATGTGTCAAGTGGACTTGTTTAATAATTTATGATGAGGCCAAAAACGTAGATCGTGCGTTGCGCATTGCCGGCCATTAATCATGAGCCAAGAAAGAAGGATGGCGATGGGGATGGGGATGCAAGGATGCGAAGATGGGGAGCTGGACGCGGAGCTGGATGAGGAGCTGGATGGCGGAGCGGGATGGCGGAGCTTCTCCCAGTGAGGAGGACAGTTGTTGGTAGTAAAAGTTCAATTACCCGCCAAATCAAAATTCAATCTGCTTGGCGGCGGGCAAAAATAAAGCAGCAAAGAGCCAAACCAACTGACACAAAAAACAAACAAAACGAACCACAGTAGTCCGATAAACTGGGGCCGATGGGGAAGGAAATCTGGGCAGGGGAACGGAGCGGAGGGGAGGGGAACTTACTGGTGGAGTGTTCTGCTGGGATATACTGCATATTGACTGCAGACTGCAGACTGCAATGTGGCAAAATCAAAAATTCCAAACGCATACAACAGACAACCATGAAGAAGCGGAGACCAGGAAGGCCAAAAACGAGTCATGTCATGGCGGGTGGATGGATGGTTGGTTGGAGGATGGAGGATGGAAGAGGGATATGGTATCGGAACGTTGTGTATATATATATACGTATAGGGAACATCGGGGGCAGCAGAGAGGCCACTTAGCCACGCCACAGGTCAGAAGACAACAACCTAAGACGACGCGACCAGGATAACAGACGGCGCAGAAAATACAAAAAAAAATTGAGAGAAAAAAAACTGAAAAATAAATCCAAAGCCTATAGTCTTGGAAGTAAAACCAATAAACTGGTCAACACGCTTTTGGTAATACTCTGTCCAACGAATCAGCATTTGGTAGGAACAAGGAACGATTATGATGCCCTTTACTTTCTTTGCAATTTTAGAAACACATAAATATAGAACAGATATTTGGTATTTTGTTCAATTAATTAATTATTGAATTATTTCAACTTTATTTATTTTTGAATTCGTATAACTTTCTTCCTTATAATCCAGGTGGTAGTTATCTTCCGATATGCAGATATGGCAATGGCCAAAAACCAAAGATCCCGACAAAGTTAATGGACATTCCAATAACAACAAAAAAAAGGAAGGAAATCTGCAGTACCGCGGCTTTTTTAGCCTCCATGCGTGTGTTTCGCCCCTTCCGGATTTCCCCCTTCCGCCTGTCCAGGTTTGTGCTCCGGCATTTGACCCCTCCTTCCTTGTCCTCCACCCGGCACATGTGCCACGTAGTAGGTGCAAGCATAAGCGCTACTAATCTGCTACTCAGTGGCGTATCAGGCTAAAGGCAGCTGAAGTCGAGGCATGCAATCAAAAAAAAAACCCACCGAGAGAGCAAACAAACAAACTGATGAGTGAGGAGTCAGGAGTGAGGAGACTGAGTAGTGGATGCTGCAATGGTGGGATGGAGAGCGGGGAGCGGTGAGCGGGGCGACAGGTCGTGTTTGTGATCAGACAGCCGCAGATTACGTATACGCCGCGTTGAACCAAACAGAGATGACTGCTTTGGAGTTCTCTTTTAGCAGCAAAAATTACAACTAAACCAATTTTACATTTTATTTTGTTTTTTTTTTATAAATTTTACAACAAATTTTAATTTGAAACAGGAAAACGTTTTCTTTTTCGCACTTTTTATTTGAATTTTGATCAAAACTTAATATGTAAATTATCATTTATAGAAGTTACCAAGTGTGAAAGCGAAATCTTATAATTCTCATAATTTGTCTGATATTTTTTGGCCTTTTTCATGGCATCACTGATTGAGAAAAGGCTGGGTGGAAAGTTGGGGGAGGGGGCGCTTAACTTTCTGACTTTTGGCTGCGGCTTCTGTGGCTGATGCTGCTGCTGCTGCTTCTCCATCTTCCACCTCTTATGCTGATGCAGCACAAGTCGAAAAAGAAAATATATATAAAGCAGGACTCAACTCTTCTCACTGCTCTTTTCCATCTTTAGTTTGCCAGAGCGAAGAATCTGCTTAAAAAGTCCGCTCAGGTTTTGTCTGTGCCGCAGTCGCAGTCTTCATTTGTTATTCAAAAGTTTCTTGCTTTGCACTTCTTATATTCTTATATTCCCTGGCCCTGTCCCTGTCCCTGGCCCAGTGCCTGTGGCTTTATTTATTTATTTTATTTGCCTGATTTCATTTCATTTTGTTTTGTTATATTTGGTTTTGTTTCATTCCTCACGTACGCAGACACTGTCCAAGAGTTTCACTTGAATTTTTTGTTTGCAATATTTTTTGTTCCCCTCTGGTCTTGGCTTAAAGAGACAGCAAAGTGCATCCAACTTTGGTCACAGGAATTCCCTAAAAATGTCTCATTAAAAGCGCAAGAAAAAATAAAGGAATGCCGAAACTAAGCAAATTAACCAAAATAAGAAGCTTTGAAAATGTGTTCTGTTCAGTTAATGGGAGAATAAAATGTAAAACTATACAATTTATATGTGAAGACTAATCCCATTACAGGCTGAATTCGAATTTCATCGCGCAGAATTGGCTTAAAATATTTACGGAATAAAATAAAACTGAAACCGAAAACCTTTTTATAAGTTTTATCTTCACAGGAATTGGGAGTGGAACTCTACATATATACTCGTAAATATATTGATTTGATTTTATTTGCGGAAATTGTTTGATAAGCAGATTCCCATAAACAAAAGAAAAAACCGGAAAATTTATGAGCAAACACAAATTTTGTTAAACCATTTTATTTTAGCCTTTCGCTCTGGACAAAATTTATGGCAAACAATTTGTGGTATTTATTTTAAAACAAATATGGGAATTTATGTTTTTTTTTCCTTTACATAAATACTTATAGTATTATACTCGTATGTATGTATATATAAAATGCGACATGAAGCAGATAAAAGCAGACATTCGAAAAATAAAATAAAATAAATGCGCGTTTTCGTGATTTTTCTTGATCGCAATCTAAAGAAACTGCTTCCGCGATGACATAATGTTTACCATTTAATTTAACTACAAATTTTAATGAAAATGGTAGGAAAAAACGAAGAAAAAAAATAAAATAAATAGACTCACTCCACGTAATGCCGGCTAAATATGTGTAAACACTAATTATGTTAATTATACATTTTTTGTTTTGTTGCGTTGCCAGCAATTATGCTAATTGTATTTTCAATTATTATATGCTTATTTATTATTATTTCTTAGCGTGCATGTTTGTTGTTGTTGTTGCCGATGATTAAAATTATACATACGAGAGACTCGATTTATGAAAAATACAGGCGGCTGGCATGAATTTTAAGATGAGTTTCATTCATTCGATTCCAGCCAAAATTAAATTGATTTTGCTTTACATTGGGAGTTGCAAGCTGTGAGTTCTCTTTTCCCAACCCCAACCCCAACCCCAATTGTTTATTTACAATGCCAGTCTGGACATATAATTACACCCACATCCACGGGCCGACATAATGTATTCACACATATTAATTAAATAATTATGTCCATAATTAAAAACGAAGGGAAAGCGAATGGAATGGTGACAGGACAGTTGGAATTTGCATCCGAGGCCCGGTAAACCCCATTTGGACCTAAAAGTTTTCCCCCTGTTTTTTCACACTTATTTCCATAGTGTGTTCCTGTTAATTATTCTATCTTTTTTTCAGCCAAATTATATGGTCACATTAAATGTCTATTAACTTATAATTTCAAAAAATGTTTCTAACGTGCTGGAAATTGAAATTATTTAACAAAAGAAGAAGGAGAGGAACAGAAATAAGTTGGTTGATTACATTTTTTCCATAGCTCTTACTGCAAGGTATTTTTAACGGCTTAAAAGCTGAGTTTGGGTTTTTCTTTTCAGCTAACCTTAAAACATTTATTGATGAATTTAATATAAGCTTTAATATTATGATTGATTTATTTCTTAGGATGGCAAAATGTTAGTGACATTTATTACTCGTTTTTCTGCTTCCCCATTTAACGCTGTTTTGTAACTATTTCATATTCTTATATGAAATAATATTATATTATTAATTTTAATGCTTTATAAAATGGTTGGGAGTATGTATTATTAACAAGCTTTAAAGAACGATACATTTGTGAGGGATCCATCTGTTCTATTCTCTTGCAACCTTTTCTTTTCTTTTCCTTCAACTTCCCTCAATTTTTGCTATGGTTTTATGTTTTTTCTATGACTTTTCTCTAAGGGGGCTATGGTGTTTATTGGCGGCACCTGGTGTGTGTCAAATAATAACAGCTGCCGCAGATCCATATAGACTTGTTTATATCCACAGACATCGGTTAATAATTGCCCCCAGCTCATTTTCATTACCATTTCCATTTTCATCAATCCATCCCCCCCTTTTTTATGTTTCATCTGGCTGGGAGTTGTCGTTGTTGTTCAACCATCTTTAAATCGCGAAAAAAGGAGTGCAAAAAATTGACGCCTTCGCATGGCATTTGTTTAATTAAAGTGATGACCTACCCGCAATTTCTTTGCGCTGCCACCGAGGGGAAAAATCAGAAGCCGCTGGCATTATTTAAAATGCAACGCAATGCGGCGCTCGAAATGCAATCAATGTGAATTAAATTCCCCAACTGGGACCAGCACAAAGCGTGTGGTTCTGGGGGAAAACCAGGGGAGGAGCAGACACGGAGGGAGGCCGCGGAAAAATCGAGGAGTATGGTCGGAAATCAGAGTCACAGAATCTGAATCTGAATCAGAATCCGAATCCGGCGCAGGTCTGGTCAGGAATTGGGGTCAGTTCGTTCGGTCGCGAATATTTTATCCAAACTCAGAGAACAAAAATGGTATAAAGCAGCAACAGAAAGAAATAAACCTATCTACGCAAAAAGCGAAGCCAGAATAAAAAACTACGAACCTAGTATCGAATGCCCTTGCAGTTCCAAATATAGTGCTTTCGATTATTCCTGTGACACTTATTGGATATTGAAGACAGTCGTTCAAACTAATTAAACATAAACAGATAGAAATATGTAAAGTTATTGGGAGAATAATGTATCTACTCAATTATGCGCAAAACTAAACCATATGCTGGCCCAGTAAGAAGTTTAAGCTGGGAGAAGGCAGGAAATTTCGTATTTTATTACGAATAAAATCGGGAAATCAAACATTCAAGGTGTTCCAACAAAATGCTCTGACAACTTGACACATATCTCCTTACCTCACCTTGCCATTTATTTAAAAATATTTGATAAATCAACAAAGTGCTACCATTACGTTGCCGTATTTTTTGTGTTCAATGAAAATCGAATTTAAACTATAGGAGTTCAATTATTTAATGGAATTAAGCGTTGGAATTTTTATGATTTTACGGTGAAATAATATTTTATTTTCGAATGTCGCTGTTATTTAAATGTTCATTCGTTTGTTTCAGTAAGCTACATTTTGGCACATAACGAATTCGTAACGGAAGAGCTTAGAATATTTAATTGTATAGTTCACTGAATCGTTAAAATTAAGCCTCGTAGATGTGCGTGATTACTTTCAGTGTTTGAATATTGCTTTTATTTCAATTTAAATACCCTTGTACTATAATTTTGACCAGAAGTTTGTCGGGCTGCAACGTTTCACAGACCCTCCTTTTTGTTGCGTGAGTACATAAATCGAGACAGCCGAAATCGAACACATATAGACATAGATTTACATCCAATATTTATTAGCTTATGTAACGTCTTTCCCTTCTGCAATTTAAAAATTGTCTTATGCTGAAAATATAAAATTGCAATATTTCGTTAATTTTCCTTTCGCCCATTTAAAGAAGTGAAATAAAAGAATTCCTTTTAAATTGCTTTCACTTATTGTTTTTCGCCTTGATATTTCCCCTGTACTTCATTTTGTTTTCTTGGTCACGCAATTAATTTCAGCACGCAAACTTTTGTTGGCTGAGTGAAACAAAAGCCCTGCTACCTCACCCTCGTGGCTACTTTTTCCAATCGGGAGTACGGGGAGCACTAGGCATTGTCTTGGATAGCCGACCCCCCTAACTAACCCCATTTTCCTGGTTCCTCCACATCCCGTTTTTTGCTCTGCCATGTGATCGTTATTATTAGAAAAGTTTTATGCACAATATTTTTCTTGTTCCCTTTCTGATTGTTGCTGCTGCTCTTGGGCCCTTCTTTCGGTTTTTGTTTGCACCTTCCACTTGACCATCCGGCCCCCATTACCATGGCCAGAGCTTAACCCTCGAATGCCGAGCCATCATACATCGTTTATGTTACGTGACTTGTTTGCCAGATGAATGCAAAACAACAAACCCCGAAGGAATCGAAGGGAAAATTTCATACCGTTTGGTATGGGCGAAAAAGGCTCACTCTCTCTTCCTACATATGCAACGGCTGGAAAAACAGCGGAAAATCAACAAGGAAAAAACGAAGAAAGCAAGATAGGAAGGCTAGGTCCGGTGCCCGAAGCTTGGAATACCCTTGCAGACTTGCTCTCAAACCGCTTTGCAGAGCAGCTACCGCTTATTTTTTACATTTCCAAATCGGCTTTCGATCTTATTTAAAGTCTATTTCCCAAGAACAAATAAATTATCTTTCAAAACAATTCAACTAGGCTCAATGCTTCATCAAAACTGAGGGACCAGTTCGACTTGCCAGGTGATGCAGATCAAGAATATGTACACGGCGGAACAAACCTCTGGCCAAAACTAATAATACCTTCTGCAAGTGTATTAAAATAACAATTAAAGAAAACAAAAACAAAAACAGAAAACAGGAGAAACAGAAAGAATTTCCGTGAGAGAATGGCGAAAGGCGGTTTTGGTAATGAAACAAAATAAAACGATGCCGTTCGGTGGCTCTAAGGAATCAGACAATTACACTTTGAAAAAATGATTATTAACTACTTTTTCTGCATGTCTTTCTCAAAATTTGTAATAATAAATGTTCATTTTAAACAAATTGTTTTGTAACATACACTAATACATTTAATAAATATCGAAAAACAAATTAATTTTTTGTTGAAAATAATTTCAAATCAAAAATGTTAAATTTCATTTTATTCAGAAGAACCAGTATTGAATATATATTTATAAACTTCATAGTAGCGCCCAAAATAATTTTTTTTCCCATACTGTATATTATTTACACAGAATGTTCACCCTCACACATTAAACTGAGGAACTTCCACCCATCGCCGCCTCCTCCTTCTGTAGTATAAACTTTTGCCCAGTCTTCATCCGGCGCCTTAATCATTTTATCGACTGTACTTATAGTTTTTCTTGTTTTTTTTCTACCCTTGCACAGGGTATTATAATGTTCGCCCAAGGTTTGTTACGCATGAAAAGAGAAATATCCGACCCTATTGTTATTCTGTCTTACCATCCGACTCGATTCAGCCATATCCGTCTATTTGTCAGGCTTTCACTTTGCACTGACCCTTCTCTCTGTTGCATATCACATAAGACATAAGAAATACTATATAGGAATGATTGGAAAAATGTATCTTAATCCTTCGACTGATCCAGAAAGAATTATTAAAATAAAGCTGTCATAGGAATGATGGGAAAATATGGTAATTGGGCATAACTTTGGTGTTTTTCGGGATAATTAATTATACAATTAATATATATTGAACTTCGTACTATATCCTATAAATGCCATACGAACGATGAAGCGGTTTAAGAGCAGATATTCTTTTAGGGTTTTTTGTTGTTGTTGTATTTAATACATATTACACAGACGGAGAGTTTACACTTCAATTACAACAACTTAAGCATGAAATACAACAACAACAATAACAATAACAACAACAGCTGGAAAGGATATTCAACGACGAAAACAACAAAGAAAGTGAAGTGAACGGAAGGCAAGGGAGGGATGGGATGAGATGGGAGCAAGAAAGGAAGCTGGCGGATGAATAAATGAGCTTGGGAACTGTAAATGATGCTACAAGCGAAATCACAGTTTAAAGCGAACAACAAGGCCAATAAGGAACTAGGGGAAAAAAAGACCACATATTACAAGTAAATGGAAGAAAAGTCAGCGCTGAGAGTCGATAAGAAAAACAGGGAACAAGAAAAAGCGCCGAAAAGTCGAATACGCATACCCTGTGGTTAAAGGGTATTCGTAAACTAAACTAATAGAGATCAACGGCAAAAATCGCCTGAATTTTGTACCATTATTCACTTTCAATTTATATTTCTATTGGGAAAAGGGAATTTGTTGAGTTGATTATATTATTATTACAAATGACTTATAGTTATTATGTAAATTATACACAACTTTTTTATTACTTACCATCAAATTCATATTTATATTTTTATTCTAAATATATTGGTATTATCTTAGTTTTAGAGGAAGCATACTTTATTTATTTTAACTCTCCCTCACAAGTACCCAGTTCAAATTCCAGAACATCCGTTGTGAAAATGTACAATACCCTGTTGCCCAATGAAGGGCTTCAAAAGGGATCACCGACTTGTAAGCTGTTTTCGTTGCGGCTAAAATTACAAGTAATTGAACCGAAAGATGTGCTGTGCTCCTCGGGTGCCTTTTCTCAGCTTCTTTTTATTTTTCGGGAACATGTGTGCGGCATCGGTGGCAAACAAAAACAAGGGAAGGGCGACATTGAGCAGCAAGGCGCTCACAGCTCAGAACCCGAAAAAAGGTTCCATGGGAAAAGGAAGCAGCACCAGGGGCGTGGCAAATCGCTACAAAGAGGAAAACATGGCCGACACTATAGCGAAAATAAAATAAGCAGGAGCGGAAGATTTCTCTGCGCAATTTCAGCATAAATGCTTTCGCTTATCGATCAATCGATCATACTTAGCCGGGACATGAACCAGCTGTCGTTGCCCCTCAGGAGCCACGCCTCCTTTTTTTTGGAGATAATTCCGAAAGGTTTTTGAGATTTGTTAAGAAACTTGAGAGGATCCCGAAGAGGATAGTATTATATGTGCAGCAACTAAATGCGTAAAATTGTGTTCACCCGAAATTCATGAATCACGAAAATACGACATTACACTACACTTGAAACAAAATGTTTGTTAATCATTAAATTTCAAACCTTGAAATTTAGATTAAATTATTTACATGATTTAGACATGGCTCTTTTTAAATATGTTTAATAAATACCTTTAAAATAATGACATTTAATTTCTATTAATTTTAGTATTTTTCAATTTATATTGTGAATTAATCCGTGAATTATTACAAAAATATAAAATGCAAAAGCAATCGAGAATTATATATGCAAACATTTTGAATAAACAAGAGTTAACATTCCGGGCATAAAGGGTTAGAATAATTCGAAACACAAATAAAATAAGTTTTCAAAGGGCACTCGAAGTAGTAGTTAAAATCTGGTAGATGCCCATATTTGAGGTCCACACAAATTATTTGGCTATATTGTACGAGCAAAGTCGGAAATCTGTGGACAAGAAATCTGGTTCTGGTCAATAAATTGAAATTGTTTCTCGTCTTCCTGGGCAGCCAACTCTGACTCTGACGCCCTTTTAAAAAGGATTAGATGAGAGAGGAGGCAGCAGCAGCAGCAGCAGCAGCAGCAGATGCAACTTGATTCTCACAGATTTCAAACCAAATATGCAAAATATTCCCTAGTACCACATTAATGCATCAGCCAGCAAGGCCAAGTTCAGCAAATGGAGTAGCTGGGATGGGATGGGAGGTGGATTTTAGTCTTCCAAAGATCTGAAGTGTTACTTGCTTGGCCAGTGCTAGTCTGCTGACCAAATGTGGGCGAAATGATGACCCCGGATAAAACTATAGACATTGAACAACGAGACGAAAAATATAAGAAAAAAAGGCAAGAAACAAGAAAACTAGATAGAAAATAGGAACATTTTTATTGGCCAATGCCAATGTGTATTTATTATTTCTAAACGATACATAAATACATTATATGAAAATAATAACATTCCCAATAAAAAGTATAGCTTTAAGATACAGACAGTCTCTATAAAATAATTTCCGTTAGACTCTTAAAGAAAGCTTGGCTGATCCCAAACATAAATCCAAGAATCTTGTATCACCAAATGATGGTAACCAACCTTCTTGTGGGGCAGTTATAAAGAAACGAAGCGGGGTATAAGGAAAACGCGAAAATGCGACATGATATGGGAAGAACGAAGCTGAGAAGAAAAGAGCCACGCGAAAAACATGCAACAAACTATGCCACATCCAGCCATATCGCTCTCGCTCCCACTCTTAACCCCTCCTAACCCCTCCTAACCCCTTGGAAACCCCTGAATGTCTGAGGCCAAGCTCAAATGTTGGCGGCATGTCATGGAAATAACATTAAAAACACATTAAAACCGCGAGTTTCTGGCCAGTCAACAACAAAAGAAACAACAAACAAAAGCTAAGCGATGTGAGAATCCCAGAGATACATATACCCACACACACACACACACACACAAATGGAAATATTTGTGCTTGTGAAAAGCGACAAAGATGCATTTCTTCGTTGTGGCTGTTCTTCGTTGTTGATGTATTACAAAAAAATATATATATAACAAACAAATAAAACTAGAGAAAAGGGAAATAATGTAAGCCCTCGAAATGGAGAAACAAAAATATAATGAGCAAAAAATATAAAAGATACTAAGCTGGCGAATTAGGATTTTTCGAAATGTAGAGATACCTACAATTTTGAAATAAATTCCCAATACTGTGAATTTCACAAACCTGTTTAAAATACAGGCATATACTCGTATAATTCAAGAAAATTATTTGTTTACTTATTATGCTTCATTACAAAACCTTCAAGTTTCTCTAATAAATTCAAGAAAAATATTTAAAAGCACAGGGCCAGGCCAACAGCCCTTTTACCCGGGAAATGTTGACCTCAATGATGCCAGAGGAAAATTATATATCGATAGCCATAAAAAGAAGGTTTCTTCAGAGCATTACGTTGGCGAAACGTCGCTTCGTTGTGACCTCAATGAGAAATAAATAATACACAAGGGCAAACAAAAACAAGCCCAATGTTTCCTACCTTTGCTCAGAACAATTTTTGCATAGGTCCATCCAAACGTACCTGAAAACATAAGAGAAATTTTAAATTAACAAAGCAATTAAGATGGAATTTCAGGTGAAGAAAATTGGGGGAACTATGCTCCAACAATTAATTCGGGGGCCCTCTTCTACCTTCACCATAAATGTTGTTAATGCTAACTATATGTACATATGTTTGGAGCAGTCACGTCTCATTAACTGCCCCGCTGTCAGCGCCAATAAATATAGTGTAAGGGGGATAATCAAATTGTAAATTTACAGCACGTAATATTAACGAAATTCTCGTTAACAATTTCCGAACGGCCATCATTAGCGGCGGCTGAAATTAACAATTTTGTTTGCCAATCACACATCAATGAATTATCATTAACAAACCCAACCGATACGAAAAGAAAAAATCAAAAAGGGCGGGGAATACACAATCATAATTGAGGTTAACCCCAAAATTGCCCTTCCTGTGAGAAATACAAAAAAAAAAACATATACACACACAAATTGAGGGAGTTACGGATTACGAGGGATATACTTAAGAGCTCTACAAATTCTATTGAAAATTTCGTACAATTATTTGCGATATATGATTACAATTTTATCGAGCATTTAATAAGATATGTTTTTTTTTTAATATAGTAAAATAATAATAGTTAAACTTTGCTACATTTTGAACCGTTTTGCGAACTAACGAATTTAAAAATATCTTTAAATTATTTGTTCATTAGTTTAAATTCTCAGCCAAATTTTCGAATCTATACATTTGTAATTAAAACATTTGATGTTCATATATATTTTGATAATAATAATTTCATAATTTATATAAAAGGAACACATTTTTTGAGAATAAATTCATATTATTTTATGTATCCTCTCTAAAAATTGAATTTAAATCATGTAGATATTGAAACTAAATCTGTGAAAAAATATATATGGAATATGGTCATATATCAGTGAATTTTTCTCACCTTCGCACTTTGTGCTCAATCCTCTGGTTTAGGTTTACCCTTAACCCCCTGGTTTACCCCTAACCCCCTGGCGAAGGGCTCTAATCAATTTGCTTTGAACTCGAAACTCAATGAATGACTTGCTCGTATAAATATGAATTTCATACATCGATGTATATATATATATGTTATTTGTTATTTGTATATATATTTAGATATACATACAAACACATATTGTTTGTTGGCTTATGATTGATGATGCCATTGATTGATGCATGACGCGCTTTCCTCGCTTTTCCTCGCCTTTTTCCCAGCTTGTTCCCTCGCTGACATCGTTTGTAGCCTTTTAATTGAATTTTCCCCCGAAAATATGCTGAAAGTCGATTTTTGCATGCTTATCAGATAAAATTGCGCCTCACTCCTCTGAACTTATCCATCCGCAAACATTTACGTACAAAAAAAAAACCGAACCGAAACTTTGTTGAAATTTTATGCGGGACCATAAGAAATTCGCCTTATAATCGTCATTGTTGAACACAATATTTTATTGCAACATCATTCGACGGTGAACCGCAAAGGCGAGGCAAATGTTTATGATAAGTAAGGAAGGAAAACTTTTTCCACTATATACTTATAGAGCAGTCATTATAATTTTTTCACATATATTGATGCTTATCCCATCGAAACACGAAATCTGCATTTACATACAATTCTCCTGACCCTTTTATTGGTTCTAAATAATATTAATACTTTTATTTGTATACCCTTGCAACGGGTATTATTATTTTGACCTGTGTATGAATGTGCGCCTTCAATAAATTTATACTGTATTAGCTACCCGTTTCGAAAAGTATATGGTAGTGACGTTTGGCTGATAACACGGAGGTCTCAGGTTCGAGCCCCAGACCAGACTCGGTAGCGTTCTTGATTTATTTTGCTTATAACCAAATTGGTACAGGGTCTTTAACAGTCGAGAAACTCGACTGTAATGTTCTGACTTGTTTTTTAATTGTGATTGGGTATCCCAAGTGACATACTCGTATGCTATGTACTCTTTAAATTTAATATTCTTTAAAATATATCATTTTAGTTTCAATTTAAATTTCATATTATTTTATTTTGTGTATGATGTGAATTAAAATTTTTAAGTTTTAATTTATTTCACTGCCAGTAACTGTCGGTCATCAAATACCAGCAGTAACCCAAAGCAAACACAAAAAAGACCAGTGAAAAATGAGAGCCCAACAAAAAATAAACAAAAAAATCCTTGAAAATTGCCTTCGATTTTATGATGATTTAGTACACACACACTCCTCTGAAGTTCCTCAAAAGGTTTTGATAAATCGCCAAGGCAAATCAAATTGTTTATAATTGTCATATTTTCGTTGGCTCCAAGCACCTACTATTTTTATTTCTCTTTTTTTTTTTTTGGTTGGAAAGTGGCCAACGACTTGCCGTCGCCTCTCATCACCATATTTTCTGGTTGATGGGGCGTTGTAGCTGACGACTAATGCGGCACCTTGAAATGGTTTTTATGGTCATGGCGTGCGTTGGGCCATTTCAATTAAACGTCTCTGATGATGATGATGATTGGAGGGCAGAGGGAGAGGAGAAGAGGAAGAGGAGGTGCAAGTAGAAGCCCCTCAGAAGAAATTAAGTTTTCCTTGATTTTCTGTTTTTTCTATGTTTCTGGATTTTTGGTAAGTTGTTCCGTGTCGTGGGCATAATCACAGGCACTTTGTCACCCACCCAGTTTGGCACACTTCATGTGGGGTCTTTCGAGAATGCCTCAAACTCTATTTTTTGGCTTAATGCAGCTGCCACACGCAAGTGGGGCAAAATAAAACAAAATGCTTTTCCTGCTCTCTAACTCGACCACCCAAATCTCTTCTAACCGTATCCCATCCATTTATTCCCCTATTCCCTTGCAGAAGGTATTATAAAATTATACCACCAGTCTGCAACGTCGAGGGAGACATCTTCGACCCTATAAAGTATATATATATCAGTATCAGCTGATCAGCCTGTCCGACCGAATTAACATCCAGATCTTCGACTTTACAAAAGCTAGATCCAATGTAAACCCACGCAGATCAAGGCGGTTTATAATTTTGCCACGCCCCCTTTCGCTACCACAATCTTAATAAATATGTTTTTACCCCCCATATCTCGGAAACCCTAACACTGCATCTAACAACATACACATATATATTTATTTGTTTGGTACGTACGCATACTAAGTTTGATTACAATTTGTTGCAAAAAGCAGGCCATCGATTTTGTAATATCTATGCACTGCCTATGTAGGCAGTTTTTAAGGATGCTTGAAACTGGAATTAATTATTATAGTAGTATAGTATTTGAATAGTATGAACTGAAAGGATTTCATCTATATACACATTTTTAATAAAATATGAATATTAAATATTAAAAACACAAAAATGTGTTCGAATTGTTTTTAGCCCAAAGACATTGTGAAAATAAGAATAAATATAACACAAAAACTATTTGTAATATAATATTTTGTTCAGTATATGGCATTTTCCCTCCTTTTCTATTACTGGCCGGAAATGAAGATGATGCAGCACAAAAACTATGAAATAAACTACACGCCACACGAAGGTAAAAGAGGAAACGGGGGCAGGGCGAAGCAAATATATGTACAAGCAAGTATATGTATATATGTATTTATGTATATGTACATTTGTACAAAGAAATGTGTACATATATGCCTTCGTCTTCACTTGTACTCCATCTAAAAAAAAAAAATTATTTTGCCCCACCCAAAGCTAAACTTAACTGAATTAAACAATTTGGCAAGCGCGAAATATCTTTTAATAAAAATAGCTCAACAGAAAATCGAATAGGAAAAAAAGGTAAAGAACTGGAAAATAAATATACCTTATATCTTTCAACTTTGAATTTATAAATGAATAATGAATAATATTCGATGTATTTTCAAAACAGTATTTTATAATTTTTTTAATGGGAAATCTTTAAAGTTCGTGGGGTATTTTGAATCATTAAATTGGTAAACAAAATGATTTTTTGAAAATCGAAAATTGAATTAAATTTTAATTTTATCAGGCAATGCTCAAAGAAACATTGTACAATTTGTATCTCATTCATTTTGATATGTTCATTTAGCTTTCATTTATAATTTAAAATACTTAAATTCAATGATTTTGATTATTTTTTTTTAATCTTTTTTTTCAACTGTTGCGATTGAAATTTTCTGTGGAGCAACTACAAACTGAAATCTAAGAGGGAAAAGGAAAAGTCGAAGAGGTAATGTCATTTGATATTTTCCTTGGAGTTTCCGTTTTTGCATACTGAATGCAAATGTTTTCGTAATGTACATTTTTCTTAATTTTAATTGTGTGTGCCTTTCCTTTACTCATGCATAATTAATTTCATAAAATCATATATTTTATTGAAGTTTTATATAAGTTTCGACCAGAATAATCGGTGAAGTTTTGTTTGCCGACAACTTTTAATATATTAAACTTTTTTTTATTTTCCTATATTATGATTTTTTTTTGTGTTATTGTTCGGGATAAAAATTTAATTGCAAAGAAAGCAGCTGGGAAAGGGCTAAATAAAACTTTGCATGGAATTTGCGCAACTAATTAAACGAAAAATAGAAATAATCCGAACTGTTTTTCTTTCTCTTTTTAATCTAAGAAAAAAACCGAAACTAAATGGACACAGTTCTTTTCAAAAGATCTTAGTCAAATGAAAATATATATTAAATTATTTTAGCATACAGAATTTCATTATATTAATTAATAAATTTGATTTATATTAAATCGAAAAACCAAAGAGCTCTTCTATCTTAATTTTTCCGCACCCTTTTCCAAAACATTCAATCATTGTGCAAAGTGAAAAAACACAAGTCAACTTCCAGCCAAATTTATGAGGTGCGGCACTTGATGCGTCAAAAAATACACCCCACCATCTGTATCAACATATATCTATATATGTATTCATATGTATATGTTTTCAGTCCCTGGTTGCCACATCTTCCCGCCACATCGGAAGCCCGCACATTCCACCACTCGACTTCCAACAGACCTTTCACCTTCTTTCTTCTTTACAAGCAATTGAGAAGTAAAAAAAAAATGTGATTCAGCTTTTGGATTACTCAGTAATATTTTAAGGAAATTTACAAATTTGTGTGATAATTTTTTTACACATTTTAAATTTATTTGTGGAGTTATGTATCCAATTAATAAGTAATTGAGTAATTTTTCATATTAAACACTGAACACCCTGCACTTCTTCTGTTTGTAAGATTTAATATTAATTTCGTATTTATAATCTACCATTTATTAAACTTTTACTTAATATAATAAGTAGTAGAATGGTTGTGAATTTGAGTATACCTGCACCACCCTCTGATTAGCATTTATAATAAATTAGCACCTGCCCGCTTCGTTTCGCTTGATGCCACTAGAAAAAAATCGAAGATGGTGAGGGGGAGGGGGATGGGGATGAAAGGAGGGAAGAAATTGGAAGAAAACTGGAACATGTAGACGTTCAGTCTTAATGGTCCCACCATTCCTTCCGCAGCCATATTACACAGAAAAAATATTTTAAGTCCACTTCATATTTGAAAATAAAAGTATTAAAAAAAAAACATCAATACACATACAGATTATTTAAGTAACTTGCGATTGTGTTTATTGTATTTAATCATTTATAACCGATATGAGTTTTAACATTATATTTTGCTGTGTACTAAATCTTCTTGCACCACCACATTTTGTGTTGCCTCGTTTTCGTGGGCAAAAGTGTCATCCAAAATTAATTGCTAAACAAATGTCTAATCTTTGGCATTTAAAAAGCGCATAAATCAAGCGAAAATCAAACGCTACAAGATATAGCTCACAGATACACACACACTATGGGATACACAACTTCAGAGGTGAACACATGACAGTTTTTTTGTCCATGTTATGTTTTCTCCGTCAGTCCGACTGACACTTTTTTGTCTTTTTTGTTTTTTGGTGAATGGCAAGTGACTCAATTGGGGCCAAGTGGCAATGGAAATTAAAATAAAACCCAGAAACCGAAAAGAAAACGAGAGAAAATCAAGAGAGAAAACTGGTAGAAACGTAGCGGTGGAAAATTATAAGGAAATGGGATATTCAAATTGAGACATTATTTTAAAACAGGAAAATAGGAAGTTATTTGGTAAATATTTCTTACAAAACCAAATTTAAAAGCATCCTAATGTATAATATAGATTTAAAAAATGTAATTTAATTACTCAGTATAATTTTAACATGAAAAAAATTGGAAATCAAAAGCGACTAAATGTTACATATTTGTATTTGCTAAGATGAAGAAAACAATCTGACACAAAAACCCACAATATTACAATCATTTTAAATTATATTTAAAGACTTCGCAAATTGTATAAATGCATATATATTTTATATTATTATACATATAATATATGCATATACATATCTTAGCATTAAAAGTTCAAAATGATATCTGGAAACTGCCTCCGAGTGGCCATGGCTATTAGACAGAAGCTGTGGAAAAGTCCTGAAACTCATTTCCTATGCTCCTTCAGCTTCAGTCCCGCATCGACCCGCTTTTCCAGTTTTGGCTTTTCATTTTCCTCAGGCCTTCACCTCCACCTCCACCACCACCTCCACCCCCTTAAGGACACTCTGTGTGACTTGCCCCTTGGTGTGGACCATCATCCATTTATGATTTAGTTCCTTCCCTTTTTGTCTTTTTCTGTGCCTTTTCGCCTAGGTTGGTTGCATTTTTATTGCCAACTTTGTTGTTGCACAGTCAACACCCCCATACATAGACCTTGTCCTTTTTATACCCTTGCAGAGGGTATTTTAATTTTCACCAGAAGATTGCAACGCAGTGAAGGAGACATCTATGACCCCATGAAGTGCGTAAATATATCCTTAATCAGTATCACCAGCCAAGTCTCTCAGTTTTAAAGCTATCGGGCTAAATCTCTGCACCAACCAGTCTTTCTGTTGCAGGTAGTATATAAGTCGGAAAGGAGCACTGCATCACATAGCTGCCATATTGGATTGGGAAAAATTATCAGAAAATCATCGTTTTTTAAGACTATTGATCGATAAAGGTTTATTTTTGAGCTCCGGACCGCAAAGCGAAGGCTAGCTTTTGTAGTTTTGTATACCCTTGCTAAAATATATTTAAATTATGTTCCGAGGCTTGCATAACCATTTACAGCATTCAAGCGATTCAATCTGTACTTGATTGTCCCGGCTATCTTATCTTTTAATAAAAGATTTTCGTTTGTAACTCGGAACAGATACTCTTTGTTAAAGATGAAACATAAGTTGGAACGGGTTGATCCTTTGGGAATTGCCGTTAATGAAGATCTTAAGGGAATCGAAAAACCATATCCTATAGCTGCCAACGGGAGGTTATTGGTCCGCTAAGGTATACTAACATCTCTGACCCCTTTGTTTAAATAGGTGCAATATTAATCGGAACAGCCGGAACCGAAACTCTGCATGATTTAGCTGCCATAGTATTGATATCATAATTGGTTTAATCCTTAGAAATGTCCTTTGTCTATATACCTTGATCGATCCTTAAAGTCACGCCAAATCGGACCCAATTTTGTAAGTTAACAAAACTCGTACCGATATCCTATAGCTGCCACACAAATGAGGAAGCTGTTTAGGAGTAAAGGGTATTTCAAGCTTCGGGCACTGGAGCTAACCTTCCTTCTTGTTTAATTTTCAGTTTTTTGCCTCTCACTTCGCACTCTTTTTGAGTGCAAAATGTAAATTCGGATGTCACTGGGAAATTCTTTTTCATTTTTCCAACTTTCCTGCTGCTGCATCTTCTTCTTCTATAGGCCATTGACGAGGACACTGTCCAGCATGGTTAAGTTCGTTGGCACGGTGATGAAAAAATTCAAAAATATATATATTAGGTTGGTCTTGCATGTTTTTCCCTGTGCACTTTCTCTTCTAAAATTTCATGCTTGACTCGAGTGTGAACTTCCTTCTTTTTTTTTTGTTTGCCTTTCATCAGTTGACTTGTTTGGCGTTAGTTTTTTTTCACTTTTCCTACACTTTTTCTCAATTTATCGAGTTTTTCTTGTTATTTTTCGGAGCTGCTGCTTTGAGTCCATTGCGGAAATATTTATTTGGACAATTTTTCATTGGATTGTTGAAGAAGTATAAATTTGTTGCCTCCACAAGGTTGCTTGTTTATTTGGCCAACCGCCCTCGATCCACCGCAACCCTCGTTTTTCTCTATGGTGTGCAAATTTGCGTGCAGCTGGCGCAGAATTTTAACACTTCTTGTGGAAATTTGATGCATCTCCTTCTATAGGTATATATATATATATATATATATATATGAATGTATGCTTGATTTGTAAATATAGTCCGTTGCGCTAGTGTAACACAGCCAGGAAAGTTTAAATTTAAAGAAAATGACGGTGGAAAGTATATACATATTTATACATTTTTGTGCTCAACGAAAATAATCTGAAAGAAAATGCTATTTTCTAGGTTATTCATAAATAATAGAGGTTTAGTTCTTGAAAAAAAGCCACAACAAAAACATATTAATAATTTAAAATATATAATGTACAAAATTAAAACTTCTATTCACATAATAAAAATACCGAAACTAGTGTGTTTAAAAAATTTACTTTCAATTTTTGTTGAATTACATAATAAAACAAGAAAGGAAGGCTAGCTTCGGTACCCGAAGCTTAGAATACCCTCGCAGACCAGTTGCCTTTCAACTGTTCGATCGATTGTATGGCAGCTATAGGATATAGTGATCCGATCTTTTGTTTTTAAATTTCTAAAAAGGCTTTTATGCCTATGAAAACTGTTTTTCTCAAGAATGAATTAATTGTCTTGAAAAACACCAGAGTTATGCTCAATGACCCATTTTTTCCTATCGTCCCTATGGCAGCTATAGGATATAGTAGTCCGATTTTGAGGAAACTTTCAGGATATGTTAAAATTGCTGAGAGTTTACCAAGAAATAAACAATATATCTTTAAAAATGGCGAATTTATGACCCTTTTTCCCAATCATTCCTATGGCAGCTTTGTGATGTAGTGTTCCGATTCCGGCCGTTCCGACTTATATACTACCTGCAACAGATTGAAGGGTTGGTGCAAAGTTTCAGCTCGATTGCTTTAAAACTGAGGGACTAGTTTACATAGCAACCGACAGACGGACAGACAGACGGACAGACGGACAGACGGACATGGCTAGATCGACTCGGCTGGTGATGCTGATCAAGTATATATATACTTTATAGGGTCGAAAATGTCTCCTTCACTGCGTTGCAAACTTCTGGTCAATATTATAATACCCTCTGCAAGGGTATAAAAAAAAATTTGTATATCTATAATTTTCCAAAATATATCCATTTATTGTACAATTTTTAAATCAAAAATGTATCCACTTGCACTCGTATCTCTGTTTTTATACATATATTTTTTTAGACCGTGCCCGAAGGGTAAAGGGTATATTGATCTTGTGCAGATGTATGTAACAGGCAGAAGGAGGCGTGGCGTCTGTCCGTCCGGATGAACACACGGACGGGCGCCACGCCCACCGCCCCCGCAATTTGTATTTTAATTTTTGCACTGCCCTGCAATGCACAATTTTCAAGCTAGGGTCTTCTGCTTTTTTACACGCAATTGAAGCATTAATACTGAAAATTTTATTAAGATTGTTTAATTTGAAAGCTCACAAAAAATACGGAAAGTTTACAACCGCTAACAACGAGCTAACAGTTGATTTGCTTAAATAAATGGTAAGCCATTGCGATCGGGAGTTCGAATCCCCCCACGACACCCTGCATTTTTGCATTTTTTTCGTTCTTGATTTACTTTGCTTATTACACAATTAGTACAGGGTATTTAACAGTCGGGAAACTCGACTGTAATATTCTTACTCGTTTTATTTGAAAAGGTATAATTTTTTGTAACTGGCACAGACCCAGGATCTACGGTTGGGTCAAGTGTTTGTGTTGGGTAAATTGGGTGGCGCAAAGACGGTGTTGGCCACAATTAATCTTTACGACTGCCATTTTCCTTTCGGAGCCCCTGACGACGCCGCCGCCGTTGCCTTTTTTTACGCAACTTCTTCGTTTTATTTGGGAAAGTTTTGAAAAATTTAAAGCGTTTGTTGGGGATAAATATACATTTTTTTTATTCACCGGAGCCAAGAACTTGCGGGAGTTTCTCGTTGAACAGTCCCATCCACAACCGCTCTTAAAAACCCCCGTCAAATTTTTGGGATGTAAAAATGAACCTCTGGCAGCGACGTAGTCAACAAAATCTCAGCAGGACGGTGGAAAAGCAGAGTTCTCCTCCCGCCTCGTTTTATTTGGCAAGATCCAAGACAAAGGGATGAGCTGCTGCCGGATGTAAAGTATCTTTTTCCCCAAAAACCGTTTCGCGGAGGAAGCGGAGAGGAACTCTTTAATGGAAAGCGCAAGAATAAAATGCCACGGAATGAATTTGATGCTGGAGAAGAGCCCATTAAAAATGAAACTATCAAAAAAGAGATTTGGCCATTTGAATGTTTAAACAAGAAAGGAAGGCTAGCTTCGGCGTCCTATGCTTGGAATACCCTTGCAGACAAGTTGCCCTATAACTGTTCGATCGTTTGTATGGCAGCTTTAGAATATAGCTATCCGATTTTTTTTTTATCTAAATCGGCTTTAATAATAAATGCTTGGAATGTGAAAATTAGTATATATTTTGTATATCCACAAATTTTATAAGCAAACATTTAAAAACAATATAATAAAAATGTTTAATTTTTTTGAATATATATACAAATATATATTTGCAGTTAAATCATCTGCATAAAACCTTTTTAAAGGTCGTCGCATCTCTATGATTTGCAGCTTTGAAATTCAATTTCGTTCCGTCGCAATTTTCTTAGCTTTCACAACCGCAGTTTGTCGCTCTCGAAAAAGGAATTGGGATCTAATCCAAATTGATTGAATCATTTGCAACATCCGCTTCCAGATCCGCTCCATCTTCAGCTGTTTTTTCCAGCGCCATCTTCGTCTCCTTCCCCATGTCTCCGGCTCCTTTATAGTATATTTCTCTGCCTTCCAACTCCATTAGGTATTCTCTCATCTCCCCCAACGAAACCCTTTTCCTGATTTTTTCCTCTTGGCTTTTCGGCACAAGTTCTGTGTGTCGCCCGAGGCTTAATTAGCGAGGGGTAATGGCGCAATGATAAGCACACACATATTGTGATGAAGCATAGTGGTCGCTCCTGTTCATTGGTATTTGATTATGGGTTCTGCGAGACAATGGCACTTTTGTCTACCAAAAGATTCTTTCTTATTACTGCCTTACCCCTCCACCCAGCCCTAAAGTTATTCAGCATCTCTTTTCGAATTCTTGACATTTGATGTTCGGAGATTTTTGCCTAAGGGGCTGCAAATTCGATGGGCGGTGGATAAGAAGAACCAAGAAAAGGAGCCACTGCCGTCGCGGTAAGAGCATCAAATTTCAATGAACATTCAGCCACTTAAGCGGTTTTTTTCGTTTCTCGGTTTTTTTCGGAGTCCTGCGGGTTACTGTCATTGGACATTCGATATGCCCAAAAGTAGCTCTCAGGTAGTTAGGCAGTCCTCAGTTGTTTGGTTTTTCGGAAGGGGCAAGAAAAACACTAAGAGAGAAGATTTATTTTCGAAGTAAAACGAAGTAACGAACTTGGTAAAAAGAGATTAGTTATTTGTAAAATATATATAATCTAACAAAAGGGAATCAAATGTTATACAAATTATACAAGGCAAATTTATTTTCGTAACTAAACAAAAATTAATTTCCTTTTGTTTAAGGGTATATTTTTCCAAGTGCAGATACGCTCAATGAAGCATTTAGTGTGTCTCCAGGGAATAAGGAACATTTTTGAAGAGAGATATGAAAAAGTGAGAGGAATAGGTAGAGCAAAGTGGCACTGGGAGAGTTACTTTGTCTCTGGGCCTCGCCTAGAAGCGGAAATTGCTGTAAGTGCCTCGACACGCAAAATAAACATTGCCTATATTTCCCACTCTCTCTCTCCCATTTCTTATTGTAGTAATCCTCTCCTAATTTTCCTCTTCTAATCATCGTGGCTCCTGGTGGTATATGTCTTATTTGGTATATTATTTGTATTTTAAAAATGTTGTTGCTTCTTTTTTAAATTTTGTGTTTTATTATTTTTGCGGGTGCAACACACTCTGAAGTACTCGAAGAGAGTCAGTGCAGTTGGCAGAGGGTTTCCCACTGAGCTCCCTCTGAATACATTTTCCCCTATTTTTTAATGTTGGTTAGGGTTGGGTTGCCCAGTGTCGGGCAATAACCCCTTTTGGTTCGGGGGCAAAACAAAAACAGCAACAGAAAAATTGTAGCCCCATCAACACGACGACCAGGGGTGAAAAAAAATTGTTGTCCAAAGAAAGCTGAACTTAACATAAGATGGATTTAAGGATTCACCTAAGAATACAAATAATTTGGATTAATTTGGTAACAATTTTTAAATACGAAATATGTTTAATTCCCCAAAAATAGTTCGCCATCAAAGTTCTTATGAAAAGGAAAAAATATTTCTTTAGCACCTGTTCGAATAGGTTATGCAACAACTGCGATTAGTTGGTGTATCGGGTATCGGGTATGAATCGATTACCGGACCAACTCATATGCAGCATTTCCAGATAGCTAGTTTTTAGCCCAGAACCGGGTAAACTACCATAAAGCTTTCTCCCAAACCGAAATGGGTAAAAATCGGGCCAACAACCGCAGTTGGTTTCCCTAGTTTCCAACGCTCTCGGCACTTGCTTCCTCATCTTTTTTGTCGCCGCCATAGTTCTCCCCCATTTCGGTAGTTACGAAACTCCCCCTGTTGTACTCGTATTTTTTATTCTTACTTTTCGCTGCCTGCCAAAAAGGGGAGCTCGACTCCAAAGTCCCGGCCTGGCTTTGATTGAGAGTACCCAGTCACAAAAGGCACTCCCGCAAAAGGGAAGCCAACCGGGTGCCGAACCGGGTGGCGGAACGGCAAGGATCTGGGTGCGGGTGAGGACAACCGGCGAACAAGTGAGGAACGCGGCGGGGAACGGGCGAGGAACGGGCGAGGTAACTGTGACTGCCACTGTGACTTCCACAGTGACTGAGGCTCAAGTCATTAGGCTCGAAGCCGAATACCCAACTGCGTCCCCTCGAGCTTTTGTTTGACAATTTCGGCGGGAGTCCCGCGCACAAGAAAGATCCCCTACAAAAAAAAACCACCAATCTAAGCAACAACCCCAATGCCAGCCCTGGAATGAAGCACAGTCATTGTTTCTTGGCCTGGCCGAAAAGTGCCATACACCGAAAATAGGGGGCAAGTCAGTCAAAGGCTAAGGCTGAGGGGTATCGAAATTCCTAAGGCTTTAAGCTAAAGGCTTTAAGCTACAATAAATCTCAATCATCGAATTTAACGCAGTACAAAGCAAGTACAAGTGACTCCTTTAAATATTTGAAAATCTTTTTTTTAAACATATACATATGCAATTTAAAGTTTTCCAAATATTTCGAATTCTCTTCGAAATGCTACCTTTATTATATCACCCCATTCTGTGCCCTGCATTCCATTTGGTGGATAAAAGGTTGAAACTGCATTTTATTCTTTAATTTTTCAGGGGAGACTCAATCGCTAAAAGCCCAAAGTCAAGTCAAGAAGGGAATTACATATGTAAAAAATATGTTATAATAAATTCCAAAATGGCAATAGGAGCTGGCGGAACACCCCTACACACACACACACACACACACACACACTTGCAAATAGCAGGCAAAATAAAGTATTGCAGAAAAACTAGTTTGCAAAGCTCCCCTCCATCCACTTTTCTCCCCGTCTTTCCGTACTTTTCTCCTCATGTGTAGCAGGAATTATGATGACATACAGGGGACGGGGGATGGGGGATTGTTGGATTGCATGGCGCTATGTTTTGCCAACTTGTCTACTTAATCCTTACGTGAGGGAGTGGCTAAAAAATCCCATTTTATATGTACATATATATTTTATATGTATATAAAATACACACAACGCGAGGGGAGAAGGCAAAATAAAAATATATATTTTGTATACCCTTGAAGCGGGTAGTTTAATCATTCCCAAACGTATGCAAACTAAAGGGTATACATTTTTCCAACAGCATTAGTCGACGAATTTATCTACTATACCTACGGTCAGCCATGGCACAAAAATTATTTGGGTTGGGGCTAAGTTGTATACCAAAATCAGACAACTATATCACACATTATGGATGGATAAATAAATCTGCAAGAATATTTCGAGCTTCGGTCCCCCATATAGTACATTGTTGTATGTGGCGAGGGTCATTCATTTTAATATGCCAACGCTGTCCATGCATGGGCGCCTGGGGTGCAGAGTTGCCAACAAACCCCCCGTTGCAATTGGCTGGAGTGGCAACCCTAAGCGGGTTCTTTGATTATTTGCATAAATTAATTACAAAAACGTTTCGCCTTCAGCCAGCGTCGCAGGATGTTTCTGTTTTGTGGGAGGGACCCCTCCAATCTAAAGTGCGTGGAGGGGTGCCGGGGGCTCCGGAAGACTGGTGGGGAGGGGGGGAAGGGGGTGGTAACAAGGATGGGGCACGCACATGAGGTTCGCCAAGGTAAACTTTTTTAATTATGAAAATTAAGTGCAGCGACGACGGCTGCAGCATAAGAACAGCACAGAGACGAAGAAGCAGCTCCCAAAAGGGGGATGTGTACATGGGCGGGATTCCACAGGGGGCTTTATGAGTGTCGCTGGCAAACAGATGGCTGCATTAATTGGATCTGCATATTTTTGCGATAATCCAAAAAGCACAACCGAGGACCAAGTAAGATGTCAAATTATTTACTCTAAAAATAGATGTGCAAGATGTACATCAAATATACTTAACATTTAAAACCATATTTAAATTTAAATAGTAAAGTAAACTTCCTTAGCAAAACAAAAATAATAATAAATAATTAAAACTATTACGGTTTTTACACAAATTAAATACTGCCATAAAATCTTTATTTTGTGAAAACTCGTTATAAAGTTGTTATAAAATATATAAAATATATTATAGATGAATGAACTTATCTGTTAACTTAAAGATAGCGAAATGCATTAAATGCTTATTACTTATTGAACAAAATATACATATGTATATGTATTTCAATAACGATTGCCAGTTAACAAGGAATATGAATTCTTTTAAAAAAAAATAATCAAAAACTTTTTAAACACTTTTCGTATACATATTTATCTTTTATTAATATGACAATGATTTATGTTTTTTGAGGATTAATTTTCGTTCCGCTTCTTTGAGGTTCCGCTGCTGGGGTTTATTTTTAGTAAGTATACATATGTACGTATTCACATATGCATATATTCCTGGAATGTCATTCCATACTCATCGCCTTGAAATACAATCCCTCAAAACTTCCTGGAAAACCAATTTCGCAAGAGCCTAGAACGAAACCGATTCGCAGTTTTGGCTTTGGCTTTCAGCTGTTTTGGTTTTTTGGGGATTACCTTTTGGTAGCCACCAGTGGTAATTCATTTCGGGCCATTACCTGCACTGATTTAACTGTTTTTCGCTTGACTTTCGGACTTGAACGCTGCTGCTGCTGCCACTCCCATTACATTTTCGGCCCAAACACCTGAAAAAAGCACTTAAAATTCCACAATCCGCAGCCCCTTCTCTCTTGAAACCAAAAACAAAAGAAATCTAAAAGTCGCCGTCAAACGCCTAACGCATGCGCAACAAACGGCTCGGAAACAAACCCTTTCACAACACGACGCCCCTGATCTCAGAATTCGAAATCGGATCGCTGGCCAAAAATTGCTTTTTAACTCATTGCTCATGCTGTAACTCATTTAGAATTGTTTTTATTTTTTTTTTTGTGACGGGTAATTAACTGTTAAATAAGCGTTTTTGGTTGCATGTGTGGGTGTTTTTTTTTTTTTCTTTCAGTGCTAGTATTTAAAAACGTTGTTAACATGAAGTTGGATTTAGGTCTTACAAATTGCGAACGCCTTTAACACATCGCCCTCTCTTAGCAGTTGTTTTTATTTACTATTTAAACCTTTTTAAAACAGTATCCTGTATTTTAGCACACTAATTGGAATTATTTATTTTGCGAGTGTACGAGTTTCGCGAAGCGATTTTGTGATCTTATCCTTCCCGGAAAACAGCGGAAATATAGATTGTGGAGTAGTAGGCAAAAATAATTATTTATACCATTGACAAATATTGTAAGAGCCAGAAAACTAATTTGCATGAATTAAAACTTATTGAAAGACATAGATATGTACAATTGCTGTTGTTTTTATTGCCTTTTTAAGACACCTCAAAAATAATCTACTTACTCTATTAAATTAAAAATTAAAAAAAAAACAAGAAAGGAAGGCAAGCTTCGGTAATCGAAGCTTAAAAAATCCTTGCAGACTTGTTGCTTTCAAATAGAATAGAATATCTTAAAAAATGGAGAATTTATGGCCCTTTTCCCAATCGTTCCTATGGCAGCTATGTGATGTAGTGTTCCGATTCCGGTCAATCCGACTTATATACTACCTGCAACAGATTGAAGGGCCGGTGCTAAGTTTCAGCCCGATAGCTTTAAAACTGAGATTTTTGTTTACCGACCGACAGACGGACAAACGAACGGACAGACGGATGCGGCTGGTGAATCGGCTGGTGATGCTGATCAAGAATATATATACTTATAGGGTCGGAGATATCGCTTCACTGCGTTACTAACTTGTGGTCAAAATTATAATACCCTCTGCAAGGTTATAACAATTTAAGTTATATAATGTATATCATGGATTTTTTACTTTTTAAAAATATGTAATAACATTTAATTTAATTTCAATTCATAAAGGGTATTTTTTTTTACTTCAGCTGCTCCTGCAATCCACATTCTTTTTATCATTTTACTTTGGCAGCTTTTGGACCACCACTCGTTTTTTTTTTTTTTTTTGAGCCATGAGAATTTTCCCTCCCAACCCTCCTAACCCTCTGACTATTCCCGACTGTTGCTTTATCATTTTTCTTCGTCTCCTTTCAGGTTTCCTCCCAAAACCCCCCGCCTTTATTTTTGGCCAAGCTTAGGTTTTGGGTTCGAAGGCGACGCGACTTCCTGCACTGCCAGCGACACACATTCGAAAAAAAAATATTTTAAAAAATCCGGAAAGAAGAGAGGATGCAGAGGGGAAGTGGGGTGGGGGAGAGGAAGCAATACATTCGCATTTTGTAACAGTGTGCTAGAGTGTGAGTGAGTGTATCTGTGTGAGTGGGGGGGATAAATGATAAATGAATTTGTGATAAATGAAGCATGTGGCCAAAAGTTGAAAATACTTTTTACACACAGTTTTGGATTCCGATGGTTGGGCGGACGGCATCAGAACGTTACATATATATCGAGTTATGAATGGAAAGGAGCTTATTGCCAGCTTAGATATCTTGAAAGTCCGAACAGTAACTTGGAAAATGCTGGGGCTTCATTAACATTTTCGCATTTCCGCCGCAGGCAGTGAAGGAAAAATGTTTCCAGCTTTTTTGCAACGCCATTATACTATATATTCCTAATATTTGAATTTTCATCCAAAAATATATTTTGATTTATAAAATTAATGTAATCATATGTGAAATAAAATTGAAAACTAAAATCAAAACGGGTGCTTAAATAAATGCCAAAGCACAAATCTTAATTTGAATTTGATTTGAACATTAAAATAATGATTTTTGTACATTTGATTTGTGCATTTGTGTACATTTTCCATATCGGCTCTATTCTAGTATCCTCTGCAATTTAATAAGTGCTTTTGTTGATTGTTATATAAAACAAAATATAAAATATTTGCAAAGTATCTCCTCCACTATTCACTGATTTTTGGTTCATTTTGTTATGCAAACCTCCTCGCATAAGCCGAATCGAAGATAGAATATCTTACTTTCGGTTCTGTAAGTGAAGGCTATGATTTTCTACTCGATACTCGATTTTATTAACAATGTACAGAGCTTTGCTACTACTTTAAATTTCCTTTGTTTTATTTTTTATACCCTTGCAGAGGGTATTATAATTTTGACCAGAAGTTTGCAACGCAGTGAAGGAGACATTTCCGACCCTATAAAGTATATATATTCTTGATCAGCATCACCAGCCGAGTCGATCTAGCCATGTCCGTCTGTCCGTCTGTCCGTCTGTCCGTCTGTCTGTCTGTCTGTCTGTCTGTCCGTCTGTCGGTTGCTATGTAAACTAGTCTCTCAGTTTTAAAGCTATCGGACTGAAACTTTGCACCAACCCTTCAATCTGTTGCAGGTAGTATATAAGTCGGAACAGCCGGAATCGGAACACTACATCACATAGCTGCCATAGGAACGATTGGGAAAAAGTGCCATAAATTCGCTATTTTTCAAGATAATTTATTTATTTTTTAGGAAACTTGTTTAAATGACTAATTTAACTTATCCTGAAAGTTTCATTAAAATCGAACCACTACATCCTATAGCTGCCATGGGAACGATGTGAGAAAATGGGTCAACGAGCATAACTCTGGTGTTTTTCAAGACAATTAATTCATTCTTGAGAAATACAGTTTTCATAGGACTTAATGCCGTGTTAGAAAATTAAAAACCAAAAATCGGATCACTATATCCTATAGCTGCCATACAATCGATCAGTTTAAAGGCAACTGGTCTGCAAGGGTATTCTAAGCTTCGGGTACCGAAGCTAGACTTCCTTTCTTGTTTTTTATTGAGAAAGTAGCCAAACAAGTCAGTCGACGGGGAAAATGGGCAAGTGTGAATCAGGGAGTGCGAAGTGGAGCGATTACTTTTGAATAGTTTAACAGCTGTTCCACTAACTGGGTGTGCAGTGAGGAACGGTGAAGGAATAGGGAATAGTTATCTACGAGGAATCGGGCGGGATTGTGGGAGGACGCAGTAAAATAAATGGTCAAGTAATTGGGAATTGAGATTGGTGCGGGGATTAAGTTGAAAATGAGTGGCAGTTTTTCTTCGTTGGAAATAAACTTAGTTGGGAACTACACAAAAAAGCGCTCTCATTGGTGTTATATGTACGAGTAATAAAAAAGAATCTATTTAAAGTCGATTTAATTTAAAGCGTTTCCTACTTTGCATTTTTACTTAATTGTACAAGTATATTACGGCATTAAATACAATTTACTTGAGTTTAGGAACTGTATCTATATGGTATAATTTTACCCTCTGGTTTATATTTTAAACTTGTAGACTGCAATTTGCTTTTATTTTTTCTTATTCCAACTCAAACAAAAACTCAACTATAAAAACTAGTTTTAAAATATTTTATATATATATTTTCGTGATATCTGTCCACTTCATCCATGAAATCCATACTCAAATCCCGAGACTTTTTTTCTGAGACCCGTCTAGACGGAATCACAAGGTGCCCATTGTTTTATATATGTATGTTTGTGTGGTGGTCAGCTCATGTGTGTGTGTGTGTGTATCATGTAAATCGATGCATTATTTTCCCACGTCGTTTCAACAAAAAAGCCAAAAGTCATTTATCAGAGGCGGCATTTCAACAACAAAAGCATCCACACCAATAACAATAACAACAACAACAACACCAACAGCCCACACACCACAACAACAATATGGGGGAAATCTCAAAGAAAAAATGAGCAGCATCATCATTTATATAGCCCATAACCATTGCCCATATAAGTACGTATATTCGATTGTGTATATATTTATATATACATATGTATGTGAGTGAGTATAAACAATCGCACGCTGATGATTATTATATAGTGTGGATGCCCATTATCGCATCAAATCGAATTTAATCGCACAGGCAGCTCATGGACTTGTATTTTTGTTTGTATTTTTTATTTGAAGAAAAGGGCTAGGCAGTTTGTATTCTATTTTATTTTATTAAGCTTTGAACCCTAAAATCAAAAATAATAAAGCCTGCATAATTGTATATTATACATTTCTTCATTAAATATTTATGTTCCCATATAAATAATTTTATTGAAATACAATAATGATACATTAAAGTGTTACAGAATGCAAAGTTTAGACAATATGATATATGAGCATTTCCACGATTTTAAAAACAATGAAAACTTACATTTGTTTTCAGTTTTTTTTTTTTTTATTTTTATTTTTTATTTTATTTTTTTTTTATTTTTTAGTATTTGGTATTTCAAAGAATTTTAATTGGAAAAAAAGTAACTTTTCTTAACGATTTGCACATAGAAATATTTTATATTCTTGCTTTGATTAAGAGTAGCAAACAGCTAAAAAAATCTTTTTGGTTCCAGGCCAATTTTATCAAGAAAGCTATTACTATTTGTTTTTTTTTTGTATTTGATACGGGTACTTAATTATTTATACTTGTTTTTGGATTTTGTTTTTTTTTTTTTTTGGAAATTTCT
>JAJJHY010000439.1:1150475-1192611 GCA_021224005.1 Drosophila setifemur
GTGGAAATTTCTGTATTTACCACAAGGAAAATAATAAGAAGGAAAATACTCCAGAGCTTTCGACAATCGTTCGATTCCCTTCAAGGGACTTGCTATTTTCTTTGATTTCTTCGTTTTAATGGCACAACATTTAATTTATGGCCAACATTTAATTACGAAAATTCAGCCTGTTTGTCCATGAGTTCGGATTTCGGCATTCTCGGGCATTATCTAACGCATAAATACGCAAACACACGATATATATTGCTTTGCATATACATATATATTTCAAATAATGACCACAAAACTGTCATTAGACACGGCGCATAAACAGCCAAAAACAACAATGAAGGCGCTGAGGGGAAAAAAGGGAAAGAAAAATAGAAGAATACAAAAAAAATTAAAGTGGATGGCAAACAGAGCGCATCGTTGGCATTGAATAATAATATTTCATCATTCCGCCAACTCCTTGGGTTCTATATGTTCTTATATTTCTTTTGAAAACACTAAGAAAAATATACAAAATCATTTTTAAAAGAATACATTAAATATTCGATTCTTCGCTACGTTAAAGTTTTTGTAAGAACAGATTATAACAAAAACAAGTAATTCAATTTATTTAATATTTAATTACTAGTTTTTGAGTTATTTATTTGCTATTGCCATATATTCAAACAAGCATTTGAATTTCGTACAATACAATTTTCGCTCGGTGCACTTTGTCTCCTCTGTTTGTTCATAATTTGTTTGTGTTGGATGTTTGTTGGGGGTGTTTTGGGATGTTTGCGCATATTCCATTGATTTAATTGATTCGAAGCAAATCGAAAATCAAAAATAAAAAAAGAGCCAAGCAGAGACAAAAATTCAAATCACGAAAAGTGTTAAGGAGGCAAGCGAAGAATCGAGTAGAGCCTCCCGAAACCTTCTTTCTCTCGACTCTTTTTCCAGTTCTCCCCTTCATTTTTTCGCTCTTTAAACTGGTTCTGTCAGCGAACTGTGAAGAATTCTTTTTTTTCGTGTTTTTTGTATTTTTTCTAAACCTGCGTGCCCAAGAGTCAACATTCCTGCCTCCGTCCCTTTTTTTTTTCATTTCTATCTCCGTCTCTGTTCACAAGTGGAAACCTGTTTTTTCAATAATAAAAACTAATTTATTTACTAGTTGTAGGTACAAGAAAAGCAACAACAACAACTGAGAATGAGAAATAAACTCCTCGAAAACCATGGCGACAAAAAAAAAGAAAAAGGTTCGAAGAAACGAGGAAAGAAACTGCGTGTGTGGCTAATCAGAATCAAATTGATTTAAATTTGAATGGTTCGACGGTTAAAGTGCGATCGAAAGAACACCAGGGGCGGGGAACTGGTGGCGGAGGGGGGGCTCAAAGTGAGAAAAATAGCGATAAGTTGGCCCCGACACAAGTGAAGTTTGCTCTTTACTTCAGTCTTTATCGTTTCTTTGTGATTCTGAACCAGTTTCAATTTGAGTGGACCATTTTTTTTAGAGGTAAAATTCCCAAACGGAATATTTGGACTTTGAAAAAATGTATTCTTGAAAATATTTCTTCTTAAGTCTTGAAAATAATATCAAATTTTAGAATAACATTCTTTTACAAAGTCTTGACATGTTTAACACTTCCAATCGAAATGTAATATCGAAAGCAGAGAAAATCTACGCAAATGTTCAAATGCTGCAAATGAATATAAGTATTAATAAACATTTCTTTAGATATTATTATACCCTTGCAGAGGGTATAATATTTTTGACCAGAAGTTTGTAACGCAGTGAAGGAGACGTCTCCGACCCTATAAAGTATATATATTTTTGATCAACATCACCAGCCGAGTCGATATAGTCATGTCCGTCTGTTTGTCCGTCTGTCTATCCGTCCGTCTGTCCGTCTGTCGGTTGCTATGTAATCTAGTCTCTCAGTTTTAAAGCTATCGGGCTAAAACTTTGCACCAACTTTTAATTCTGTTGCAGGTATTATAAGGGGTCGGAACGGCCAGAATCGGAACACTTCATCACATAGCTGCCATAGGAACGATTGGAAAAAAGTGACATAAATTCGCAATTATTAAAGATATTATATTTATTTCTTAGCAAACTCTATTTAATTAATATTTTAACATATTCTGAAAGTTGAATCAAAATCGGATCACTATATCCTATAGCTACCATAAGATCGATGGGAGAAAATGGGACATTGAGCATAACTCTGGTGTTTTTCAAGACAATTAATTCATTCTTGAGAAATACAGTTTCCATAGACATTAAAGCCGTTTGAGGAAAATTAAAAACCGAAAAATCGGATTACTATATCCTATAGCGGACATCAATAAAATATAAACACCCTTCTGGTCATGCAAATTAAATCCAACCATCGAAAATTGCCTTCATCTATACACAAGGACTGTAATCACAGGTGTACGCTAATTGTAGCGCCAAATACTAGTTGATCTAGAACAGGGAAATTAAGACGCCAAAGAAATACGAAGGAGGAGAGTTTCAAAGAGTTTGTTTGTAGCTGGTGCGTCGTTTTTTCTGTTTTTGGGAAAATTGCAGGCAGCGAAAAGTATTTAGGGGAAAACTGAAACTGATGCTGAAGCTGAACAAAGAACAATACCCGAAATACGAAGAAAATATCTTAAAGATACGAAACTATAGCCAGAGAAAAGCCAAACAAAAGCAGCGGAAGTAACCGGAGGATAAGGTGGAAGGGGCTGCCCAAAGTATCTACACACAAGTCGAAAGCGCAAAGTTTTGCGCTCACTTTTGACACAGTAGTGGATGAGCAACAAGATACACAGACAACCCAAAAGATACAGATACCGTCGATGAGTCAGAGCCTCAGACTTGAGGTTGCTTTTCTTTCGGCTTGGAGTGGGTGGAGTTTTCCGTTGGTTTTTCGGTGGGGGGTTTTGGTTGGATTTTTCTAGGGATGAGGATGAGGTTTTCCTCAGTTGACAACAACAGGTGGCTTCGCTTACCTGTCTGTTTATGTTTTTAGCTCCTTCTGCTCGCCGCTGTGTTGCCGTTCAATTACTTTGCCTCGGTGGCTTTGTTTTTCCACCTGGACTCGAGCTCGACTGTGTACATATATATTTCTATATATATGCCCTGCATCCAACAGATGCGCCTAAGTTACCCAAAGTTATGCTGCAAAAAAAGATCAAAAGGAGTCAGTAAAGTAAAGACGTTCGCCAATTTCGAATTATAAACAGTAATATCCCAGCAAATTTCTTAACAATAATCCAAGGGTAGGGGTTTCTTAACAAAACATTTGCAACAAATTGCACAACTTTTTTATACAATTTTCGTAAGGAATATGTTTTGAGATATATTCCAAAATATTGCCATGTGAATTTTTTCCTCAGGAATTCTTTCCTATTTAAGTATTCAGTATTAATGAATAAATCAAATTAATCAACCAAAAATTAGTATTATCATTCGTTCAATCACTTAAGTATTATACTCAGCTTGTAAAAATATATTCTAACAAGAAAGGAAGGCTAGCTTCGGTACCCGAAGCTTAGAATACCCTTGCAGGCTAGTTGCTTTTAAACCGTTCAATCGTTTGTATGGCAGCTTTAGGATATAGTAATCCGATTTTTAAATTTCTAAAAAGGCTTTACTGTCTATGAAAACTGTTTTTATCAAGAATGAATTAATTGTCTTGAAAAACACCAGAGTTATGCTTAATGACCCATTTTTTCCCATAGTTCCTATGGCAGCTATAGGATATAGTAGTCCGATTTTAATGAAACTTTCAGGATATGTTAAAATTGCTATTAAATATAGTTTTCCAAGAAATAAATAAATTATCTTAAAAAATGGCGAAATTTTGGCACTTTTTCCCAATCGTTCCTATGGCAGCTATGTGATGTAGTGTTCCGATTCCGGCCGTTCCGACTTATATACTAACTGCAACAGATTGAAGGGTCGGTGCCAAGTTTCAGCCTGATAGCTTTAAAACTGAGGGACTAGTTTACATAGCAACCGACAGACAGACAGACGGACAGACGGACAGACGGACAGACAGACGGACATGGCTAGATCGACTCGGCTGGTGATGCTGATCAAGAATATATATACTTTATAGGGTCGGAAATGTCTCCTTCATTGCGTTGCAAACTTCTGGTCAAAATTATAATACCCTCTGCAAGGGTATAAAAACTGAAATATGGCTCATTTTGACAGCCTGATTTAATTAGGACGGATATACTCGTGTATACAACCCCATTTTGTAAATGATTCACGCCAACATGAATATTTATTATATGGTTTTCAGTTCAAAACTGAAAATTAACACTTTTAGGTGGACAATCCAGTTCTGCCAGCAACTTTCGGAGGGAAAATATATAAAACTAACAACTTTCTGAGTCATGGCAGACAACCACAAGCCGAGATTTATAGATGCCAAGATGGTATCTCTTTTTTTGTCTTTAAACTATTTTAAGGCTTTTCATTCATTTCCCATTCCTTTTTTCGCTTTTTTTGGGAGGCAAAAGCCGTTTTATTCCCTGAACCATGACCCCAGGGTGAAGCGTTGCAAAACTTGCCTCAAGTTCAATTTTCTTTTGAAATATTAAATAAAAAAAATATAAGTGAACGACTAAATAAAGTTAAATAAAGCCGGTCAAAAAAAGGAAAGATTAAACTCTTGCTAGTCTTGCCAGAGTTTTGCAGACATTGCAGATGAAAAAAAATCATAAAAAATATAATATAATTTGATTAGATGAAATAGTTGCAATCTTGATTTCAATTTGTTGAATGTTGTTGAATGTTTAAACTATACAAATACGTTTTAATATAATTGTACTTTTAATTATAAGTAATTTTAAAAATATACGTTAAATGCAATCTAAAATGTATCATATTCCAGTTTATAAAATGTTTTATTTATATAACGTTCAAAAATATTTAATTTCCACACTGTTGTATACTTGAGGAACAAACATTTTAATGCGATATTTTGCATAGAACAAAAATATTTTTGACGCCATAATTATGTATTTCAATATGAATAATATATATTTTGGACCCAGCGTCGAAAATCTTGAACCACAAAATCGGCCATGAGCGGTGTGAAATACTTAATCGAATTAAAATGAATTGGAGAAGAATGTCACTGACACTATGCCCCTCACCCCATCACCTCTTCCCAAAAAGACCAAATTAATTTAAAACAAGATGGGAAGGCTAGCTTGTTGATACTTTCAGGATATGTTAAAATAGTCATTTATTAATGTTTCCTAAAAAATAAATAAATTATCTTTAATAATTGCGAATTTATGGCACTTTTTCCCAATCGTTCCTATGGCAGCTATGTGATGTAGTGCTCCGATTCCGGCCGTTCCGACTTATATACTACCTGCAACAGATTGAAGGGTCGGTGCAAAGTTTCAGTCCGATAGCTTTAAAACTGAGAGACTAGTTTACATAGCAACCGACGGACAGACAGACAGACGGACGGACGGACATGGCTAGATCGACTCAAAATTATAATACCCTCTGCAAGGGTATAAAAAAAACCGAATCGCAAAATAGGCACAGAGAAAGATGCAGATACAACAGATACGAAATAGCGGCAGCAACTTAAACTGTACAAAAGTTATTGTAACTTTTGCCCGCCGGCAGGCCCAAGTCGGTAACCGGGACGTAGGCCAGTGGGTGCACTGAGAGAAAAACAAACAACACTCGCAAAAAAAAAAAGGTCAAAAAAACATTTCATAAATAAATAATTGTAAATTATTTAAAGTATAAATCGAACCGCAATCATTTAAAATATGTCTAACAACTTATATTAAACTATTTAATATAAAATAAAAATAATATTAAAGAGTTCTCCCTTGACCCATTTTTATATTTTTAAATAATCTTTTAAATTACTAAACCAATTTTAGTGACTTGTGTCCGTAAAAGTGGACAAACCCCAAAAGAATGCCTACTAGCGACGCATTTCCTTCTACATTCTGCTTAAAAATCATTTTTTTTGTTCTTTTTTTGTGACCTCAATCTTTAGTTCAATTCGCAGGGGTGCGGGAGGTTTTTTTTATTGAGGATTCTTGCCAACTGTGACTTCCTTTTCACCAGCAACAATAACAACGAACATGGCATCTTTTGACTGTTTCACCAAACCAAAAATGAAATGATGAATACTTCAAAAATGTTTTCGGGGATTTTCTCACAAAAATGCTTTATAAATGATTAAACGCTCCGAATTACCGAGTTTCTCGTATGCCTTTTTGGTCAGGGCCAAGTTTATCAGCCACTTTTTGTTCTTCACGTTTTTTTTTAATTTGCTGCTTGGCTTTTTATATTGAATTTTTTTGCTGAGATTTCATTTGGAATGACATTAAGTCGAGCGAAACATCACGCAGAGCGAAGCAAAACACCCGCCTCCGCCCTTCTGATTAACATTTTCCATTCGGGGCTAATCACTTCGAGATTTGATTTGATGTCTTCGCGTTTCGATTTGAGCGTCATAAAATTAAAATCAATTTACTGATGGAAAAACCGTTTAATATCAAAACAAGATTCGAGGAACAGTTTTGGGAAAATGGGAATTGAAGGTTGTTGCACAAATTAAGATGAAAAGAAGTTTTGATTCGATTCCATTTCATTGACTTGAGAAAAGAAAAAAATAAATTTCTAAGGCTTCCACCATTCGCGCTTTTAATTGATAAAAGATCAAATGAATAGTTAAAAAATGTATAGAATACTGGATTTCGGATATTTTTTAAGTGGACTGGAAAGATTTTATTTGATTGGTTTTGAGTGCGTTCTAAAGAAAACTTTTCACTCATTTTTTTTTATTACAAAATTACTGTTCACTCTACGATTACCTCACAAGATCTGGTAATTCATTTATAAACTTCCGGACCTGGCATATCATAATTATGGACCACATCTGCTGCTCTTGGTAGACGTTCTGCAGCACCTTTCAATATTTCACATGCAAACGCAGAAGTTGTTCTTGGCTTGTCACAAAATCAGAAAAGGGAAGGCATATTAAAATGAATCATTATTTCCACAAAAGATCATTTTGCTGACATTTACCTGTTCCCAAAGTAATTCTATTCAAAAAAGATTATAAAATTGTTGCAAACTCGCTGACATAAAGTCATCAACATCCCCATCTACATTTTTGCAACTCTTCTGTGGGGAGAACCGAGTGGGAATTGTTGGCCAGGTCAAGTAGTTGACAGTGAATGGGCATGAAAATAAAAGGAACACTAGTTTCGAAGCCCGAAGCTTAGAATACCCTGCATATCAATTGCAGCTATAGGATATAGTGATCGGATTTTTTGATTTAAATTTACTAAAACTGCTTTATTGAAAACTATATTTTCCAAGATTGAATTCCTTGTCTTGAAAAAGCCCAAAGGACTTATATACGGCAAAACAACAACAAAAAAGTTTGTGCAACGTTTAAATCTGCGAATAGTTTGCGTAGACGGACATGGCTAGATCGACTCGGCTACTGATACAGATCAAGAATATATATACACCATATGGGGTAGATTATAAATTTATAATACCTTCTGCAAGGGTATGTGTACATATAAGAAAAAAGAGGAAAATTGTGAACCCGAGAGAATTGTCATATGAGCAGGAGGAGCATGACAAAAGTGTTTTTTTCTTCAGCAAAGTTTGCAACGCACACAAAACAATTTGTCGATTGTCAGATGATGGAAAGGGTGAAATCTTGTTCCCCTCCTTCGAATTTTGTCGTGTTTTTTAAATGCCTAATAGGTTGAAGCAATCAATGTTGAGTTGCCACTATTCACCAAAAAAAAAAAAAACATACGGATATGTAATATCCTCAAATGTTCATTTTTTCTTTAAAATTTCTTTATCAAAATGAAGTGAGTGGCAGCTTAAAACATAATTGCAGCAGCATTTATACAAGGGCCAGCATTTTTAAAATAAATACAATAATTTCCTTGCTAAATGCAATTTAATTTCGAATCGTTGTTTGTCATTCGTCGTAAGAAAAGTAAAATAAATATAGCCTCACACGAAACAACATCCCAGCAAAAGAAAAACAGTAGACAAGATGAAATAATAATAAACAAGAAATATGAGACTCGGCTGAGGCCCACGGCTATTAAAAAGCACAAAGAAAACAAGGCTTCCGATTTTATTGCAGACTTCAAAATCAAATGGAGGAAGTCCCAATTTAATTGTTTAACCCCAAAGATCAGTTAAAATCTCGACTTTTTTGTGTTTAACCAGCAGCGAAAAATTCCAGCAAATATTTTATTATGTTCGTTTAATCAGCGTCTTCCATCTTAGGTCCCTTATCTTTGCCCCACATCTTCCACTCCAGACTTCTCTCCCCGGGTTTCCTATGTGATTTTTTACTAGCGTCCAACTTCATTTAGTTCGTCGTTTATATAGTTTTTATTTTATTCCGTTTATTCTGCCCTTTGTTTTTCTAGCTCTGCCCGGTTCACATAATTCTCCAGACACTATCGGACCTTTCTTAAGATTTTTTTGCTTTATTACAGTTAATGGCGATGCTAACTAACTTTTTGTGGTTTTTCTCGATTTGAGCATTTGAGCATTGAAAAAGTTTATATGAATTATTTGAACTATTCTTCCGTTTGCTTTCTAGTTCGGCATTTAAATTTAAGTTGGTGATAATGTGAACAAAATAATAGAACGATCTTGTATTTTATTGATACCAAAAAAACATATATACTCGCATGTATACAAATAGTTGTAAGATACAAGAAGTGAACTAAGAAAATAACTGAATGTTGATGTTTATGGGCAACTTTAAATTTTAAAAACAATTAAACACAAGTACTACTTTTTATTGTGAACAATTTAAACAAATTAACCAATGCTAGCGATAGTTTTATATTCATTGAATTCTTCAGCTGTCCCTCGAAGGACTTATTAAACACCCTCTAAAATAGACTGCCAAAAAATGGAATTTTTATTTAGATTTCACTTAATTGGCATTCGAATTGGCTGCGGCTCATTAGTCCCTCTCCTCGCCACCCCCTTGTGACCCCCCTCCCCCCTGTGTGGTGGTGTTATGCAACACATTGCCAGGCACTTAACAATGCCAGGGGGCTACTCCATTTCCCCCCCCCCTTGCCACAGGCCATTAAAATGTCATACATTTGGCGCGCTAGAAACTAAAACTTGAACTACAGTTGGACCTTCCCATTGGGGAATGGTTGTGGTTAGCCAAATAAAAACAACTGAAAATATCGTTTATCTACATTCCAAGAGCAGTACAAACTCATTCATGCCATATAAATATGTCTATATAATCACAATTTATGGTTTATGGTTTATGAATCAAAAAATACATTTCATACTTTTACTATTTGTATTTTATTATCGAATAAGATCAAATGTTATAATAGTATTAAGCAACTAGTAATTATTTGTGAATTATTACATTTCTACAAAATTCTTTTTGTTCCATAATTTGAATTTTCTACGGAAAAAATACTTGGGTCCAATTTAATCATTTGATAATCCACTTTGAATAAATTGTAGTTTATTGAGTATCTTCCATTAATGCTTCTTTATTTTAAGATCACATTCATAAAAGTTAAGAATTCAAATGAAAACTATCTCCGTATTCAAATTGCAAAAAGATGTATCAAAAAAACTCTCACTTTATACTTTAACAAAAAATGTCACGGCAATTTCAAGTTTCAAATTTTAAGGTATTTTTTTTAATATTCTCCTAGGGAAAAATGCAGTCTGATATTTCACTTAAATTGTGGACAAAGCCATAAAAATGTTTAATTTATAGAAGTCCGACTGTAAAACCGAATACAAAATTGCACTTGGGAAAACAGTTATATCATAACCAAAGGGTGCGAGCGAGAACGATGCTCAATTACAAAATAGGGTTTTTTTCGGAAAAAAATAAAAGAGAAAAACACAACACAGGAAAAAATATTGTATTGAGAAATGTATAAGAAGGAGCGGACGAGGGAGAGGGAAGGAAGAGGAGATTGATCCCAACACACAAACACACACAGTTGCAGGTAGGCGAGATCTCCTGCTTGCTCGCTCTTCCTCTCTCTGGGCCTATATTGCTCTCACTCTATCCGAATGCAAGAGAATGGTGCAGCAGCAGCACAAACAACAACAATCAACTGTTTTACTGTATTCAGCTTCTTCCTATTTCTCATGTTCCTCTCGCTTACCTTCTTCCTTATTTTCCTTGTTCTCCTCCTTTTGATTCCCCGTAAGCAGAATTTATCGGTAGATTTTTGCCAGCTTTGTTTTGTTTCTGGTATTTCTTGTATTTCTCTCTTTCACTTTATATTTTTGGCACTGGCTTTTATTTTTTTATTCGATTTATCTTATTTTTTGCACTAGCTCACTTGTATGGGCATTTTTTTTCTTTTCTAATTTTCGTTTTGGGCACAGGAAAAAAATTTGTTTCTTTCGAGTTTATTATTATCCGTCTTTCCTTCTCGCTCGCCCGTTTTTTGTTGTAAATAAAGGAGGGAACCGAAAATAAAATACGAAAAAAAAACACAAAGCGCAACGAATGGAATTTGAAAGCGATATTTGGGATGCGAATTTTCTTAATTCTTCGTTTGTTTTCGAGTGTTGCAAGATAAGTAAGAAGAGGAAGAGCTGCAGCAGCATAAGATGCTGATGGTGAGGAAGAATAACCGGTTTGTTACAATTTCTCCTTTAAATACACAAAACACAACACGCGAACACACACGCGAGCGGCTGGCTGGCGACCGAAAAAAAACCGAGAAAAACTCGAAAGCCGATTTTTCCGATTCACCGATTCTCCGATTCACGGAGTTTTCTGAAATTCTCGAAGAACCAAAACCGCTGCGATTTTCCTATCTCGAAAATCTCATCTCTCTCTCCGCGAACCAACAATATTCTCCAACCGTCTTCTTCTTTCTGAACCGCAACTCGGCAGCGCCGTTGGTTTTGTTCGCCGTCGTTCGCTCCGCATTGCCTCTTCGAACGGCAACCTGCAACTCGGGGTCAGCTCGAACTTCGAACATCAGCCCCAAACATCGAACGCAAGCTGAATGCTGTTTTTTTTTTTTTTTTTTTTTTTTTTTTTTTTTTTTGTTTTAAATACTTTAAGTGTTTCAAATCAGTAAATTTTTAATATTTATTGAATTGTGTTTTTTAATTTTTTTAATTTTTTAACTACAAACTAGCACAGCCTTTGTCTTTAGATCTATCTAGTTCGTTTCAAAATAAAAACGAAGTTCTTACATTAAGAAATAAAATAAATTGTAGGTAATAAATATAGGAAATTTAATTTGATGTAATAAAACCAGACAGGCAAAGCTAACTTCGGGTACTTGTTGTAAATTTTTTAGTCCTTAGTCTGTAGTCTTATGAAAAATCTATTTCCCAATAATTGTTTTTTTTTTAACAACTAAGCTATGCTCAATGCACAATTTGTTCATATCGCTCCTTAGACACCCATGGGATATAGTGGTTCGATATTAATGTATCTCAATCACTTAGTCACTTTATCCCAATCCTTTCTATGACAGCCATGTGATGTAACTTGTACGGTAGCTCTAAAACTGAGAGACTAGTTTGCGTAGAACAGACGGACAAACAACGGACATGGCTAGTTCGATTCGGCTGCTAATGCCTATCACTACTATATAAATGCATGGTAGTGTGTGTAGAGCCAAGAAATAAATGCAAAACAAAATCGCCAGAGATATACTTCTACTTATATTAAGGAGCTTATCAATTTTTAGAGAACTTAATTAATATTTTAGAGAAGATCCCAGAAATAAGGATAAATCGTATATCTAAAGCAGTTAAAGTTTAATAATTAACAAAATTATTTCAGTAAAACTCTATAGCCTCAAAAACAAACACAATACATACATATATAGTAAAAAAAAGAACCAATTCGACTGCAGTTTGGGTTCGATTTGGTTGTATGTCGAAGTTTGAGCTGGAAAAGGTTGCAGCAACTTCGCTGTTTGGAGTGACACCAAAAATCATGCCTGAAATGCGGCAGGTTGCCCTGCAACTCGGTTCGAAGCGAGTGCGAAACGGGCTCGGAGTCAGGTTCGATGTTCGTCGACGAGCTCCAAGCGGTTCGAGTTGGGAGTCATATATGCACGTAGGCTGTGGAATTATTTTTCAGTTTTTAGTCAGACAAAACATTTTATATTGTCCTAGGACCGTTACGATATTTTATTAACAATAAAGAAATGGTCACTATCATTTCCAAGTCTATTTTAAATCAATTTAAATGTGTATATGTTTTATAATTTAAGATCTCTGAAATAGTTTAAATAATACACCGAGTACACAAACATTAAAGGGTAAGAAGTAAGTCGAAGTTTTCTGGCTTATCACTGCGACTTTTATAATTTTTTAGCTTTGGACGGTGATGGTGATGGTGGTGGTGAACCGGTTCAACAGGATGCAGGAGGAGAGCTCTCTGGAGCTGTGTAAGTGCCATGCAAAATGCTACCAAAACAAGGGTCGGGAAAAAAGGAGTTGCCACGTTCGGGGATCTCTTTTCTCTCGTTTGGCCAGCAAAATCTCTTTGGACTTTTTGAAAGAGCAAACCAACCTGACAACAATTTCTGCCTCCGATTTCCCCCCGCCGTTTTTCTCCGGCTAAATGTAACTAAAATGGCAAGCGGCAACAATAACAAAACTGGGTGAAAAACCGGTTCAGGTTCGTTCGCCCAAGGAATGCACAAAAAAAAAAATTAGATATATATATATATATATATATATATGTATATGCAACAACAACAAAAATAATATGGGAAAACAAGACTAAAACAGAAACAGCGCAAAATGCAATGCGGGGAAAAATAGCAAAAAGTGCAAGGTAACCAGGCAAGAAATACATAATTGCTTCGATAATGCAAACTCTGAGGAAATCTTTTAATCCATAAATTATCAATTGTATTAATTTCTACATACAAATAACAAAACATTAAAATATCATTATGCTTACTTTTATATATACGATTAAATTTAATGTGAGTACAAAGATTATTTCTAGTGAATTTAAAAAAGAAATCTAGACTTTTGAAACACCAAGAAAAAAACATATTAAAATAACACAAAATTGACTAAAATTCATTATTTGATTTTTAATATGTGTTGTTATCAACTATTAGAATAATAATTTTTTGTGGGGCTGGCACAATTTAAAGCAGATTAAAAACTTATATGTTAAATTACAATTTTGGAATTTCAAAACAAATTGTTATTCCTAAAACTTTTCAATTGACTTGCATATGTACATATACACTATTTTTCTTAATAAATTATTTTCTCTTTATATATTTAAATTGTAACTAAACTATAATGTGGTAAGCTTTCAAAAAAAAGTTATAGCCTTTTGTATTGTTCATTTCTTTTTATACTATTTTCTTATATACATATATATTTATAGCCGAAGTAGCACTGTACCTTCAAAGTTTGGACAATCAGCCCCCTTTAACCACCACCTCCACCACCAACTCCATCGCCACGCAAAAACCAAATACAAAAACCAAAAGGAATGACATAAATCTGCGTGGCAAACAAAAGACTTAAGCAACGAACGTGCCACGAAAGCGTGTTGCAACAAAAGCTCAAGCATGCAACTGCAACTGGATTACTGTTACACGAAGTTGCTTAGGGGGCTGGTGCGGCGGGTTGTGCAGAGCAGACGGCAACATGGGGTCAAATGTTGCGGGTATGCGAATTTTTTTTAGGTGAATTCGCTGACTCCTGTTCGATTTTCTGCTCACACCACATAATGGGAAAAGTGGGTGGAGCCTTTGATCGATGGGGAGGAGAAGAAGGACTGAAAATATCAGCCTATAATAATTAATTTATGATTTGCAAAATACATTTCAACGATTAAATGTAACACTTGGAAAAAACTAATTAATGAACGATACTGAGAAATGGAGTTTACAAATATTTTAAAAAACATAATTTGAATTAGCTTCTAGAGCTCGCATCGCCATCCCCGTCCACCATGGTAAAAATTTTAGTTATACAAATTATATAGTTTTAAATTAAACTTTAAAACAAAAAAAACTAATAATCTTAATATGTTTGTATTTTTCAGATATATGTTCTATAGGTTTGAAAACAGTACTTTAACAAAAAAAAAATTAATTTTAATTTCTTAGGAGTATGCAATGCTATTACCCCTTGTACCCAAAAGGTAAAGGGTAAATTAAGTTTGTGCAAATATATGTAAAAGGCAGAAGGAGGCGTGGCAGACCCCACAAAGTATATACATTCTTAATCATGACGAGCTAAGTCGATATAGCCATGTCCGTCTGTCCGTCTGTCCGTTCGTCCGTTTGGATGAATACACGGATCTCAACAACTGTTAGAGCTAAAGTAACCATATTATCAGTGCAGATTCTCCTAATACTGACGAAAATAAAGTTTTTTTTTGTCGGTGCCACACCCACCTCCCCCGCAATTTGTATTTTATTGTTTGCACTGCAGTATTTTTAAGCTAGAGACATCAGCATTTTTTTTACGCAATTGGAGCATACATTTCTACCGATCCTGACAATTTCATAATGTTTGGTTAATTAGAAAGTGCACAAAAAATATGAAAAGTTTACAGCCTCCAACAACAAGCGATATGCTTATTTGCTCAAATAAACAGCAAATCGCTTGCGGTCGGGGGATTATTTTTCTAGGAAGTGCCGCTAAAGACGCACTACATTCATATACATGTGAATGAATGTGCGCCTTCAATATATTTATACTGTATTAGCTACTCGCTTCGAAATATATATGGTATTGCAATGGTTAGGGCGTCTGGCTGATAACACGGGGGTCTTAGGTTCGAATCCCGGACCATATGAGATGTTTTTTTTCGTTGATTTTCTTGATTGATGTTGCTTATATCCAAATTGGTACAGGGTATTTAACAGATGGGAAACTCGACTGTAATGTTTTGACTTGTTTTTTTTTTTAATAAAATAAACACAGTATACTTAAAAATATATTCATAAATATGCATCGATTTGCAGATACCAGTAAGCCTAGTATAAATAGGGACTTTCAGCTTTCAGCTTCTCAATGTAAAAACTTTTGTTGTATTTCTCAGAATACATTTATAGCCTTGCAGAGGGTAATAGAATGTTGCCTCGAAGTTTGTAAGGCAGTAAAGATGACTTTTCCGACCCTATAAAGAATATTCGTATGTATATACGATATAGCATCACCAGCCTTGTCCGTCTGCCTGTCTAGTTGTTCGTTTGTCCTTCTGTCCGAAGGTTGCAATGCAAACTAGTCTCGGTTTAAAAACCTTTGGGCTGATCGTGGAGTTGGTTTAATATATATGTTATGTGTGAAATGAATTTTCACCCAGATCGTAGTAATATCTGTTTTTTACAATCCATCTTAGTCAAGTTATAGCCATCTGGGCCAAAAGAAGTTTTATTTATATACACGTGTACATATGTGAACAATTAGACAGGATTTTTGCCCTACTTCTAAACTAGAATGTACTCTTCAAAACGCCGTTAAACAACAAAATTTGTATAAATAAATTGAAAAACAATCCTGAACAAATAAAATAGTAAATTAAGCCAACCCCAATTAAACCTACTGCGAAACTTTAACTTTTTTCCTACAATGGAACAAAATGGAACTTAGCTTATAAAAAACTTAAGTTCAACTTAATATGAAATATATATTTTCCTCGGCCATTTTTAAATTGTCAATTGCCTGGCTTTTTCCATCGCCACGTACCACTTGGGTGACCATTTAAATCCCATTTGGAGGCCGAACTCTGAACTTTATTGTTTCGTTCGGCTTGGTTTCGACTGGTTGGTATTTTCGTATCACTTGAGCACCGTTTATTGTTCTGCGGTTTTTGTTTTCCTATCGACGGTGGAACTGTTTGCAGTTGTTGTTTCGGTTTTCTTCAGCTTGGCCTGGCGACTTGGAAGCCGCCAAACACAACACTCGGCGCAAATTTGCAGTGCACAATGAAAAAATATGACCTACAAAGAAAAAAAATAGTGAAAAAATTAAAATGGCTTGAATTTGCAAAATGAAAAAAAAGCAAAATGAAAACACTGTCAAATAAATATGAGAAAAATTATGCAAAGCGCAGACAAATGCGCAAATTTGAAAAATGCCACAGCAACAACAAAGGCGACAGCTGCGCTTTGGATCGCAAAACAAAATTAAGAAAAAAATATATATATTGATAATCCAATTGAGTAAAAGCACAGAATGCCTTTACGATTTTCGTTCAACTGTATCACATTAAAATTTACAATTAATATGTTCAGTATTTGCAAAGTAAATCAAAGCAGTTAGGCAAGAGCAAACTATTTTTGTTTGCATTATTAAATTAGACATTAAATTATACTCTATGAATTTGTGGAAAATTTTGTTTTAATTAATTAAAATTCTAAAAATTCGTAATAGCTTTAATATTTATATTAAGGATTTTATAAACAATCTTAATAATTATTAATTAACTAGAAGCGTTTTCTTTGCTTTGATTTCCTCTGAAACGATATCACTTTATATGTACATACTTGTATGTATGTATGTACGTGCGATTTCTTATGTTGGATCAGTTTTCACCTAGTGCTCGCCCTGCTTTACGTGTCTTTTGTTAACTAAACAAAAAAAGATTGAACAGACAAATTTGATAAAAATAATACAACAAAAATGTAGTTATAAAAACGACTACCTTAAAAAATGTACACAAATTTTGAACATTTAAAAAACTGGTTTAAAAGTAAAATTAGTGCATATATATATTTTACTGAGACAAAATCGATTTAATAATCACAAAGATGAATTTATAGCCTTAACTGAAAATGAAAACTTTATTGTCTAAAAAAATAGTAATAATCAATACTTAAAAATATGTATAACTCTTGTTTACAATGTAATGTTAAATATTCGCATATTTAATTTCCTCGCGAAATATATATTAGCAAACTTAATGTTTTGAAAGGCCAATAAAATATTCAACGATTTTTGCAAAGTCCAAAAATCTACTCACGACCTTCTGTCTGTCCGTCTGTTGTTTTGCTATGCTTACTGGTCTCCCAGTTTTAAAGCAAACAGGCTGTAACTTTGCATAAACAATTTTGTTGCAGGTTTTATATAGTACATATGTAAGTCGGAAATCGCGGATCCTAATAAAACCGAATTCTCTATGTTAAAGCTGGCATTAGAACGGTGGGACATCATGGGGCATTGAACATGGCTCACTTGCTTTTAAAGGTAATTAATTCTTTTTATTAGAACTAAAGCCGATTAATGAACATTACAAGTAATTAGACTACTATTTCCTTTAGGTCTATCGAGCATTTGAGAGTAGTAAATCTGTTAGGATAGTCCTTCCTTTCTTGATTCACCTCACTCCTAAACCCTCATTGGGGGTATCCAAATTTTATAGCTTTAGTTTCGAGTAACTTTGGCGACTTTCGCGGCGCTTCTCTATGTTAATGGGTCTCACTCTCGGCTTAACTTCTTAGCTTTCAGTTCGTTTTCAGCTTACAGACTTCACACTCGGTTTCGGTAGGTTTTTTCAATTACTTTTTTCTGTTTCTGCTTTTCGATTTGGTCGAAATGGGCGGGGGCGGGCCGACAAAAAAGGGCGTTGCTGCTGCTGCTGCGGCTTTTGCTAAATGTCCATGGCTATACAAATATTACTCATGGCTCTTGGCCCGATCATGTTGAACAGCATAGCTAACACCCAAGAACAACGTGACGAACAACTAGCCAACAACAACGATCGAGTTGCCGAGGAGAAACGAAAACCGAAAACCGAAAACCGAACAACGATCAACGGCCCATAAGTTGATTTCAAGTTGTGCTCTGGCCGCTGCCTGATTGTCATGGCACGATAATGAAATAACACTGCCATACCCTCACTGAAGGTATTTCCATTTCGACCAAAAACAATAAGTAACAATTAAAACAACAAGTTCGAATTCAAAATCAAAATTTTAAATACCATTTGAGTATGTTTTCTAAATAGTTGTCTACATTTTTGGAATTTCAAAATTATTGGTGCTCAAAATTAATACTAGTAAGTAGGGCTTTTGTTTTATTTAAAGCTTTCAGATTTAACAAAATATACTTTATATAAATAATAAGATTATTATAAACGAAAAGTTTACCGCTAATGTTTTGAAAATCATTACAAAAATACAGAGGCGTGGCAAAAATGTAAAACATTCATATAAAGAGAGGTGGCCCTTGCTTTTATAGTCTGTAGGATCCATACAGACGGACAGCCGGATATGGCTTTATCGGTTACTGATTCTGATCCAGAATACATACACCATAAAGTCGGAATAAATTGAGAATAAAAATGTATTCCATTTAAGTATGTGTATGTGGTAATACATTTTGTTTAATAATATTGTTTTTAAACATTTTTTATTTAGATTTGTTGAGTGTTTTCGTTTCATCTGGACTTTATTTTTTGTGGTTTTTTGATATCTCCTCTTTTAAATGCAAGTTGCGCCTGCGCAGAAAAAAAAACCAAGGAGTTGGAGGAAAAGCTATGTATGTGATATCATAATCATATTATTTATGATTGTATGGGATTTGTGACCGACCGAGCGGATACGTCGCCTCAATGGCAATGTGGCAACGTAATTGGCGTTTTGTGGTTATATATCGAAATATGTATATATACCATATGCGAGTGTGTTGCTCATTTTTCCAGGCATCTTTTGTGTGCCACTCACTTCACTTCACAGCCACATCAACTTCAACATTAAATGGACTGGCGACTGGCCACAAAAGACCCATAGATCGATGGTTGGATGGCTGCAGCTCCACAGAGCATGTGTTTTTGCCATTTTCAAGGGCACTCGGTGGCTCACATTAACCCATTAAATTACAGCTGTAAAAACACTCGACAACAAATTAATACTCGCCCTTAAACTATAATTTATTATTTGAACCACAAATAAACAAGTAAGAACGTTACAGTCGAGTTTCCCGACTGTTACAGACCCTGCGCAAATAAACAGATTTTTTGTGTTTAGCGCCTGTAAACTTTAGGTATTTATTGTGCGCTTTCTAATTAACCAACCTTGATGAAATTTTCAGGATGGGTAGAAATCTATGCTCCAATTGCATGTGTATTTTTAAAAAAATTTTAGCTTGAAAATTGTGCAGTGCAGGGCAGTGCAAAAATTCAAATACAAATTGCGGGGGCGGTGGGCGTAGCACCAACTTAAAAAAATAAACTCTAATTTACTCAGTATTAGAAGAATCTACACTGGTAATGCGGTTCTTCTAGCTCTTACAGTTGCTGAGATCCGTGTGTTCATCCGGACGGACGGACGGACAGACGGACAGACGGACGGACGGACAGACGGACAGACGGACATGGCTATATCGACTCAGCTCGTCATGCTGATCAAGAATATATTGTGGGGTCTGCCACGCCTCCTTCTGCCTGTTACATACATTTGCACGAACTTAATATACCCTTTACCCTTTGGGTACAGGGTCTAAATATGCAACAAATGTTCAATTTTTGTCTTATTGGATACTAGAAAACAAACCAATTAACTCATAGATGAACCATTTGGGCATTTACAAATTTATATTGATCAAGTGTATAAATTATATTAGAGACAAGCAAGAAAGCTAGCTTTAGGGCCCGAAGCTAGCAGACCAATTTTTATCAAACCTCTTAACCGTTTGAATAGGATGTACTAATCCCATTTTTGTAATCTTTCTAAATCGGTTATAATCCTTATGAAAGGAATAAAGTAATTATTATTAAATATTCACTCAACCACTAACAACTCAAAATCGGATATTCAACTACTTTTGCCAATTGTGAACATTGCCCGCTGTTATATACCCTGTAGGAATACAAGTTTTCCGCTCCAGTATTTTAATTAATAAACAAGAAAAACCGTTTTAATCAATGGCTAAACGTTTTGGTCTATCACGAAATGTGCAGAAAATGCAGATTGCTTGGTCGGGAGCACCAAACAAAAATAATTTCGCATATTTAATAATTAGACACCAGCTCTTATAGTCTTCGGGATATGGTGGATAAACATATATGGGGATTTTAAATATGTGCAAGTTCAAGCAAAATATTTAACTATGAGCTTAACATATCTAATTATGTAATGTGGTTACTCAAGGTCTTATAGTTTTCGAGATATGGAAATGTTAAAACGTAAAAATGAGTGTGAATTACGAGGGCGGGAGGCGTCGTTACGGGATAAATTCACCAACTTCATCTGCCCAGGCATAATACAAGTCCTAATCAAAAGTTTGCTGTCTATAGCTCTTACTTTCTTCTGGATCTCTTTGTTCATACAGACAGTCATGGCTAGATCGATTTGTCTAGACTAAACTTTGTGTAACTTTGAGTGGTCTCTGACGGTTTCTTCTCTATGTAACATTTTCTTGCACTACTGTAGTATTGTATATAGGTATAGGGTACAACAGGGTGTATATGTACAGGGTATTTATAAGTAAGGCTAGCTTCGAGACCGAAAGCTCAATATGTTTTTAGACCAGTTACATTCAAACTGTTTGATCGTTTGTATGGGGACTATTTGATATAGTGGTCCAACTTTGTATTTTCCAAATCGGCTTCAAACTCAACAAAAAGTCTATTTTTATAATCTTGCAGAGGGTATTATAATTTTGACCAGAAGTTTGCAATGCAGTGAAGGAGACATATCCGACCAAATAAAGTATATATATCAGTATCACCAGCCGAGTATAATGCACATATAGGTTTAAAATGTCACCTCCTCGGCATTATTAAATTATGTGTAAAATTATAATATCCTTTGCAGGGATTTAAAAATAAGAATAGCACTTTCCGAGTTTTATAATAATTTACATAATTTTATTTTTCTTTTGGTTTTTTTTTTAATATACTCATTTTTGTATATTTTTCAAATGAACATAAATAATTCAAACTTTAAACTCAATCTCAAAAATTACATATATTGTACTTATTTATTCCTTTGACTAATGGTCGTCAATGGGTTAAAAATGGGACGGGTTGGATACCTGGATATTAATGGAGGGGTTGAGGTGCTGGCCGGCAGTTGAGTGAAGCTGTCCAACCCGTTGAAACGCTTATCGAACTAGCCGTTCCGTTCCGATTTCAAGCCTATGAATCATTTGTCAATTGTTCCAAACGAAGTGCAAATTGCTTTTGGCTTCTCGCTTCCAACATCCATTGAAGTATGAGTCATATAGAAACATATCTGCCAAAGGCTATTTTTTACATAAGTTTTATAAGTGCTGACTGGACTTATTTCCCAACAAAATATTATATTTGCGGCAAGGAAAATCGAATTCATTTATCTCATTTCCTGCATTAATGTCAAAAGATATCTAAATACTATAGAAAAATATGAATAAGTTTAATTAAAATTGCTAGCAAACATTTATTTTAGTAAATTGTATTTAAATTTACATATAAAAATTATACAAGTCTTTATCAAATTTGTATTAACTTAATTGCATTTTGCGCAGTTGTAGTGTTTATTCCTCTAAAACCGTTCCTTCTACTTAAGTATCAAATTAAGATCATATTATCTTAAATATTACCTAAATAATATATAAAGACTTTTCCTTCAGATCAAATTTATAATATCATCAGAAAAGGCTTAAGATATTATTCAGATAACATTGGAATTGTCTAACAGAAACTTTAAAAAAAAATGTCATAAAAAAAATAACGAGGAATTTATGCAGTCTAACATTTTTTCATAGAACGAACATAGAAGGCTGTAAGAGTCACCAAAGATACGGCAAGTTATTGAGAAATTATGGGAAATATGTATGCACAGAGAGAATAATGTAAAGAAATTAAAAAAAAAAAAAACAATAAAAGAAAATGTAACCATGCAAATATGCGTGACGATAACAGCGCCCTGACTTGGTTTCAAGTTGAGAGGGCCGCACCCCACCCGCACTTGAAAAAAAATTAATTCCCTCTTGGGATTATTAAAAATGGTCTTTGTATCTAAACCTAGATATTGTGAATTTAAAATTCCACATGTTAAATTAATGATACACAATATGCTTCACAATTGTATATTTTATTTTATACATATATCGTAAAATTATATTTGTATAATTTATTATTAGACCCTTTACCCTTTGGGTATATTAATTTTGTGCGCAAGTATGTAACAGGAAGAAGGAGGCGTGGCAGACCCCACAAAGTGTATATATTCTTGATGAGCATGACTATATAGCCCTGTCCGTCTGTTTGTCCGTCTGGATGAACACACGGATCTCAGCAACTGTAAGAGCTAGAGTAACCATATTACCAGTACAGATTCTCCAAATACTGACGCAAATAAAGTTTTTTTTTGTCGGTGCCACGCCCACCGCCCCAGCAATTAGTACTTTGAATTTTTGCACTGCACTGCACAAATTTCAAGCTAGAATCTTTGTAGAATTTACATGCAATTAGAGCATAGATTTCTACCGATCCTGAATATTTCACAAAGACTGGTTAATTAGAAAGCTCACAATAAATACCCAAAGTTTACAGGTGCTAACAACAAGCAATCTGTTTTTTTGCTTAAATAAACTCGCTTCAAAATGTAAATGGTGGTGCAATGGTAAAGACATCTGGCTGATAACCCCAGACCAGACTCGGTAAGTATTTTTTGTTTTCGTTCTTAATTTATTCCGCTTATAACCAAATTGGTACAGGGTCTTTAACAGTCGGAAAACTCGTCTGACCTTATTTTCTGACTTGTTTTTTATAATACGAAATTGCTTATTCAATTTAATTATTCACGAATTTGAAAACTCATTATATCGGGCACGCTCAAAAAATATAATTTATAAACAAAAAAAGATTAAGTTAAAAGAAAATTACACAAAATATATAAATATTTTTATTAAAGGGCTTTAAAGTATTCCTTTATAAATAATTTAAAAATGAAAGCTATAATTTATTCGTATGTTACATATCCTATAAATCTTTTTTATATAAAAACTACTGTCATTTTGTAAATATTTTAATAAAATTGCTACTACATACATATGTATGTGTACTACATTAAAAATATATTTATTCTGGAAGGTTTTTTTTAACTTTATTTGTGTATTGGATATTGAACAAATAAATTAACATAGAAGATATAATTTAGTCATATTGTATATTATTTCAGTGCATTGCCAACCGCTTGTGAGAACTTTTCTTTGCTTTCTTGGCCACAATTCATTTCATTTCCAGCCGTCCATTGAAGGCCACTGAGCAATGCAGCCCCAGCTTCAGGTCCGGCTTCAGCTCGAACTTCGATTTCGATTCCGATTTCGATTCAAAGCTTGAGTTTCAGCTAGAGATTTCGAGTCCGAGCCGCGGTCAATGTTTTCTGCCTGTTGGCATCACGCTGTTCACAGCAAGCCACAACAACAACAAACATTTTTTGGATGCAAAGAATTCAGACGGAGAAGGGGCTAGGGTGGGGGTTCTATGCAGATTGGGCCACTCGAATTGTGGCCTTAACCACGCACAGTGGGCCGCCTCACAAATTATTTTAAAAGCAACAACAACAACAAAACGCAACACACAAAAACAACCGATAAAAACCCAAATTGAAAATTTAATTATGTGAATAAAACGAACTTCAAGTTGACGAAATCTATTTGACAAAATAAGCTCATCTAGTCCAGTTTAAAGTTGCCTAAAACGGCTGTTTGGGATGTGGCAATATAGTGGAACAACATAATAGCATCGATTTTATTACTTGAAAAAAAATATATAGTGAAACAACATAATAGCATCGATTTTATTACTTGTGGAAAAAAATTCCCAGAGTTAATTAATTTAAGATTTGTGACGCCACAAAAAGTATTATATACTCGTACTTAAAAAAAAAATACTTTAAAAGAGTAACTTAATCGTAGAAATAGAAAATAAGCAAAGATGCAGAGAAGGAGACATCTCAGGAGATGTCGGATAAAGTATATATATTCTTGATCAGCCGAGTCGATCCAGCCATGTTACACCAACCCTTCTTTCTAGTGCAGTTAGAACAAACTTCTCAGCTAAATTGTAACACACTCTGCAAGGGATACACCAGATAACTTGTTGGATACTCAATAAATTTTTACTTAGTTGTTTTATAAATAAATTTAATATAAATTTAATATAGGGAGAACAAAATGTTACAAAAAAAGCAAAAAAATTTATTATTTTTAATAGGTAGTAAATATTTAAATGATTTTAATGGGGAAAAAACTACAGTCATGTATAAATTTAAATATGTAAGTTGTTTGTTCTAGAAATATATTGTAATGCATTTAGTGTATTTTTTTATTTACTTCCAGCCCAATCATTCGACCTTTATTTGAATTTTTTGTTGGCATTTGGTGGGTCATGTTCAGGTTCTAGGTTGCACAACCACTGTGGTTTCCCCTCCCTGCAACACCACCAACCATCGTAGTTCGTGTAATGCGATTCAATCAATCCGTTCATCGCAAAATGCATTCGAGTTGAGTTAAAAGTTGAATTGGCCGCCGCTCTCTGTTGAGGTTCGTTTTGGCATATTCACTTCGATGATCAATATCGTGGCTACTGTGATCTTGGCCTCGTTGCTGAGCCCCTTTTAACCCCTCTCTACCCTTTTACCTTTTTCATTAAATTGCAAAGAACGGAACCAAAATTTAAGCTACTAACACTTTTTCCCTGCAAAGGAACCTTTTTGTTTACATTTTCGATTGAAACATGATGATGCGTACATATTTTACTATTTCAATTAAGTTATTTATTAATAGCTTATGAATATGAAAATGTGCTTATAAAATTACATTGCATTGAAAATATTAAGTTATGAAATGTGAAATAAATTACAACTGCTTCAAAGCAAATATTGAGTTAGTCGAACTCTCACTCCTAGTGTTTCACCTGTGCCATTTACTCATTCACTCGTCACGCCCACCAAAAAAGACAACTCCACGATGATCAGCTAAATTGTATAATTTACTCCATTCACTATATATGTAATTTGAGGGGTTACAAGGCAGTTGAGAGGCAATTCAGAGGCTTAAAGTCGATCCAAGGCGCCCGACAAGTGCTCCAAATGTTACTTTCCGTTTCGGATTGAAGTTAACTGAAAACAAAAACATAAATAAATTCACAAACAAATGGAGATACACTAACCGACAAGTTGTTGGCTTTCATACCCTTGTAGAAAGTTGTTGTAAGGCATCGAAGTAGACATTTTCAAGTCTACAAACTATATGATAATTGGTAAAATCCATTTTTAAGATTGTTTATTGATTTTGGATGACAATTTTGACCGATCCTGAAAGTCCCATTCAAATTGCACCACTATATTTTAAAGCTAGGTCTAGTGTTTTTTTTAATAATTAATTCATTCTTGAAAAATCTGAAAGGGTATTCTAATCTTCGAGCCCCGAAGCCTTCTTTGTCTGTTTTTTTTATCTTTTGGTGTGAACGCGCAAACACGAAACTGAAACGGAAATCGTGAAAAAGAATGATATCCACAAAAAAAGATACAAAATGCCAAAAGATAAATCGATACAAAATTGAAAGTTTTTGAGTAATCGCATTACCTGCACTTTTAAAATAAGTTGTCGGAAACTCCATTTATTCAGTTTTACTTACCATCATTTAAACGACTCGATATTCAAATAATTAACAACTAGTAATCGCTCTTCCCAGGGAGGGGTGTTCTTGAATTAAAATTTTTATTTAAAGCTTGGTAACTTTCATTTAGTTATTTTAAGCTAATTTTGTTTATTGTACTAGTATTATTATAATAACAATATATATGCGTATTACTATTACCAATTTAAATACTCACATTTGTTTAATTTTTGCAAAAATGAATCCCATTTGGTGATACCTTTGCAAAGGTTTTTTTCTTTTTCAATAGAATTTCGTTTAAGAATGTTCAAGGCGAGTTTCCCGACTGTTAAATACCCTGTACCAACTTGATTATAAGCTAAATGAATCAAGAACGAAAAAAAAAAATAAACTACTAAGTCTGGTCTGGGGTTCGAACCTGAAACCTCCGTGCTCTCAGCCAGACGTCCTAACAATTGGACCACCATATATATTTCGAAGCAAGTAGCTAATACAGTATAAATGTATTGAAGGCGCACATTCATACATATGTATGTATGTATATGAAGGTAGTGCGTTCTCAGCGGTATTTGCTGAGATCCGTCTGTTCATCCGGACGGACGAACGGACAGACGGACTCATCATTCTGATCAAGAATATATATACTTTGTGGGGTCTGCCACGCCACTTTCTGCCTGTTACATACATTTGCACAAACTTAATATACCCTTCACCGTTTGGGTACACGGTCTTATTAATTACAGCAACGTTTTTATATAAAATGATTTTATTCATGATATGATATACGTACCAAATTCATTTCCACAATCTTTCTACTACTCTATGATATTTAAGCCAATAACTTATAAAAATCGGTTAGCTTTTTTAAATTTATTTTTTATTAAAAACAAATCATTCGTAAATTTTAAATCCTGCTGACAACAGCTTCACCACATATTTTATTTCTGGAATTCCCACAGCTGAATTTATTCGCCAGGCACTGCCACCGCGATTGTAAATCAAAGGCATACAATTAAACATACTTCTGCTGGATTCCCAGACAATATGTTCACTGCACTCACCCCCTCCGTCTTGACCCCCCTTAAACACGCCTCACCACCCCACCACCCAAACCTCCACAACACTCCAAACCATTGCCCCCACCAATCGCAAACCCTTGATTATGTCTTGGCTTAATTGCTGTAAATGTGCGCTTGCAGTTGGAGCTGCAGTTGCAATTGCCTGCCCATAGATGGGTGTTGTACTTGGACACACTCAACGACACTGAGACAAAATTCATTTTAAAGAAATTATGCATTTGACCGATCGAAATAAAATTTAGTATGAGATGTTTTCTTCATATAAATCTTTTACCTATGTATATAACTTATTTGGATAAGGCAGTTTGAAAAAATGCGAGGATAGGGCCAAAACCGATTAGCTAATCGTATGGTAGCTATGGAATATAGTAGTTCACAAATATGGAGCATACTAATATGGGAAGCCAATGTACTAATTATCACCTAAACAGCCCAAAAACTAATTTGCACACAGAGGGACATTTACATAGGTATGATGTGGGTTACTTTGGGTGGTCTCCGACATCTTCTTTAATGCACTACAAACTTCAGGACGAGGTGAAAGAAATGCTATTATAATATAGAGAGATAATAAATGAACACCTAGTATCCTCTAACCAAATTGCATTAATGTTCCGAACATTTATATTAGGGAGAAATTGAAAATAGTTAAACCAATTAAATTGCTTGAGGTCTTAATGACAAACAATGGGGTATTTGATCCAAGAGTAATAATATATTTGGCGTTCTTGAATTAGTTTTTGTCAGTGTAAAATGTGGACTGTGTCGCAGTCTGAAGTTGTCTAAAATTTGACAGTTGTATGAGATTTATGACGCCGCTCACTCGATCATATTTGACTTAATTGACAGCGGCAGCCACGACAAACTGCCATCGACATCTGTCAGCTGCCTCTGCCTCTGTCGCAGTCGCTGCTTCAGTCGCTGCTTCAGGCAACGGCGCAGCAGCCGTTGCAGGAAAAGCGAAGGCGTTGAAGACTTGTTTGTCTGCCGCTTTTCCAATTTTAGTTTGTCCCGCTTAATTGTAACCCAAAAAAAAAAAAAAAACGAAAAAAGGTGTCAAGTACCGAAGACCTTTTTGAATACCCAGTAAACTCAAAATTGTTGGGTATTATATCACAAATTAATTACAAACGAGTATTCCGATATTCTCTTTGCGAAAAATAAAATGTAAAAATGTATACATTTTTGTATAGCACCAACTATCCTCTCATGCTCAAGCACTGCAGCGACGTCTCAATGTCCATAATAGTTGTCAGGTAAACAATATTTGTTAATTTAATAATAATAATTTAATTTAATAATTGTTAAATTTTATTTGTTAATTTTTATCCAAAAATGCATTGCAGAAAAACTAAAAACTAAACCAAAACATATGTTTATCCCACACAAACGGGTTTCGGAAAAGACCATAACTTCCCGAAAAACTAGTTCAAGGTATTACTGAGTCGTTTTTAAAGTTTTGATCTCTCTTCCCTCTCGTTGTGGAAATCAATTACAATGAAATCGGATTTTTTGTTTTGTGTTACTCTTTCTTATCTTCTTGCGTCCAGCCCCCACCACCGCCGCCCTGCGCACGTGACAACTGGAAACGGGCGTCGAAAAAAGGGGACTCCGGGGTCTTGGGGATTGGAAAGGTTACTGCACTTTTCCTAAGTGCGTCCGACGAGCAATAAAAATAATAATAAGAACGAGGCGAAGAGTGCGAGATTGCTTCACGGAGAAGGGGAAACGCGGGGAGGTCAGGGGATCGCTGGCCAACACTGTAGCCTGTAGCCACTGTACACTGTAATTTATAATTCCAATTTGTATATATAATATATGTACATATTATATGGTATTTGTGAATATTAATTATTAAGTTATGTTATTGTTTATTGAGGTCTTAAATGTTAGGAGGATCTTGTTCATTAATTTATAAATTTGAGATTCCAAATAACGTGATTTTATTGAATGAAAATTTAAAATTAAAAAATTTCTCTGAACCGTATTTATTAATTTTTATTAATCACTTACTTTTATTGGCTACCAATATATCTTTCAGTGCAGATGCCTTTCGCCTACCATTCGACACATTGTTGATAAAGCGCAACTTTATATGCTTTATATGAAGCTCTCCGTGTGTGGTTGTATGGGTTATATATATCTATATATATATGTGTGTATGATTGTGTGTGTGATCCCGACGACGCCATCATCATCATTATCATCATCGTCCCTGTCTTAATCATCACGTCATTGTCATCGTCATCATTTCTGCAGCCTCCCATCAATGGCTTTCATCATTCAACATTGTTATCAGCGAAAAAACAAAAAAAAAAAAGAAAAGGACAACACTTGTCATTTGATCCACCACCCCCGTTTCCCGCCTCTCCCATCACCCCTTTGAAATGGGCTATGAAATTACGTTGGAAAAATAGCGAAATAAAAGTCCCCAGCCACCAAAAAAAACAAAGATGCTCCAAGGAGAAGCGAATAAATGCTGAGATAATGTTGAATGTGCCGCATAAATGGTGCTCAAATGACACACCCGCACACCCGCACACAGGCACAGACACACACACACATATCAAAGGCTATAGCTTCGGCTATAGCCGCACTTAGGAGCAGATACCAGATGAACCGCAGACAAAAAAGAATGAACCGCAAAAATTCTGGATTCTGGATAGAAATCTGCTGAAATTGCACACAAAAACATGAGCTGCGGTGTAAAAAATATAAGGATCTAAAGTTTGGTGGAAAAACGCATTGAGCTTCGAATTTTACTCTTGGGATACTTGGAATCTTGGAAATCGTTTTTGGCTACAAAAAGTGTTACCACGGAAATAATTTACCCAAAATATAAAAATGAGCTTTACCATTTGTTTAAAGACCATTCCTTCGAACATATGTCTGCATATCCAGAAAATGAATTCTGTACAATTCAGTTTGACATAATACATAACACGGCATTTAATTCACGCCGTTATCAATGTTTTACAGACAAAGTTATGTGTTATAGGCATATATATCGTATACCCTTCAAAGGGTATTTGAATTTGGTCCAGAAATTAGTTAGAAATAAGAAATAAGGTATATATTATAGGGCCGAAGATGTACCCTCTGCAAGAGTACAATAACATTGCGTTAAATTGTGTATTTATTCCATTCCAATTGTATTACTTAATCAGGCAAATAATTCAAGTCCACCGAAATTATTTACATATTTGTCTGCGCGAAGTTCATATGCTCCTTATTGCTGCTGCGTTTTTTCAGCTTTTGGTGATTGGCTTATTAAATGTATATTTGCATATTCCGCTGTTATTAAAGCCTTTATTATTGGCCTTTATTTAATTTGTATATTTGTCATTCGTTCACCAGACGGACGGAAGAACGTCAAATACAAATTGCTATGGCCGAATTTCGTATTAATATTTACATAAATTCATTTCAGCTCAACTTTAATTTTTTTGGTTGCCCACATTTTTTTGTGGGTCGTTCGTTAGTTTTTTTTCGACTTTTGTATTTTTATTCGTTATTTATTTGTTGCGTTTTTTTTGTATTTTTGCATGCAGTTTGTTTCCTTCTGTTTCTGTCTGCAGGCGTTTTGTCAGTTGATAGATTGCAGCTGGTTGAGGATATCTGGTTGCCCCAACTGTTTGCATACCGATTAAAATCGGGACGGTTGAGAGGTATGCACGATTTGAAGTCTATTGTGCGAATGGTAAAAACAAATTAATATTATTCTGCAATTATTAAAAAAAATTCAATTTTCAAGTTTGTAACCATAATACATATATTTGATAGATAAATAAATCTAAAGAAATTACAAGCATAAAATTAATAAAAAAGAATTACAATTGTAGCTATTATCGAATTAAACAAGCTTTGAATTTCATTTCAAATTTGTAATAAGTAATTTAATAATATCTTTATTAAAATTGTTAATTTTTTAAGTGCAGCGAATATGTTCTTTAGTTAAGACTAATATTTAATCTAGCATGGATGTGTTCGCAGCTCGTATATAGAACAGCCGACAAGTCGATCAGCTTCCAAAATGTAATAGAAATAAATTAGAAAACAATAATTAATAATTACGAACCGCAATGCCCAATGTACACCAAAACATTTTATATTACAATTATTGTTAAAATGCAAACAAAGCTGCATACCACTTGCCTTAAAACTGTTTGATCGTTTGTTTGGCAGCTATAGGATATAGTATCCCGATTGCTTTGAAATCATTAAATCATCCTAAAAAATAAATGAACTATCTTTAAAAATTTCGAATTTATTGCACGTTTCCCAATCGTTCCTATGGCAGCTATGTGATGTAGTGTTCCGATTTTGATAAAACTTTTAGAATAGATAAACATAGTTATTAAATAGTGTTTTCCAAAGAATAAATTAAATATCTAAAAAAAATGGCGAGCGTATGACACGTTTTCCCAATCGTTCATATGGCAGCTATGTGATGTAGTGTTCCGATTCCGGCCGTTCCGACCTTTATACTACCTGCAACAGATGGAAAGGTCGGTGCAAAGATTCAGCTCGGTAGCTTATATACTGAGAAATTAGTTTACATAGCAAACGACAGACGGACATGGCTAAATCGACTCGGCTGGTGATGCTGATCAAGAATATATATTTTCTTTCTATAGAGTCGGAGACATCTCCTACACTGCGTTACAAATTTCGGGTCGACATTATAATACCCTCAGCAAGGATATAAAAACTATAATAATTTCAGCTATGATCGTATTTAACAAGCTTTGAATTCCATTTCAAATTCCTAATAATTCTTCCAATAATATATTAAATAAAATTGTGAATATTTTAAATGCAACGGATATGTTGTTTAGTTAAGATTAATATTTAATCCAACATGGCGGATGTGTTCGCAACTCGAATATACTATAGAGTAGCCGACAAGTCGATAAGCTCCCGTTTTCTGGCAGATACATTTCCTCTGTCTTGCCCGCTCTCCTTTAACGCGTCACTGCAAATTTTTCATACATGTGCGAGTCTGTCCGGGCTGAGGAAATTCCCCAGCTAATGGCTATTAAGGCGGACTCCGAAACTGAAAACAAAAAACTGAGAGCTCTTCCGAACTGCTAACTTGAATTGGGCCCAAAAACTCGGGAGCGTCTGAAATGCGTTCCCAAATTGCATTTATCGTTGTTGGGTTCTCTTTCCATTTGCAGTTTACGTTTGGAATGGTTTCTTTTTTCGTTGCTAATTTATTATTGAGAGAAACTCTGTTTTTTTGGGTATCGAATCATTAGTCAAAGGAGCTGTCAAATTATTAAGCGCTGCCCGGATATGTGTAATGTTTCACATGAAAAGATCTCGAGAAAATACTGTGACCCTACGATACCCCTACGATAGTTTTCTTGGTAGCTACATATATATATGATGTAGGGTTCCGATTCCGGCCGCTCCGACTTATATACTACTTGCAACAGATTGAAGGGTCGGTGTAAAGTTTCAGCCCGATAGCTTTAAAACTGAGAGACTAGTTTACATAGCAAACGACAGACGGACGGACAGACGGACGGACAGACGGACAGAAAGACGGACATGGCTAGACCAATTCGGCTGGTGATGCTGATCAAGAATATGTATTCTTTATAGGGTCGGATATGTCTTCTTCACTTCGTTACAAACGTCTGGTCAAAATTATAACACCCTCTGCAAGGGTGTAACAGCTGAGATGATCAATGTCCCACCCCCCTTTCCATGCAACTATCAAGGCTGACATTAAGAGGCAGTCTCAAAGGAATTATACGAAAGTATCAAATATCTTAAAAACATCGAACTTAAGTTATTTTTCCCAATCGTTCCAATAACAGCTACATAAGTGATCTAGTAATTCAATTCTGGTCCGAGTTTTATACTTCATGAAGTCATAGACAATTGATGTCTTGTATTATAATTTGTTAAAATGTTCTTAGCTAAGTAAAAACAAATTTTAGTTTAGCTTTAGTGTAGGATCTATATATATGTGTACATTATATGTTTATATAACTCGAATGGTTTGTCAGAGCCCTCAAGATTGATCACCATTAGAAGCCCCATCACCTTTTTTTTCCTTTTATTTTCTTTGCGTTTGCTGCACTTTCAGCGGTATAGCTGCATTTCAGGGGCAGCTTGGCAATTCGACCAAGGGCGGCGGTGCAGGGGGCTTTTCCCCACTTGACCCATCTTCCCACACTCCCTCCACCCCCTTTCATGTTTACAATCCGCATCGCAAGTAATTCATCAGCCACGCATTCCCATTGTTTCCCTTCCTCGAACTCACTCCCTTTTCCTCGTATTATTTTCGTATTTTATTCTCCGCTGACGCATGGCACCCCTACCTGGCCGGTTGAACCCCCTTTACCTCCGCCCCTGGAACACCACCCACCAACGGATGTGAACGCGGAACACGCACTTGGCGTCGATTTACTTAATTAGCAAGCGTAAGGGAGCCTTGGGGCAGGGCACCGAAAAAAAACTTAAAATAATGCAAAAGTAAATATTAAATAAACAAATATACTACATAATTAATAAAAAAAATTAAAAAATGAATATCTTAAACTTTCCATCGATTATAATTAATTATAATAGTAAATAATATTAGATAATCATAATAGTTTTTTAGCATTGTGAATTTTTGGCAGTGTAAAAAAAACTTTAAAAGGAAAAAGAAAGAAAAAGAAATTTAGCAAACAACTTGAAAAGGTTGGCAACGCACTTATTTTCAACGCATTTGGTATATTTTAGCTCTTAATTGCTTTTCTGGACAAAGAAACTCTGCTTTCCCCCGCCAAAGTTCAGTGTAGGTCCACTCAAACTTTGATATCAATCTCTTCTCAGTTTTATGCCCCTTTGATTGTTGCTTTTCTCAGTGTTTAGAGTTCTTATCTCGCCGAGTCGTCGATCAAACTTTGGTGGGCTTACTCGGAACATCTATCTTCCTAGTTTCCCATTTTACCATTTTCCTATTTTCCTATCTCCCTGTTTTCCATTTTCCATTTTTCCCCTCTGTCGTATTTTTTTGTCGCACGCGTTTGTTTCGAAAAAAAGGTGCGTGTGAAATTTTTAATTTTCAACATTAATTTAGAGACAATTCTTGGTGTCGCCCTTTCGTATAGCTTTGTTTTTTCCTCTTGTGAGGCGACGAAGTGTGACCAATTGTTTGTGAGTGTTGTCATACCCCTGCAGAGGGTATTACAATTTTTCCTACAAGGTTTATATATTCTTGATCAGCAGCAGATCACCAGCCTTTTATCGGGCTGCAACTTTGCCCAGCCAAGTGGGAAGGAGGCCGGAATCAGGACACAACAAAGCTGCTATAGGATCGATTTGGAAAAATCTTGGAAATCTGGCAAGATTCTAAAAGGCACAACAAATTCAAACCATTATATTCCATAGGAGATAGGATAAATGACACTCTTGTTTGCTGAGATTATTAATTAACTTATTGATTCATAGGTATCAAATCCGATTTGGAAGATATCAAATAAATCGGACTTCTATATCGTATTGCTGTTATGAGTGGTTTGATAGCGATTGGTCTGCTAGGGTATTCGAAGCTTCGGCTAGCCTTCCTTTCTTGTTTTTTGTTGGGTTTGTTTTAGGGAAATTAATGAGAAGCACAAAATCCACAGAATGTCAGTGCAGAAATCCACAGAGTGTCAGACGGCGAAAAAAAGGAAAGAACCATAATGAGCTCTAATGGTTGCAGCTGTCCAGGAACTTCAAGCTCTCCAGATCGTCAGATCTTCAGGTCCCCCATCCCTACCGAATACGATCCAAGTCCCCCAAAAAAGTTAGGTGTCAGCAGGGCTGAGTGGTGGGCGTGGCCGCAATTTGCTTGGGGTCGAGACTCAGGTAGAGGGCTCCAACGGTCCTCCAATTGGAGCAGCCAAGGATCCAAGAATCCATGCCATATGGTTGGGCGCAGCCTCTTCTTCTGGTTTTCACTTCATATGCTCGTATATAGCCCCAATTTCAGATTATTGATCCCTTTTTAGCCTTGAGCCACGTGGCTAACATTGGATTCGAGGTTAATGGCTGATGATGCTTTTGGCCACAAGATCCCAAACATTCTTCGTAAGAACATAAGTTTTTCAATTTTCAAAGGCACAATTACGATTAACTAAAATCCTTGCAAAAAACATGCAAGATCTTATTTTGTACTTAAATAAAATAAACTAATTTAAAATGGTCAAAGCTGGTACTTAATAATAATAGCATTGCTAAATATATAAATATTCAATACACTTCATTTTGATCAAATAAATACATTTTAATACAGAATAAATTGTCAGTTTTATAAAACCAGGATATATACTTAACAACGAATAGGGATTTTTTTAATTTTGGACATAGTTGTAAATTAAAAAACATGGAAACTATATTAAAAAATCATTTTTGGAGATTTGGCTTTTCACTCAAACCGGTAACTGGAATATTTCTCAGTTCACAAATAATGTACACACCTTTACGTTTAAATATAAATTAGCCCATATTTAAAATATATATTTAAAAAAAAAATAATTAAACTTAAATAATGCTGACCAGATTCAATTTCAACAAGAAGTTAAGGCAGACAAACTGTTCGAGATTTAATTTAGAATCTTTAAGAATCGGCATTAATTCGGATGAAAAGTATATTCCGCAAGAATCAATCAAATATATTTAAGAACACTGAATTATAATTCATGCACCATTTTTTTCCATTGTCCCTTTGACAGCTATAAGAGGCCAAAGTTGGCATTAGCCTGACATTTGTAAGGAATCAAGAATATATATGCTTCATAGGGTCGGAGGTGTCTCCTTCACTGAGCAACAAACGCTGAGTTAAACTTATAATACCCTCTGCAAGGGTACATACTTTTTGAGTAATAATCAGTAATAATTACTGGTGCTAATATTATGGGTATAATATTTAAATGCAATATTACTTTTATTGATTTGTTGTTTGGGGTATCTAAAAAACATGTCCAATGGGCGCTTGGCGAGTGTAGTCCCAATTTTTTTCGGTTAACACTGCTTCTTAAGTCGATTCTCATGTTTCGCTCTGTTGTTGCCCTGCTCTCTGTCAAACCATCACCTCGCCCACTGTTAACCCCCTGGAACCCCTCCGAATACCCCTGATGGACGCCCCTGCCCATCGACCTGGCCTGGCACTCTGCTATCTGGCTGTAGATTTATTGTGTGAATTGGCATTGACAAAGTGCATTTGATTGGCTCTCGTTGGGATGCGTTTCTGGTTGCGCGTCCGTCCCATGATCCCCCTGCCCGGCCCATTTTCCTCACGCCCCAGTCCCTGCCCCCTTCCCGCTAACTTCCATGGGCGTAGCGAAGAGAAGTATATTACAAAAAAACATATGATTCTGGAAACATTATAGCTTTCTACTTGACAATTATGGTTTACATAGGTTTTCTGGTATATTTCCGAAATCGAGTTAAATATAAAAAAAAAAACAAGAAAAGGAAGGCTCGCTTTGGTACCCGAAACTTAGAATACCCTTGCAGACCAATTGCCTTCAAACCGTATTTATAGTGGTCCGATTTTGATGATATGTTAAAATTGGATATGTTAAAATAGTCATTAAATAGAGTTTCCTGAAAAATAAATAAGTTATCTTAAAAAATTTAGAAATTATGTCACTTTTTCCCAATCGTTACAAACTTCTGGTCAAAATTGTAATAACCTCTGCAAAGGAATACAAATATATGGCAGCAGAAACCCCTGATAATTTCTGTCGGCGCCCATGCCCCATGCCATGTCTTCTCAACCTTTTTTCCCCAACACTCACTCATACATTCTGCTTGTCTGTCGTTTTTAATGTGTTTTGATAACAATTCCATTAAAAGTGAAGAAGTTTATAATAATAATTTCGAGTAGCCGAGAGGCCGAACTGCCCGATGATGCGGCTGTTGCTTTATTTATTATTTCTTTTTCTCAGTCGGATGCTGGGATGCTGGGATGCTGAGTTGCCGTGTTCCTGTCGAATTGCATTGATTTTTCTTATTGCTTTCGTTCTTTTTCGAATAACCTCTCACAAAAGATGGAATTTTATGTTAATTTTGTTTGCGAATACTCTTTCTTTCATTTCTTTTCTTTTATTTGTGTGATATGTGAATAAATGTTCAAATTAAAATCATTTGTAAAATAAAGAAAAAAGATATGGAAAAACAGTGACACTAGAAACAAATTTCTTTAATAACTAAGAATATAGTATGATTCATATTTAATCTCAATGCCCAAGGCAAACCATCCCTGTTTCAATAAAAAGAATAATTAATAAGCATCTAACAGTTTTCAAACTAAAAAAAAAATGAATATGTATAGAATTTGTTTTTTTTTTTACTAGAATTTGAATACCCTTGCACTATTTATATACATATGTATGTATCCGAAGTGAATTGAATTCGAACAATTAATAGGGATTAAAACCGATTTCGAAAGTTTGTAAAAAATCGGACCGTTATAGTCTGTAGTTGTCCTACAAACTTTCCACTCTTGTTTCTATTCCATTTTGGTTCAGATTTGAATTCTCCAGAGTATTCAACTATTCGGCTAACTTGGTTTGATTTTATTTTTGTAACTTTTTTTTAATTGATTGTTGTCAGTCCATCACATCACTCCGACCAGATAGATAGTTGACCATAAAATATATCCGTGCATGCTCTCGTCTATATACAACTAAGTGCATGTTTTTGATGTGGAGTACGCATGTATGTACATATATCTATAAATGCATATGCATTGCTGTATATACATAAGTTAACCCACATGCCATGTGCTTTATTGCATTCAATTTGCTGTTGTTTGTCAATTAGTTGCGTGTATGTGCCAGTGTTTGTTGTTGCTGGAGCTGTTCTTATTTCGTATTGGTATTGTTATTGTTTTTGTTATTGCTGGTGGTGTTGAATTTGAAGCCAAACAGCCAAAGTTTTAATTGGCTGCATTATTTATTGTTTTTCACTTGGTCGAGCAACCGCAAATTCTCCTCCAACTCCCTCGAACTCCATTTGGCATTTTCCCACATTGAATGAACTGAATTTTTTGGATGCACATTCAAAATACATTTAATATTTGCTCAAGTTGCATATATGTGTGTCCTTTCATGAATTTTCCATTATCCAGGGCATCCCAAAGCTCCTGAGCTCATTAATAATGAAAACCCCCCCAACAAAGCATGAAAAACGCTTTGGGAGTAAAAATGAATTGGAATTTCCTTAACTTGAATTATTGTGTGAGCAAATTTAATTAAATGCTTTCCATTAAAAATTGTAACTGTAAGTGCGTCAGAATAGAAATTTAACAAAAATACTATAAAGTTGAAATCATTACGAATTTTCTATGGTGTTTGTAAAACCAAAGAGCTTGTGCGAATGTAAGTAATAGATACAAGGAGGCGTAGCAGACCTCACAAAGTATGTATATATATCATTGATCAGCATGTTGAGCTGAGTCGATATTGCCATGACTGTCCATTCGTTCGTCTGTTCGTCTAGATGAACACACGGATATTAGAAGCTGCAAGAGCTAGAGGAACCACATTACCGGTGCAGATTCTCCGAATACTGACGCAGATGATGTGCCACGCCCACCGCCCCCTCACTTTAATTTAATGTTTATACGTTTTAAATGCACCATTTTAAAGCCAGAGTCTGGTGCTTGTACTACCGCTATTGGAGCATGAACTCCTACTAATCCTGAGAATTTTATTAAGCTTGGATAACTAGAAAGTTTTTAGTTTTCATTTTTTAAAATTTAGCTTATTATTAATTTGTTGTGTACCCTTACAGGTAATAAAACAAAGCAATCACCCGGTATTTCCCCTGTGACAATATCGCCATAGCCATAGCCATGGCCATCTATCTGCTGCTGATTCGACAGGACTCAGCTGCTGGTCCTTTAACTATTTGCTGAGCTTAAAAAGACAATTCGAACGGCGTCACAAAAGAAGCTACATGGAGAACATTTTTTTTGTTAACTTATACTGGGGAAATACAGCAAATATATATGAACATATACAGACGTTTTCACAGAATGTTTAACCAAAACAAAAATCGAAAATGTTAGACTAAACAAGAAAGGAAGGCTAGTTTCGGGTACCTAAGCTATGGCAGCTATTGGATATAGTGGTCCGATTTCGATGATACTTCAGGATAAAATAGTCATTAAATAGAGTTTCCTAAAAAATAAATTAATAAAAAATAATTGCGAATTTATGCCACTTTTCCCAATCGTTCTGTGTAGTGTTCTGATTCCGGCCGTTCCGACTTATTACTACCTGCAACCGGCTGGTGATGCTGATGAAGAATATATATACTTTATAGGGTCGGAGATATCTCTACTAATATTAAATACCATTATAAAAATGCCAACCCAGCTAATAATTATCTATTAAAAGCACGATATACTAAGAACAACAAATAAAGGGTTCGGAGCTCTCAAACCGCAGAAATCTGTTTGTATGGCAGCTAAATGATTTGCTGGTCCCATTTTTTTTAATTTTCCGTATCTGCCTTATTAGGAGACTGTTTTCCAAGAATGATTTTATTATACAACTGATTTCCAGGGATATAGTGATCCGACTTGTATACTTAATTTGCATATGTACGTTTGAAAAAAATATAGATTTTAGAAAAAAAAATTTAGACCTTGGTAAATGCTATGCAAACAAAAAAGACGAGAGCAAAAATGAGAATTTCATTGTTTTCGAAAAATGTTAAACTCAAAAGCACAATTATTTTGTTCAGTGTATTAAAGGGTTGCATATCCTCGCCACCACCCTCATGTGAACTGGGTGTGTGTGTACTTATAATTATTTAACTCTTTTGCATGCTGCCCTCCCCCAGGAAAGTAAAGAGGCAAACACAGTGCCAGATGAAGATTAATTATGAGAGAGGAAAATTCATAACATTTTTCATGCTTAATCTTATGGCGCAATTCCGGAAGAACGCAATAACGGGAGGGGGTAGTGGTAGCACGTGGAGCAAAACTAACTTATTAATAATAATAATTGTTTCATGTTCATGGAGCCTCATCTCCTTAGCACCACCCCCACCCCCACCCCCACCTCAACTTCACAACCGAATCCAAATTCCAGTCCACAAACCCAAAACATGTGTCACCCTCTGTATCAAGGAGAGAGATGGGTATGCAAGGAGATTTTAGAGACGGAATCCACAGCCAGGGAGCAGCTGTGCGTGGGTTGAATGTGCGCTCTGAAAAATGATTTTTTGAGGCTTACGTCGGGGTTTCGGCCTGGGCAACCAAAAAACTAGTTTAACCATCCACAAAACCCCGCACCAAAAAAAAAGTAAGCCGAGTCGAAAAGCCAACGCCGCTGGACATCGCCTATTTTGCCATTTGACCAGGAAAAGGAGAGAGAGAGCCTCAACAAACACTGAATACCCTAATTATTATCTAATGTAAATGAAAACTCGAGACATTTTTTATTTAAATTGATTCCCTAAAATGTGGCTAAATTAAAGGAAACCTTCAACGAATATTTTATTTAGTTACTATTGTTCCACAAGTGGGGTGGCGATTTTTAAGATACATATGTAGCACAGGAGTTCGTTAAGAAATATTTATTACAATTTTATAGTCGAAATGGAAGCGTAGAGAGGTAGAGGATTTTTATTTGAATTACAATTTTCTGATGTCATTATTCGTATTCCGAAAATGACGCTGTATCCATGAAAACAATAACCAAATATTACAATAATAATTCGATAAATGCCGATATTATTAAAGGCATTCGTGTTTTTAACTACAATATAACTTAAAGTAAATACCGAACATCTCATAGATCTTACCAGCACTCACGAATTGTAAATGCTTAAAGTCAGCAGTTCTTATAATCAATAAATAATTATTTAATTATTTTAAAACAAAAATATTTTATTAGCACAAATGCCTCCCGCATAATATTGATTTACTGATCGTAAGCCATTACCTTACATCATCACCCCGTTGACCAGGCACTCCAGATCAAGTAACTCTGTTTGGAGTTCGGCGAGTTGCGCGTTTGAGCAAAGTGATCATACCTTGAAATCGGCGTTGTTCCATTTGTTGTCCAACGACTTTTAACAACTGCTACCTGTTTAGGGTTTTGTCGAATTCCATTTCGGGATCACTTAAGTGGCACCCGCTGATTCCGGCCCATTTTCCATTGGTGAGCCCCGTGAACCCCGTGAACCCGAGCGGAGACATCAATTTTATTGTTTTGACTGGGCGCACGATCGAAATCTTTCTCTCCTTCGTAATTTCTTTCTGGTTAAACTGTGTTCTGCTCCTCTGTTTTGGGTCAGTTCGCCTCAGTTATTGATAGTTCCAAATTAGGGTCAACTATGCGGTTAGCAGGCCGCTTTGGATTCGGTTCGACGTTAGAGCTCTAGCTCCATGTAGTTCCAGCTCCAGGTAGCAAATATAATCTGTTTTAATTACGCACCAGAACCCTAAGCCCTAAACTACCGATAAGAACATGCCTCTGCAGGTGTTGTCTCTGGCAGTTTACAGGCGCTTTCAAGAGCCGGGGACCCCACAAAAACCAAACAAAAGGGGCTAAAACAAAGATGATAGAGGAAATAATATGGGAGGAAATCGAATTCAATTTTATTCACACTTTAACAGGTGAAATTGTGATACTTTGAAGGGGAACAATTGATTCCAAAAACTGTAACAAACTCGAGGAGTGAAATAGTATTTCCTTGTGCAAATAAATGAACTGTGGACTGTGATTCGATTTCAGACTCCGAATATATATAGTATTTATACCCTTGCAGAGGGTATTATAATTTTGAACAGAAGTTTGCGACGCAGTAAAGGAGGCATCTACGACCCCATAAGTATATATTCTTGATCAGTTTTAGTGCTTTCTGCTGCAGGTTGTACTATATATATAACGGAACTGGCAGAATCGGAATACTACATCACATAGCTGCCATAGGAACGATGGGCAAAAATAGACGTGAATAAGACATTTTAAAAGATAATTGATTGATTCTTTATGAACCACTTTTTAATAAATATATTAGCCTATCCTGAGTCTTATGAAAATCGGACCACTATATCCTATAGCTGTCTTGGGAACGATGGTAAAAAATTAATTATATCAATATAATTAATTCATTCTGACGCAATATACTATTGCCAATAATGACAATATACTATTATTATTATAAGTTATAGTCAATACCATCGTTATAATTCATTCTTGGACAATAGCATATTGCCAATATGGACATACTATATTTAACTCGTGTAAATGAAACTGCTTTTATCGATTTCGAGATTTTTGTATCTTGATTTTTATTAATCGTTATTAATCGTTTCTTAAATATAGTTTTAGTTTTTAGTTGGTTGTTTTGCTCATTTGATTTTAGCTTAGTTACTTTTTTTCGATTTTCGCCTGTACCTGCACAATCATACATGTTCTAGAAAATATGAATTTGGTTTTGTTACATTGTTCATGTAAATATATATATATATATATATAT
>JAJJHY010000439.1:1192862-1203611 GCA_021224005.1 Drosophila setifemur
ATATACATATAGATGTGGGTTCCGGCATATATGGCATATATATATATATCGATTTTGATCGCCAGTTATTATTGCTTCGATCGTGTCGCTAATAATCTAGGTCGCTAAGTGTATGTTTGTGAGTGATTTTAAAGTAGAGATAACTTGATTCCCTTCCAACTGTTTTTGTATATAATATCTGTATACTATATGTTGTTCTATATATATGGGTATGCCGCGATTATACAGTTTTTTCTTGGGGATGAACAGTTGTTCTATATATCAGAAGACCAAGTTACCATTATAAGTCGTTAGCTTTTTCGCCTTCAATTTTTGTTTAGAACAACGGTTTTTAATAATATTCATTTTATTAGTTCTTTTTTTGTTGTTGTTAGTTACAGGATCTTTTGGGTGCGATCCATTTATCCCATTTTATTCTTGGGGATTTTGCGAGCTAAAAACCACGCTCCACAGGATATTCCCTCCTTTCTTTGGTTATTTTTTATTTTTGGATTTGTTTTGCTCCCATCACTTAGGCTGATTTCCAAATTCTAATAGGGATACAGGTTCTTACGCTTAAGCTCCATGTCCAGATCGGCCAGTTGCTGCAGGAACCCATCATTCGGGCGAATGTCACGTCTCATCCGCACCGTGCGTATCGCATCCACCGCCGACATCTTCCGGCAGATCATAAGGTAGGCCAGGACGCATGTGGCCGATCGGGACATTCCCACCAGACAGTGGACAAGGACTTTGCCTGAAAATGTTAACAACAAGTTAGTCCGAATTCTAATGAACAAACAAAGAAATAGGACGATATATATGGGATCCACAAAAAGGTCGGAAAGGAGATGTCAATATCCAAGTTAACCAAATGGAAAGGTAATTGTTTTAACTATCTCTTTATGGGAATTTTATTATATTATAGCCCATATTTGTATTTTAATATAATAAACTCCACGAAATCATTTTACAATTTAAAATATAAAACATAATACGTTTACATAACTAATAATAATATTTATTATTTTGACCAAATAGAAAGAAAATAAATACCTATTAATACAAGCTTTTTGTAAAGAGCGGTTATAAAATCATGAGTTTTAATTTTGGCATAAGTTATAACATAATTATAAATAATAAAATATTATTTAATTCGCATGTACATAGCATAATAAATACTGTCACCACTCTAGGAGCATTGTACAAGTATATGTTAACTATATTGAGATAACAGAATTAATCGATTCGAGATTTATATATATTTGATAATTATACATATGTATATTTGAGAAATCCTGCTGCTTATTGTGGACCCACCATTACCGCTCCACTTACCGCCGCTGCTAATGGCGCTGTCAATGAATTTGGATGCCACGTAAAAGTAGCGCGAGATGTCTGTCGTGGGGGCATCGATCATCGGGAAGCCCATGTACCTAAAAACACAGTCCTTATGGTTGCGTCTATGCCAAACACACACACAATCGCATACGCAGACACACAGATACACAACAAACAGCAACAACGACAATGTTGGGCCAAAATTCGGAATGAGATGACGAGAATGTGCATGGGTGATATTTTTTTGAGAGAAAGGAAGAAAACCAGAAAGGAAAATCATCAAAGAAATTTCGAGAATATGTATGTATAATGCAGTTCAATGTCTATATAGTGCGATTAAAACCAAAAATATGAACAAATTTTGAACGAAATTGAACGAATTGTGAAACTCGTTTCGTTGTTCATGTTGTTGCCTTTTGTCGGTGCGCATCTGAAACTTCACTTCCATATAGCAATATCTCCCCGATCGGGCCACTCACCTAATGCTAGGCATGTCCCGGTAGTAACTGTGTCCGGTGTCCACCTGGCCATACCGGCAGCCCTCAGCCGCATTTAGAACATGGGTGATGCCCATCATTCTCAAATACGTTTTGTTTTTGGCCGCCGCACTAAAATGGAACAAATCGTGTTTAAAGCTCGATTGGAAAAATATTGTAATGATTGATTGTAAATTTTCCTCGAATCAATAATTGTTGGGGAAATGTGCCTTATAAAATTATTAATATATATAATAAAATAGACCAAAATCTATTCAACGTAGTTATATATTCTTTTATAAAAACAAATTTATAACATTTTACCAATAAATGGATTAAAACTCTTCCACTTCCATTTCGACAAAGTTAAATAAAAAGTTTTTTTTTTAATTTTAGGAATATAATGAACAGATTTAGATCCAACTTACGCATCTCCAATGTAGATGCCCGGATAGACCTCATCACAGTCAACGTCGTGGATGGCGCACTCGGCCCGCCGGAGTCCAGGAAGAGCCCGGCTAGGAGCCATCGAGTAGTGGAGGACTCGCTGCAGCTGACGACCAGTGGTCTGTTCGGAGGTCTCCAAGCGGCTGGGCGACTGCAATTAATTGCAAAAGGTGCAAATAAGTAATGCATTATCAATTTGGCGGTTTGCAATGTGGAAAGCCACGGAACTTCATGCTTAACAAATAAAATAATTCAAATAAAGCAATCAGGAAAACCATCCAATTTATAAACTCCAAAATGAGCTTTTTACCAATACCAAAAAGATTTGTAACATCCTTAAGTCTGCTAAAACTAACAAGTGCTTAGTATGCGATTCCACAAACAAGTTCAAATTCGACATTTAACACCACAACAAAATGTACGAAGCGTGTCGAAATAACACACTGCATTCCAAACTCTCAAAAAATCTCACTGCAAAACAACGAGGAGTACATCAGGAGTACAATTAAAGTCAGATTTATAATCGTCAAACGGTGATTCCGACTGTCGGCAAAGAAACAGGAGCTCAACCAAAAATAACGCGGGAGGATAATATCTTGGAAAGTTAAATTCGCAATCGAACTTTATACTTCATGTTACCTTTCCTCACTCAACTCATCGTAGTACGCACAACCCACTTAATAACGTCAACCTAACCTGCAGAAGCCATATATACCATATACCATATACTTCACCTCGACCGGTCAGGGCGTTCCTAAGAATACCTCTAAAACAAGGCTTACCTCCCCTTGGTACGAGTAATTAGCTACAAGTATTTTACATTTAGCATTAATGCACGTACTGATACAGATACAGATAGCTGGAAACTCTTTTCGGAATTGACAAAAACCATATATTCACTACAGAGTGAAGAAAGCATTGACATAAATAAAGATACACGAAACGGAAAGAACAAGATCCTGGAAGCAACTTAAAAAAAACAAGAAAGGAGGCTAGCTTCAGGGCCCGAAGCTTAGAATAGCCTTTCCGACTAACATATACACTACCAGCAACAGATTAAAGGGCCGGTGCAAAGTTTCAGCCCGTTAACTTTAAAACTGAGAGATCCGTTTACATAGCGACCGACAGACGGACAGACTGACGGACAGAGAGACGGACACACAGACGGTTGCTGATCAGGAATTTATATACCTTATAGTGTCGGAGATGTCTCTTTCACTGCGCTACAAAGATCTGGTCAAAATTGTAATACCCTCTGCAAGGGTATAATAAATATATTCCATCGAACTCTCAGCAGCCACACTATTGGAGTTAACTACTAAATAATAAAAAACAAGAAAGGAAGGCTAGCTTCGGTACCCGAAGCTTAGAATACCCTTGCAGACCAGTTGCCTTAAAACTGTTTGATCGTTTGTATGGCAGCTATAGGATATATTTTTGGCTTAATGTTCAAAAACGGCTTTACTGTCTATAAAAACTGTATTTCTCAAGAATAAATTAGTTGTCTTGAAAAACACCAGAGTTATGCTCAAAGACCCATTTTTTCCCATCATTCCTATGGCAGCCATAAGATTTAGTGGTCCGATTTTTATGAAACTTTCAGGATATGTTAAAATAATCATTTAATAGAGCTTCGTAAGAAATAAATTAATTAACTTTAAAAATGGCGAATTTATGACACTCTTTCCCAATCGTTCCTATGGCAGCTATGTGATGTAGTGTTTCGATTCCGGCCGTTCCGACTTATATACTACCTGCAACAGATTGAAGGGTTGGTGCAAAGTTTCAGTCCGATAGCTTTAAAACTGAGAGACTAGTTTACATAGCAACCGACAGACGGACATGGCTAGATCGACTCGGCTGGTGATGCTGATCAAGAATATATATACTTTATAGTGTCGGAAAAGTCTCCTTCACTGCGTTACAAACTTCTGGTCAAAATTATAATACCCTCTGCAAGGGTATAACAAGAAAGGAAGGTTAGCTTCGGTACCCGAAGCTTAGAATACCCTTGCAGACCAGTTGCCTTTAAGCCGTTGGATCGTTTGGCAGCTATAGGATACAGTAATCCGATTTTTGGTTTTTTATTTTCTAAAACGGCATTAATGGCTATGAAAACTGTATTTCTCAAGAATAAATTAATTGTCTTGAAAAACTTTAGAGTTATGCTCAATGACCCATTTTCTTCCATCGTTGCTATGGCAGCTATAGGACATAGTGGTCTGATTTTAATAAAACTTTCAGGATGTATTAAAATAGTCAATAATAAGAGTTTTCTAAGAAATAAAAAATATATCTTTAAAAATGGCGATTTTATGACCCTTTTTCCCAATCGTTCCTATGGCAGCTATGTGATGTAGTGTTCCGATTTCGGCCGTTCCGACTTATATACTACCTGCAACAGATTGAAGGGTTGGTGCAAAGTTTCAGGCCGATAGCTTTAAAACTGAGAGACTAGTTTACATAGCAACAGACAGACGGACAGACAGACAGACAGACGGACAGACAGACAGACAGACGGACATGGCTAGATCGACTCGGCTGGTGATGCTGATCAAGAATATATATACTTTATAGTGTCGGAAATGTCTCCTTCACTGCGTTACAAACTTCTGGTCAAAATTATAATACCCTCTGCAAGGGTATAATAAATATATTCCATCGAACTCTCAGCAGCCACACTATTGGAGTTAACTACTAAATAATAAAAAAAAAACACCGACAAGAAAATGTAAATCAGAATAGTCAACAACTAGAAATATATACCACCAGCATACTAGCACCGATCCTTAAACCGATCGAAACAAAAGCTCACTTTACTCATACCGGCCGATATTGCTTAGCCCGAGCTTATCCAAAATTTCTTGACAAGATCATAGCAAAAAGCGAAGCGAAACCTCTCAATATCAGTCAAAGTGGTGTCAAGATGGGATTTTGTCATCATCCTTAGAACCATTCAATAGCCAGAACCATATCATGTGTCTCTCATATAATGATTGAAATCATCAAGTTTTATAAAATTCCTAGAGGAAGTTGTTCCGATTTTCAAAATCCTGCTGTCCTGCTTTCCTGCTGTAACAAACACAATTTAGCAACACATCTATCGACGAGTATCTTGAGAATATTATACAAAATCGGACACTCAGAAGTTGGCCAATAATTACGTTTTGTGGGCATTTTGGCAGACTTCCCCCAACTCGTGTAATGACATCACAAACCCCGCATCAATTGCCAAAAAACAAGTCAAGCAAATGGCTTACGTCGCAGATTTATGGCAAAGGCAGAGGCAAAGGCGAAGGTCGCAATTTGGTTACAAAAGATGACAAATCAGATGGCCGAGGAAAAATAAAACTCAAAATAAACAAGAAAGGAAGGCTAGCTTCGGTACCCGAAGCTTAGAATACCCTTGCAGACTAGTTGCTTTCAAACCGTTTGATCGTTTGTACGGCAGCTATAGGATATAGTGATCCGATTTTTGGTTTTTAATTTTCTAACACGGCATTAAGTGCTATGAAAACTGTATTTCTCAAGAATGAATTAATTGTCTTGAAAAACACCAGAGTTATGCTCGTTGACCCATTTTCTCACATCGTTCCCATAGCAGCTATAGGATGTAGTGGTTCGATTTTGATGAAACTTTCAGGATAAGTTAAATTAGTCATTTAAACAAGTTTCCTAAAAAATAAATAAATTATCTTGAAAAATAGCGAATTTATGGCACTTTTTCCCAATCGTTCCTATGACAGCTATGTGATGTAGTGTTCCGATTCCGGCCGTTCCGACTTATATACTACCTGCAACAGATTGAAGGGTTGGTGCAAAGTTTCAGTCCGATAGCTCTAAAACTGAGAGACTAGTTTACATAGCAACCGACAGACGGACAGACAGACAGACGGACAGACGGACAGACGGACAGACGGACAGACGGACAGACGGACATGGCTAGATCGACTCGGCTGGTGATGCTGATCAAGAATATATATACTTTATAGGGTCGGAAATGTCTCCTTCACTGCGTTGCAAACTTCTGGTCAAAATTATAATACCCTCTGCAAGGGTATAAAAATAAAAAGTAAAATGTATATACTAGTAGTAAAGAGAGGTCGGCGCAGTGCGCTTTGTATTTGCATTTGTTGCCTGACAATTTCAGGGACTGAAAGTGAAAACTTTGCTTTGCAGTTCCTTTTGCTTTTGTGTCTGCACATACACACATATCCCCTTTTATTTTATTTTATTTTATTTTATTGTATTCTGTTTTATTTTGTGTTGGCTATTGGCTGTCTAAGTTGTCATAATACAATCGCCCATTTGTAGGTGTTCACGTTTCGGAAAACTTTTGCTTTTTCTCGTGGCATGCGACCCTGAAAATGAAAATGAGTCCCCGAGAAAATTGAAGAAATCGCGTAAGAGGGCCGTCGGCGTTCTTTAACACGTTGCTTGCTGTTGATCTATTGTGACTGATCATCAGATCGGATATATACATATATAGTTTATATATAGCCCGAGATGCGCAAGGTGTGTGTGGGTTAATTGTTCTAAATCGGTTCACAAAAAGCGCGCAAGAGCATTAAATGTGGAGATTATTTTTAGCATTATTTTCGCTGTGGCCCATATATCCGCCTGATTATTTAAGGTATTCGATGTGGGGCCATTCAGAAGAGAGTTAGTTTCAAACTTTGGTTAGTTCGCAAGTTCAAGAACTCAAAGCTTTGGCCAGCATTTGATGAGGCACAACAATTTGTTAACAATTTTATTACTGAGACAAGACAAGTTGAAATCCATGTTACGCCTTCATGCAGAGGATAATTATTGCAAGGACAAACCTGATAATAGTGGGGACTATATCTATCGCCGATACTGCTGCTGTATCTGTCGGTGAGAAGCTGAAATTGATTTCCAAAATAATTTTTAAATTATCAGAAATAAATTAATGGAAAATCCATTCAAAATAAATAACATATATTTTTTAAAACGTACAAAACTGTTCTGCAAGTGGACAAAAACAAATTATGTTGAATTCCAAATAAATGTATCAGCCAATCGTTAATTTAATTTATTTAATTAATAATATAAAAGAATATAATATTATTATATATTTATTCTACATTATATCAAATTTTTTTAGAATTAACAAAATGTTGATTACCTATTAACCAAATATTAATACATTGACCCATTTGGTCAATGAATTCTTACAAACACAAGCACTTTTAAATATAGAATAAATCCTTAAAGATAATAAACAGAACATCTTGTTGTTGTTTAAGTACATAGAAAAAAAGTTGTACTAAACATTGTCAGAAGGTAATACAATACGAAAATGTCTAAGAAAACCCCAACTATATATATCGGATGGAAACGGAAATAGAGGGAGAGCTTTTGCTCAGGTGAGATGCTGCGACGCTGAGGAGACACCGCCTTGACCTTGTCCACCTTGCCAAGAAAAGTGCCACACCACCAACGCCCCCCCCCCTCTCCCCCTCTCATTTAGCTTTCTCCCTCTCTGCAAATCAGTTCCATCTAAAAATACTCGATACAACAAATCGCTCACCGATGTACCACAAAAAGATATAGATAACAAGTTGCCGCCCGCAACGAATTTGTTATTTGTAATCTAAGGTTTGTGACTCATCACAAAAAAAAACAAGATGCGAGGCCCGCATGCCAAAACAATTAGCTGGACACGACATCTCCAAATCCAAGCAGGGGGAAAGACAAAAAATGCATGACACAAAATACCCGAAATGCAAAAGCCGAAGGGAAACCAAATCGAAAAACAAATGATTGAATGTTTGGCCGACTAATCGCCAGCATATATACCATCTACTTATATAGCATTCACATTCACAATCCCAATCCGTTCCCAAGCCCATTTCCGATGGCGCGTGAGTGAATCTATTGGCAGCTTTGAAAGCATTTTGTATCTTATTATAAAACACAGCCGACATACCTCAGAGGTGAGCAAAATGGGTGAAAGCAGAGGCGTGGGCAAAAACTCTGACATAGGGTAATTACGTTTTGCTTCATTATTTTTCCTTATAGATACAATATATAAATAGTTCATTTCATTCTATTACAAAGAAGCAAAAACAAATTTTTAAACTTAAAATATTACCCTCTACTCTTATTGTCAAAATATTACATTTGAATGCAATTTATTTTATTTCCATTATTTTTCCACCCTTTTTACACAGTATTCGAAGCATGGAGTGTGGAAAATAACCATACAATTCCCTCTTCGAATTACAACCCTGAATCTCCTTTCCTTTATTAAGTTTAGTTTAGTTAGTTGATTACATTGTCTAGCCGGCACCTGCTACATGAAAGCCCTCTCTCCTCCTTTTTGTTACCCCGCCAACCCAGTTTCTATGTATATGGTTTTTATACCCTTGCAGAGGGTATTATAATTTTGACCAGAAGTTTGTAACGCAGTGAAGAAGACATTTGCGACCCTATAAAGTATATACATGCTTGGTCAGCATCACCAGCCGAGTCGATCTAGCCATGTCCGTCTGTCTGTCTGTCCGTCCGTCTGTCGGTTGCTATGTAAACTAGTCTCTCAGTTTTAAAGCTATCGGGCTGAAACTTTACACCAATCAATCTGTTGCAGGTAGTATATAATTCGGAACGGACGGAATCGAAACACTACATCACATAGCTGCCATAGGAACGATTGGGAAAAAATGTCAAAATTTCGCCATTTTTAAAGATATTTTATTTATTTCTTGGTAAACTCTCTTTAATAGCAATTTGAACATATCCTGAAAGTTTTATCAAAATCGGACCACTATATCCTATACCTGCCATAGGATCGATGGGTGAAAATGGGTCATTGAGCATAACTCTGGTGTTTTTCAAGACAATTAATTCATTAAAAAAAAAAACAGTTTTCATAGACATTAAAGCCTTTTTGGAAATTTAAAAACCAAAGATCGGATCACTATATCCTATAGCTGCCATACAATCGACCGAACAGTTTAAAGGCAACTGGTCTGCAAGGGTATTCTAAGCTTCGGGTACCGAAGCTAGCCTTCCTTTCTTGTTTTTGTTCAACTTAGTTTGCTGCACTTCCTGCAGATGCGAGTAAAAGATATAAATTATAACCGGGGAACTGTGTCATGTCAGAGGTCAAGCGTTTGCACAACTGTTGCGATGTGGAGCGGGTGTGAATCAGTTAGCCCCCATCCAGATTTCCCAGTGCCAGGTGGCCAAAGGACATACCCTTTAAAGGTATAGCTTTTATCGTTTGTATTTATATACCCAGGTTAAATCGAAAATTAATATTATAATAAGATAACAAAGTGTGATCTAAATAGATTATAAATTTAGTGTTCCCCATAATTTGTAAATGAAGTTTCTCTGGACACCACCACAATATATATACAATGAGTATCAGAATCTGTAGTGGCATCTGTGGAACTTGCTCACATTTTCTCTATACATTTATCAAAAGTTTTCGTAATTCATTTTCAATTTACTTGCTCGGCCTTGAGCACGAAAAATTCCCAAAAATAGAAATGCGAGAGAAATTTTGCCAAGTGTGAAAATTCTCGGGTGGGAAATGTTCGAAATTAAATCAACAACAAACAAAAATCCAAAACAGCGTCAAAAGCAACAATTAATAATCAAGCATAGAAATTTACAAGCTTTTTTTTCTCTTCAGCTTTGGCATTGATAAATCTATACGTATGTTACATGACAGACATATATTTCTGGCTGTGTATATTTGTGCCTATGTACTATATATGAAATCAGCAGACATATATAATATGCATAGTTTTGGGCACTCGACAATTGCGGATCGCATTGACATGCAAGCCAGTCTCCTGCAGTAACTATTTGTTCCGCTCTTTATTGATTAAACAGTCAACGAACCAACAGAAACGGCTTCCACTCCCCACTCCCCCATCGAAATCCCCAAAAAAATGTAAACAAAATTCCGCAGATAATTATGAAGGCATTCCTCAGCTGATTTCCCAACATTAAGCGAGAAAAACTTTGGCAAGAAACGGAGCCAAAACAATTTCACTCGTTGCAAAACTACAATTTTCAATTCAATTCTGCGCAATTCAGTTGATGCCTAATTTGCCTTTTGAGGTGGGCACGTTTGTTGTTAAATAAATAAATAAATGCGACGTCAAATTTCTATAGTTGTATTACTAATTTATTCAGCAACAATCTGAGGGAAGGGGATTGTCTCTACAGTAATTACTGGGTAAAAGGGTGAAAGATTGACTTGGGAAAGCCAGTTCTCATCTAAGTTATCTGATTCAAATAATCTGTATTGCAAAATGCCATAAAACCTGTAGTTTAAATGGAAAATCTACAGTAATCTGCATCAGTAGTTTATTTGTTTATATATTTAGCTATGTGCTTTTTCATTTTAACTGTCCATATAATTGATTTTATTTGGTGAGACAAGTTTTAAATTTATTTAAATTTACAAATTCAATTTCAGTTGAATTTTCTTTGTTTTAAACTGGCTACATAAATTATAAAATATCTA
>JAJJHY010000439.1:1203637-1236120 GCA_021224005.1 Drosophila setifemur
AATATTATTAATAATTACATCACTTAACTTACATCATTTATTCCCCTAATTTTCTCTAACGCTTTAAAATAATTCGTCTCTACATTTGAATACCCTTGCAGAGAGTATTACAATTTTGACCAAAAGTTTGTAACGTAGTGAAGGAGACATCTCCGACCCTATATATACATATAATCCTGATCAGCATCACCAGTCGATCTATCCATTTCCGTATCTTTGCACCAACCCTGCATATTCCAAGCTTCTGGACCCGAAGCTAGCCTCCCTTTCTTGATTTTATCCATTTTCCGCAACATACGATCGTTTTCCCATTTCCGCGATAATTTTCAACGACTTCAATGTCTAAAACAGATCGCCAACGATCGACCTTGAGCTTGGGTATAAGATGGGCTTGTTTCCAGCTCGGGCCAAATGGGGAAACGCTTTTAAGTGACCGCCATTGGCTCAAACACACAAGAAGAAAAAGTGGATGGATATTGTGAATGTTAAATATATTAAAGTAAATATACTCTTGATCAGTCGACCAAGCTAAATACCTGGGGAAAAGTATTCAATGAGTTTTATTTGTAATGTTTCCAATTTTTCCATGGCTTAACGATGGCTAATTATTTATATTCCTGGCATAATCATGAGAATGTCGAGCTTTGGTGGTTAGAAACTTTTCTTTTTTATTTTTATTTTTATTTATCAGTTCAGTGCAACTGAAAGCGTTTACCTTTCGCTTTCTGCTCCATCAGGCGCAACAGCTGCTGCGATGGAGCACGCCTACAATCGGCCCAAAGCGGGGATATATATAGTATTTACCTACGATACGCGATATATATATATTTATATAATATATATAGCTATGTGGGTCCATTCTACTAGTGCTCTATCGATTGTTCAATTAGCGCTCTCGATGGGCTTGACACTGAGCCAGCAGAAACTCAGTGGCAATAGCCCGCCACAGCGGAAAACGCTGATGACATTGACATTTTTGCTAAGCTTTTGGGCTTGTACTCGTGCCACAATATATATACTAAATATATATATATATACATAAATATATTTTGTTAGGTACTTTACAGCAGTTCACAATTGGCTATTACACGGAAACCGGGCAATTAATTTCCAGGGGAGGAAGAGACAACTTAATTCGCTCCGCTGCCTCGGAATTTATTCAATTTTTTCGTTTGTTGTTTCTGGGTGGCCTACAAAATTTGTTCGTTTTATAATTAAGTTAATTGGCTCATGCGGCGTATGAGTAATCTGCCTTAGTTGGTCCACAAAAGCCGAAAGCCTATTACCAATGATACCCTTCTTATGGTTTTTGTTTTTTGGGTCAATCAAATCCAGTGCAGCGTCACTAATTTGTTTTTGTGACACATTAAATTTAGCTGCCTTAATAATTAATTGAAGTATAATAATTGAAATTGAATTGTAGTATAATTATATATTTATTAAATATGTTGAAACTGCACATACATTTAAATTTGGGAATACATACAATACACTAGAACTATCTATGTTTTAAGGTATGGAATATTCTATATAGCATTTGCAAAAGAAAAAAAATATCTAAAAAATTATAAAATATAAAAATCATCCAAGCTTATATGTAATTATTACTTCCATTCAACATATGTTACGCCTTTTAAATCTGTATTAATATTTTTCTAAGCCATATAAAAAAGGAATTAAAAAGGCTAAAGTCTGGTGTTTTTTTTTAAGAAGCCTCAAAAACAATGGACGCACTTAACCTTGAAATGTGAACCCCGAATCCATATGAATAACAATAACAAAAAAGGGTCAACAGAAAATTAGGCTGCAAACCCGAGTTAATGCCAAGATAATCGCCCGATAAATGCCACATGCAAAGATGGTTATTTAACGACCCACATGTTGTGGATGGGTGAATGGATGGGACGCACAAGGGGGCACAAGTTGGTGGCATCTACAACCCCAGTGGCTTGTAGGTGCCACGCCTTGGAAAGGCACTTGAACTTTGCATTTGCATTTGGAGGCCCCACAGAAGGGGCGGTTGTCGGTTGCTTTCTGGTGCAGCACATGTGTGTGGCTGCGCCAAGGCTGTGCTACTGTCCCACAGATAATGGGACAAATTCTATTTGCCTTGCCCAGATTTTTATTGTTTCCCTAAGGTTTATATAGGTGAAGTGCTTGGGTTGACTGTTGACGAAAAATTGGGTCAGCAGAGCACAAGGCTGGTGACGAGATGGAAGTGGAAGTGGCAGTGGCAGCGAGGATGAAAGCAAGTCAAGGTCATCGTGTTCCACCATATTCGCCATCAGCTGCTTTTGACAGATGCCCGAGCTGGCGTCGAAAAGTCTGCCACACGGCACTTCACATAACAAGCCCAAGCCCTTCCTTTCACAAAACTCATCTCACTGCACAGAGCACAATACGAGGGAACTTTAAATAGTACGTTAATTTTCGTACACTTCCAAATAATCACTTTCTAGATCCGAATTAAATTAGGAATCCGTCCATGTTTAATCATGCTATATAAGTTTTTTATTTATAAAAACTACACTTTCAATAACTTCACCGAGTTTGCTATAATTTTCAACCAAGAATTTTCTTAAATGTCGTATTTTTCCCTACCCCAATGAAATAAATCAAGAAACATAATTCTCAATTAAGATACAATATCGGAGAATGTAATATATATTTCGTTACCCTACTGCTAAAAACTTCCAATTAATCTGATAAACAGATTCAGTCGCTGGAAAATTATTTGTTGTTCGAATATATCAATTACAGTTCCTCGGAACCGCAAACGGAAAGAGAAACGTTCGCCTCAATTGTTTATAAATACTATTATTTCTGACTAAAAATCAAATTGATTCCATACCATGTTCCAAGAATCGAAAACAGAAACAGGAAAGTCATTCCTTCACTTCATAAAATAGCCAACGAATATGGTTCAGAAGACATTCGTTTGAATTTGCATTTGTTTAATTCGCATTAAGAAATGTTTCAGTGTAAAGTGTTCAGTGTTCAGGGTTCTATCCGTTTCCTGGTCTTTTTGTTTCCACTTACCGCATATCTCCATGACATCTTTGTAGGGTGTGTGTGGGTGTTTGTTGTGTTTGGATTTAGATCCTGCTCCCGCTCCTACTCCTGCTCCGTGTGTCCTGTCCCTCTCCCGCTCTCTCGCTCTCTGCTCCTGATTTCGTCACCTTGCTCTCCGGGACTTCGCCTGGGTTTCGGGTATAGATGTGGGTTGGATTTGTTGGACAAATGGAAGAGGTGGATGTCCTTTATGCCTGCCTAAGATCAGAATGCAAACGGTAAGAAGATGTTGGGAGCAGAAGAGGCTGCCTGTCGCACACAGACACTATTGCTCGCACTCACAGACACACTCACAAACACACGGCAAAAAAAAAACAGGGATATCAGCTACCTGTCCCAGCACTATTTCCTCTTCCCCCAATTCCTTCGATACTTTTCAATTAGTTCGTGCGCTTTTCTACAGTTTTCCTTGTTTCGGCAGTGACACAATTCGGGGTTGCCTGCTCCTATTCTGTGTTACTATTTCTAAAATTTACTTGATTTGATTTATTTACTTTTTCGATTCGATTTGTTTGCTCTTTGCTGTTTTCTGCGCTCTGGCGACGGCCACTTTTTTGCGACTGATTCGCGATGCCGCTTTGGGGTTGTTTTGTAAGCGGTCGAAAGCTCCATCGTGACGTAGGCGCCACGGCAAAAGCGCGGGCCCCTCTCTTCCCGATGCCTGAGCTTTTCGGTTCTCTGGCACGTGGCAAGCATGCTCTCCACACACTGAACAAAAACATATACAAGAAACTTGACAAATAACAGGAAATGGCATTACAAATCCGCTTGCCCGACTGTTATACCCCGTACCCCGTACCCCGTGCCCCGAATTATTCAGATAAATAAAAATAATGCCCAAATATGAGTTCTAACGTAGTATAAACTTAAAGTCCATATTTTCATCACCTCGGTTTTGAACCCGAACCTTGAGATTTGCGTAGGCACAATCCATCAGAACTCCATCTACGGCGCCACATACAGAGTCCAAGTCCCTAGCTCCTACCATCTCGGAGACTTGTCCAGACCCAATTGTCCAATCATACTGGCCAAACTTTAAAAACTATCTATATATATATACTATAAGTATCTTCAACTTCCAAAATTCCCCTTAACTATTAATACTACATCAACAAAATCAACAAAATAATAATCTTTTTTTTTCGCTTTTGGAGCTTCCTGAAAATAAAACCAAGCCTAAATTATTCATAAATGGGTCATTGACCATAACTCTGGTGTTTATTTATATAAAAAATATAATATATAATAAATATCGCACATCAAAGTCAATAAAGAAAATGGAAAACCCGAAACCTTTCCTTTGTTGATGTTTTCCCGGTTAATTCCCGATTAGAGTACCAAAAAAAAAACACATTTGTGGCAAGCACTTCATTCCAGATTGGGAGTAAGAACTTAAAAATCAATTTTAAATGCACCTATGCGAAATTTATCACGTAATATTCAAAATATAGTTTTAAATAGAAGTGTACATAAAATGTACAACTAAAACAGTTTGTTGGCACAAGCTCTTTTATGGATTTATTAATTTTTTACCACTAGATATTTTCTTTTATTTTAAAGCCTTTTTACGCGTTTTTCCCAATGTGTAAAGAGCAAGATTCGCGTCTGTTTGTTTGTGTGGCCTGCCGACACCCACTTACGCATATGTAAATATTTTTGTAGTTACATTGGCCATTTGCGAGTAATTCATTTACATATCCCAGCGAGAGAGCGAGGCGACGGCGTGGGCTAAAAGCTCTTGCCATTAGGTTATCGGCCAAGTTCACTTGGCCCACCCGCCCACCAGAAAAGGGGATTCACACTGGAAAGCTGGAGGCTACAGCTTCAGAATCGGTTTTTATAAATTCGTCTTTTCTTTTATTAAGTACAACAACTTGTATAATCACGAACTTTAAACGACTTTCAATAGGCATTTAATTTCTAAAGTATTTAAATTATTGTAATAAATGGAATTTGTTTAGTGTATAAAAAGGTTTGTAATAAAATTTTCATCAATTTAATGTGATTTTTAAAAGATAATAAATTTTGTTGTTGCTTTTACTATAAATTTCAGACCCCGTACAAGTCCTTCTTTTTTACACGCATTTGAGAAAAATAAATAGACCCAGGAACCTTAGGACTCGGATTTAAATACAGGAACGGAAGGCTACAATCTATGATATTCTGGATCGGTCAATAGTCTACAGAATAAATAAATTATTTTACAAATCGTAAGCGTTTAAAATGGTGTAATTTTATTTTATTTTGTGTAGCTTAATAATGTTTTCATAATTAATATTACACTCATTTAAATGTGAATAAACTCTCCAGGAATATGAAAATTACCTTATAATATGTTATTTGTAGAATACTCCAACTTTTCAAATTATAGTTTAAAATGTCAATACAATATTGTGCTTATATACCTAACTATCGAAATGGATCCATCATACGATGGATTTAATAAATCGTATGTGATTTAATCAAACAGTTTTCTCAATTCACTCTGAGAAAATTCTTTGTGAGCTTTTCGTCAATATTTCATTAAATTTTTCTCTCTTTTTCCGCCTTGATCTCACATTTTTCAATATGACTGTGAGATGCGAAAATAGAATGGCAACTATATGTTATTTCAGAGATTTAGAGAGCTTATAGATCTCACTTTTTCAATTGTTGAGATCTGACAATAGGTGAGTCATGATCATCACACTGAAAGCCCATTAAATCGAAGTTGTTTTTCTTTTTAATTTTTAAAAAGTACTACGGTCCAAAGAAAGCTATTACTTATTGTTAAATGATCAACCTATTAACAAATCATCAAGAAAATAACTAACTTCTCAAAAAACTATCTCCACCTTGCCAAGTGACAATTTAGTTGTGCATCCGCTTTTTTGATCTGCTAGATACCGCCATGAATTACATTTTTTTTTATTTTCTATAACTTTCGGAGAGACAACGGGCGAAAAATAACTTGTCAACGACAAAATGACAACATTTGTCGGTTTAGCTATATCTCAACAAATTTACATTTAACATTAATACATTGATTTTCTTTCAATATTTGTATTTAGTTTATTATACAGTTCCGTTGTAACAGTAGCTATATAGGGACTATATTACACTACCGTCATCAATTCATATAAATCGAATATGTTTGAATCAAACAATTAAATAATACGAACTTTTTTCTATTTATACCCTTAAGAGGAAATATTCCCATTGGGTATATATGTATATTCTTGATCAGCTTCACTCGGCGAGTCAGTCAATGAATATTATATATTATTAAAAGGATATGTATTTTGTTTAATTATTTTGTACATGGGACGACCCCAGGATGGTCAACCAGGAACAAAATCGAAAGTGTTCAGAATCATTTATTTTTTGTCATTTATTGTGGAATATAAAGCTATTTATATTTATTATTTATAAATTTATTTTGTGAAAAAACGACCAGTAACTGTTTATTTAAACGTTTAGCTACTAAAGCTAAAGTTATTTTTTCACTTATTTATCTTACATGCACAAAATATATGCACAATATACATATATGTAAGTAATAAGAATATGGAAAATAGAGCAAACACTAATCGATTAACAATATAAAAAAATAGAAAAAACAAGAAAGGAAGGCTAGCTTCGGTACCCGAAGCTTAGAATACCCTTGCAGGCTAGTTGCTTTCAACCCGTTCAATCGTTTGTATGACAGCTATATGATATAGTTATCCGATTTTTGGGTTTTTAAATATCTAAAGAGGCTTTACTGTCTATAAAAACTGTTTTTCTCAAGAATGAATTAATTGTCTTGAAAAACACAAGAGTTATGCTCAATGACCCATTTTCTCCCATCGTTCCTATGGCAGCTTAGGATATAGTAGTCCGATTTTGATGAAACTTTCAGGATACGTTAAAATTGCTATTAAATAGAGTTTTCCAAGAAATAAATAAATTATCTTTAAAAATGGCGAAATTTTGACATTTTTTCCCAATCGTTCCTATGGCAGCTATGTGATGTATTGTTCCGATTTCGGCCGTTCCGACTTATATACTACCTGCAACAGATTGAAGGGTCGGTGCAAAGTTTCAGCCCGATAGCTTTAAAACTGAGGGACTAGTTTACATAGCAACCGACAGACGGACAGACAGACGGACAGACAGACAGACGGACAGACGGACATGGCTATATCGACTCGGCTGGTGATGCTGATCCAGAATATATATACTTTATAGGGTCGGAGACGTCTCCTTCACTGCGTTACAAACTTCTGGTCAAAATTATAATACTCTCTGCAAGGGTATAATGAATGGAAATTAATTAACTCAGCTGGTGATTCGAATTAAATACATATATAGAACCTACCTGTTACCCCAATGATAGGGCTTATTGTGGAAAATTTAAGACAACAACGATTTTTTATTGTTTTTGATTTGTATAAAAGTTAACTTGAATTTTGGGAAAAGTCAATTTTAAAGTTACTTGAGACAGTGCAATTACAATTCCTCTTTTTGTGTACTTAAATTCAACATCACGACTTCTTAAAGTCTGTCGATCGCCCACCCCCTCCCTTCCCTTTCACTCACACTCCCCTCTTTTTGTCTGGCAGCTAATTCCAGCACGCGTCTATGACGAAATATGTTCACTTGGCTTATTTTCTTTTTTCTTGCCACCTGTCAGGCGTCAGCGGCGACTTAACAGCTTAAATTGTAACAGAAGCATAAGTGGAGGGGCATAAGGAAGGTGGGGAGAGGGCAGGAGACAGGCGGTGCTCCACATTGTCACCAGGCCCAAACACCTCGGAAATTCGTCAAGAACGACTCCAGCCCAACATAATTTGCTACAAGTATTTCAAAAAGCGTGTCCTTCAGCTTGTGTGTGATGTATTTATATTCACTTACACTGGCCAACAAGGATTGGTGTATTTGCTGAATTGCATCACTTCATCATATATGTAGCTGCGATAAATTCGCAATTTTTAAGATAGTTGATTTATTCGTCGGAAACCACTTTCTTATGTCTATAATATCTATCCTTAAAGTCACATGCAAATCGGACAACTATATCTTCTAGTTTCCTTAGGAACCTGAAAATATGTCATAGAGCTTAGATCTAATTTTTTTAAGATAATTCATCCTTTCATAGCCGACGTAGAAGTTTTTATAAAATCGAACCTTAATATACCACATTTGCCATATGAACGGAACGATTTGAGGAAACTGATCTGCAAGGATATTTTAATATTCGGAACTCTAAGCTAGCCTTCTTTTTTTTTTGGTAAAAGATGAGAACCTTGCAATTCTCTGAATTTTAGTAATATTGAAAATGAAAATGTATGCAATTATTGAAACCATGAGATATATGATATATGTTAATAATAATTAAACAAAAACGACAACAATTCCCAATGTTGCTGTTGGAAAATAAGCAGTAGAAATAAGAAAATATTGGTAGTATAATCATTCAATTTAAAATTTCTTCGAGTTCATGTCATGTGAAATTCGGTACTTTATCGAATATATTTTGCGTGCTGGCCAGTGTAATCATCCTGGTCGGCTGCTCATTGTTGACAATGTCGTTTGTCGCTGATATCTGGTCGGCAGGTGCAAACAGTCGCATTGCTGGAATTGCCTTTTAATTGTCCCCAGGCCCAGGCCCAGGCCCAGACCCAGGCCCAGGCCCATATCTATCTTCTGCTCTTCTATTTCCTTCCGTGGCTGCATTTTCTCCCAAGCTCCTGGAAGGGAGTCGGAGTGCTTTTCGGAATGGGAAGACACGGATCAACTGGCTTTGGTTAATCTTCTGGAGCTCTTCCCGAAGGCTTTTCATCTGATTTGTGTGCTGTCAGCTCGTGTCAAGGCGATTGAGTGTTGTCGCAGCTAAAAAATTAAGAAACCATCTCAATAGAATAAACAATACTCTACCCTCTATAAGTTAAACAAAAAAAGGAATACAAGAGACTGGTAAACGGGTACTTAAACTCATTTAAATTCCCACTAAATGGGAGGGAAAGTAGAGTTCTAATATAAAATATATAAAAAAATTAATTTTGCAATTGGAATACTGTCATTTGCACTTAAAGTTATTCCGCAAATGCATTTATATAAAATAGTTTAAACGAAAAATTCCCAAAATTATAACAAGGATGTTACATAACAATTACAAATATTTGTATACATACAGATTGTTTTAATGAATTTGTTAATAAAAAAGGATACAATTGCTAATTGGCTGCATAGTGTAAGAAATAAGACCGTAAACATGAAGTAAATGTGCGAAAATATAAACTATAAAACTCGAACTAAATCTATAATTCTTGATTCCCAATTGCAAACACTCTTTGGAAGGGTGCCAAGGGAAACACAATAAACAAGAAGGCACCCAGAAAAGTGCAAGTTGTGTATATGAGAGCGTGACAAGATTTCCCGCTTTTCTGGCTTTCATTTCCCCGTTTTTGCGACGGCTGCTGACAAGTTCGGAGGGGCTTGTTATTTTTAAAGAAAACAACATCGAAGTATTCCATGCCGATCCCGATCCCGATCCCTATACCTATCCCGATCCCAAAACTACATATTCCATTTTCATTTCGTTTTCCATTCCTCGGTTCGGTGGAAGATTTGTGGCGTATTTATAGACATCACTGCCGAGAGGCTGGGACCGTTTTCACAGTTGGATTCATTCACTCCTACTCCAGGCCAATTTGAACCAATCTCCTTTGCATGCACTGACAATAATAATTTTTTGTTGGGACTTAACATACAACACACATTTTAGTTAGTTTACTAACTTTTTCATTTAATCAAATCTTTCGTTCGAATAGAAAATAAATGAAAATATTTAATTCAGTGGGTTGTCAACGCAGTTTGTTGGAATGTAGGAAAAACGAGTTCAAATGTTATTTTCAGTGAGGGAACTAACTCATTTCATCCGATTCCCTTCGTTGTTTGCTGTTTGTTAGGATTGGTCTGGTGCAGACACGAACATTAACATCGGCATAGCTATGGCTGCTGCAGTTTCCCACTTAATTGCGACCAGAAGTGCAGAAATAGCAGACAACATTGATGCCGCTCCAAATGGGGTGGTGGAGGGGCGAAATTCCGGGGATTCACTGCAGTGTTGGACGTACTTGGAATTGGGATCGGAATCGGAATCGGAGTCAAAATCGGGATCAGTTCGATGCATCTGTCCAACTGCAATGCATCTGCCGGTCTAAAAGTATCTCGTTCGTGTTTTTCCCCCATCTCTGCATTTCCAAGATTGTTTCTCACATTGATTACCCACCCCATACAGGAAAATGCAATCTGTTTATATACTCGTATAATCGATTATATAATTAAATTAATATTTGACGAAAATGGAAATCTTAATTCCACCTACATTTATTTCAGGGCCTTAACCATTTCGAATAATAACTAATACACAATTAGATGATAGCCAATTCTCTATATGTTAGCTTTTAAGTTTTAACTTTAAACTAGCATTGTATAAATAAAGTATTTGAATTTAAACAAATTGTTTTATTAGTTATTTGATATTCTATTTATTTTCGGGGCATCCTTGGCCACCCTTTAAATTAAAATATTTCTAATAAAGTACATTCAGTCCGAAGTACTTGAATATTTATGCTATACGAGTATTTACAATATAACGTTTTCATTCTCATTTTTTTATTAGTCAAATAATCCTTGAGTTTACATCGGAAGTTTTTACAAATGAGTCCGTAACCTTTCCTTTAGGCCAAGTCGATTATTAAGAAGTGTTTGGCTATTTCAGTTTTAGTTTAAGTGTTAAATTTAGTTTTCAGTTTATCAAATTTTGTCAGATTTCATCAGATCAGTTCGGACCTTTTAGATTTGTTTGCGTGTTGAATATTGCATTCGTTCCTAGCCGTCGAAGCTTTAAACCCGGGTTGAGGTCATCCCTATCCAAATTGTGCGAATGTTGTGTGACATATTTTTGAGTGTATTTTGTTCTGAGCATCTAGAGTATATTTAGCAAAATGTAATCATCTCTTGTGTGTTTTAGTTATGTGTTTTAGTTGCGTGTTTTAGTTGTGTGTTTTAGTTGTGTGTTTTAGTTGTATGTTTTAGTTGTGTGTTTTAGTTGTGCACTTAGGTGTAGTTAGTGCCCTGTACAAATTAATTGATATATCCCATGAACGTTATGTCGAATTTACAGTGTCTTCTCCCTACTGCGTAGGCGGGCTCTGTTGTGTGTTGTGAGTGCGTGAGAGATTCCCTACTATTGGCCCTACTATTTGGCCTACTATTTGCCCTGGAAAAGGGCGTCCGTCTTCAACTGCGGCTCTTCCTTCTTCTTCAGCCCGACGAGGAGCTGCTTCAGCGCGATGATCGCCCGCGCCGGGTTGAGGTGCTTCGGACAGGTGTTCGTGCAGTTCATGATGCTGTGGCACCTGTAAACCTTCCACGGGTCCTTCAGGAAGCCCAGCCGCTGCTCCGTCGCCTCGTCCCTGCAAGCGCAAACAGAACATCCAAATACATGTGGGGAGGAAGCTACTCAATCCTCACCTGGAGTCAATCACCCAGCGGTAGGCCTGCATGAGGACGGCGGGACCGAGGTACTTGTTGCTGTTCCACCAGTACGAGGGGCAGGAGGTCTGGCAGCAGGCGCAGAGGATGCACTCGTAGAGTCCGTCCAGCAGGTTGCGATCCTCGATGGACTGCAGGTACTGGGCGGTCCCCGCCTCGTGCTTCATGTTCTTGCGCTGCAGCCAGGGTTGGATGGAGCGGTACTGGTCGTAGAACTGGCTCAGGTCCGGCACCAGATCCCGCACCACATACAGATGGGGCAGCGGGTAGATGCGGCAGCTCTTGCTCTCGTTCTGGTCGATGGACGCCACGCAGGCCAAGGTGTTTGTCCCGTTGATGTTCATCGCACACGAGCCGCAGATGCCCTCGCGGCAGGAGCGCCGGAAGGTGAGCGTCGGGTCAATTTCGTTCTTGATCTTGATCAGCGCGTCCAGCACCATGGCACCGCAGCTCTCCAGGTCCACCTGGTAGGTCTGGGTCTGCGGCTGGTCGCCCGGCTTCCAGCGGTAGATCTCGAAGCTCTTCATCCGCGGACTTTTGGACTTGGCGGGCGGTGGTGGGGCGGGTGGTTTTGCTGCTGTCGTTCCTCCTCCTGCCGTCGTGGCTGATGGAGGTGGAGGTGGTGGTGGTGGTGTGGAGGGTGGGGATGCACTGCTTGGAGGGACTGCGTCCGCTGCAGGCGGCTTTCCTCCGTCGGCTTGGACTCTGGCTCCTCCATCTGGCTGGGGGCTGGGGGTGCTTCCTCCCGCTGGGGCTCCGGCTGGGACTCCGGCTGGGGCTCCGGCTGTTGGATGAATCAGAACATTGCAAACTACTCGCGGAGCAAGATTGCGACTTGGTTTACCTGCTCCTGAACTGGCTGCTCCAGCTCCCCCTCCTGGGGTGGTTGCTGCTCCTCCGGAGATTGCTGCTCCTCCTCCCCCACCTCCCCCTCCTCCCCCTCCTGGACCGGTTGCTCCTCCTGCTTGGCCTCCCGATCCTGCCGCATGGGCAACGGCGGATGGGGATGCCAGGGGTACGGCTGGTATGGTGGATACTGGGACGGCGGATAACGCCGTTGCGGTTGACATAGACGTCGCAGCACCGGCAACGGATTGGGGCACATCCCGCCCGGAGCAGAGGAACTGCCAGGTGCACGGGATCAACTGCAGCCGTGCCTGCCGGCGCAGCAGATTCATTGGTTTCGCGGAATATCTCAGAATTTACTTGTTTTCGAGCCGAATACACAACTATGTAGTTGTGGAGAAAAACTATTGTTTACTGTTAGTTATTAGGGAGCAAAGTGTGTTGTTATGTCGGATGTCGTATCAAAACTGAGGAAATCTGGGGGCCAAGCAGCTAGGTCGACTGGATTGAAAAGGCAGCGATTGCTTGATTAGGCATTTAGCAAGAGAAACTGAAAAGTACACTAGATCTCGAAAAGGGTTCGTTTTGGGTACTTCTCTCACAGAATGAACCACGAATGTCTGACTGAATGTCTATGGTAGCTACAAGATATAGTGGTCCAATATCTATGACACTTTGGGAATAGGTTAAAATAGTCATTAAAGACAATTTGTTCATTCTTGGAAAATATACATTTCATAGACATTAAGTCGATTCAGGAATTTAAAAACAAAACATCGGACCTCTATATCCTATAGCTGCAAGGCTATACCAAGCTTCGAACCCCTTCATTTCTTGTCTTAGTCAAATGTAATAAGAAACAAGTAAGAACGTTACAGTCGAGTTTCCCGACTGTTACAGACCCTGTACAAATTTGGTTATAAGCAAAAAAAAAAATTTATATATATATATACACGTATATATTCACACCGAGTCCGGTCTGGGATTCGAACCCAAGATCTCAGCGTATTAAGTCGAACGTCGTAACCATTCGACAAACCCAAACTTTTTGAACCGACAGCTAATACAGTATAAATATATGGAAGACGCACATTCATACATATGTATATGAAGGTAGTGGCAGCGCAGCTGCAGCGGCACTTCCGAGAAAAATCAACCACCGGACGCAAGCGATTTACCGTTTCTTTGCGCAAATAAACAGATTTTTTGTGTTTAGCGCCTGTAAACTTTAGGTATTTATTGTGCGCTTTCTAATTAACCAATCTTGATGAAATTTTCAGGATCGGTAGAAATCTATGCTCCAATTGCATGTGTATTTTTAAAAAAATTTTAGCTTGAAAATTGTGCAGTGCAGGGCAGTGCAAAAATTCAAATACAAATTGCGGGGGCGGTGGGCGTGGCACCGACTTAAAAAAATAAACTCTAATTTACTCAGTATTAGAAGAATCTACACTGGTAATGCGGTTCTTCTAGCTCTTACAGTTGCTGAGATCCGTGTGTTCATCCGGACGGACAGACGGACAGACGGACGGACGGACAGACGGACAGACGGACAGACGGACATGGCTATATCGACTCAGCTCGTCATGCTGATCAAGAATATATATACTTTGTGGGGTCTGCCACGCCTCCTTCTGCCTGTTACATACATTTGCACAAACTTAATATACCCTTTACCCTTTGGGTACAGGGTCTAAAAATTAAGAAATTTAAAACAATAATTGGATTTTCTTTTTCAAAATTGGTTTCAATGTATATGAAGTATATTGTCCAAGAATGAATCAATTATATTAATAAACACCAGAGTTATGCTCAACGATCCATTTTCTCCCATCGTTGCTATGGCAGCTATAGGATATAGTGGTCCGATTTTGATGATACTTCCAGGATATCAAGAGTATATACACTTAATACAAACTTCTGGTCAAAATTATAATGCCCTCTGCAAGGGTATAATATGTGCATAGCCGTGCGAATTTAATTCTCTGATACCAGCGTCCAGAAGAGTCCAAAATGGTTATTTATTGTGGAAAATGTTCCCGTCAATATTTTAGAAGACCACCCAACGCAGAACCCAATTTAAATTATTGCATTAATACAATTAAACACGATATGCGGTACGGGGTTTTGTTTTTATTAATTTATTATTATATTTGTTTAATAAAAATGGAGAGAGAAGCATAGCATTTTGTGGTGCACCAAATCAGGCATTCAAGCATGAGAGAATGTGGATAAGGGCATGCTAATGGAACATTATGTTGCTATAGAAAGCCAAACATGTTGAGTGATGCCTCGCAGGGCAAGTTAAAAAGTAAATATTTTCAATTGGATGCTTAATTATGGACTTATTTTTTAGCGCACTTATATTATATTATATGTATGTGTAATAATTAATTTAATGGTACGGCCCTGCCTACGTCTACCCGGTTCAAAAAAGACGCGGACCGTTTCAATCATATTAGGCCGTTCAGGGTCGGAGACATCTCCTTCACTGCGTTACAAACGTCTGGTCAAAATTAGAATACCCTCTGCAAGGGTATAAAAACGACCGCGAAACCGCGACTGTGTCAATAGTGGACAGAGTGACCAGTCACTTCTTAACGTCGAAATACGGTGATTTACTTCAAGTTACGAATGCACATTCTCGTGCATACATCGATGTTTTCCTTCAATGCAATCGATTAAGAAAAACCGCCCTATAACATATTATTAATTTAAGAAGACTAATGGAGCAAATTTTCAAATATTAATTATATATTTATTATTCTCAAAATCTTTTTGTAAGTTAGTTCGATAGTATCTGACATTTTAGTACAGACATCGAGTACATTCGATAGGTCAATGTCATCGGAAGAAAATCATCGGTGCCTGCGATACATCGATACAAAGCCTAGAGTTTGGAAAACGCGAAAGATTAGGTGAAGAGGAGGACGTACTTTGAAAAGTTGGATAAAGAAGCCGAAAACTTGGCTGAGAACGCAAACAGCCTGCAGATCCAGTTGTGGACGATGGAGAAGAAGGCCAAGGAGTCGTTGCGGCGCTACAAGAAGGCGGCCCACCACTCGAGCAGCTCGGAGTCCACTTCGGACTCGGACAGTGGAAGTAGCTCCTACAGCAGCACCGAGAGCGATGGCGTCGTGGGCGGGGTGGGATCCGGACCCGGGGTCGGGGGAGGCGGCGCCAGTGGAATATCTGGCATGGTTGGAGTCCACGGCCACCCGCACGCACATGCCCACGTCCACGGACATCATCCGCGCTCCGCGGAGCGACATCATCGTAAGAAGAAGAGCTCTCGACGTGGCGGCAGTTCCTCCGGGGACGAACACTCGCGCCGCAAGCGCGACAAGCGGGACCACGTCCAGAAGAAGCTGGTGGCCAAGCGAAACCACATCAAGAGGAAGTTGAAGGAGGCCAGGCTGAAGAAGAGGGCGGCGGCCGCTCTGAGTGGCCATGTGCACCGTTCACTGTCGCCCGCCACTCGAGCCAAGCTCAAGAAACTCGCGGAGCGCAAGAGACTGAGAGCCGCTAGCAAGGAGCAGCGGGAGCGGGAGAAGTTGCGGGCCGTGCAGCGAGACAGGGAGCGCGATCACCACCGCCTGGGCAGCAGCAGGAGTCCGCCAAGCAGCAGCACCACCACCACCACCAAGATTCGTATCCACCAGGACATAGTGGGCAAGCGACAGAAGAGTCCCAATGTCGGAGGAGGCGGCGGTGGTGGTGGCAGCAGCTCCTCGCGGATGCACCATCAGCTGATGTCCCGCGAGAAAATCATTATACAGACGCGAGCACGCGGACGTACTCCCTCCTTGGAGCGCGAAAGGGAGCGGGAACGTGTCGAGCGGGAGCGGGATCGTGAACGAGAGCGTGACCGCCGTGATCGGGATCGGGAGCGGGAGCGAGCTGTGCGGGAGGCGGCCCGGGACAAGGAGCGGGCGGAGCGCGAAGCGGCCAGGGACAAGGAGCGTGCCGAAGCCCTCGCCCGATGCCAGGAGCGCCAGCGCGAGCGGGAACGCCTGGCCCGCGAGAAGCTGCGTCGACAGGAGCAAGAGGAGGAGCAGCAGCAGGGCGGAAAGAGGGGCGCTCCGGGCAGAGATCTGGACCTGCCTCCCTACGGCAGCCGGGAGCGTTCCCTAGACGCCGTGGAGAGAGAACGCGAGCGGGAGCGCGGCGGCGGCCGCCATGTGCGGGACAAGCGCGATCTCGATCCCTATGAGCGGGAGCAGGAATATCTGGAGGAGCACCGCGGGCATGGGCTGATGGACGACATGCGCCGCTATCGGCGCCGCGATCTGAGTCCCCTGGCCGAGCACTATGCGCCCAGGATGCGGGATCCCCGGGATCTGTACTCAGAGGAGGAGCGCGAAAGGTGAGCAAAAGGGAGATTTAGTTCTGGACTTTGCCTACTTGCTACTAATCCCATGAGGTTCACATTTTACCTGAAACCATCTGTTGGTCCTTTTACCTGGAAAGGCTGTTGCTAATATCCTGGCTTTCCAGGTAAATGGGCATTTTATGGACTGCCCCAGGGGATTTATATTCCTGATCGATTTCCTAAAATAAAATTTTCATTGTCCATTGCAGGGCCTATAAACGCGCATATCTGGATGCCAGGTACTCGTCGCGCGAGCGCGAAGCCTGGCTGGAGGCCCGCGAGCGGGAGATGCAAGGACGCGACTACCGAGAACTGGAGCAGGAGGATGGCCTGTACGCTGACGAGAGGGAGCGCATAATCCGCGAACGGGAGCGAGAAAGAGAGCGGGAACGGGAGCGCGAACGCAACCAGGGGCCACGCGGCGATTATCGTCCGGATTGGGAGCGCGACTGGGAGGAGGATGGCAACTCTGGTGGTCCGGGTACAGGTCCAGGCGGAGCTAGCGGCACCCCTGGACGTCCGAGCGGCTTTGTTGGCGGCCCCAAGCGCGGAAAACCAGGCGGAGGTGGAGGCGGCGGCGTCGGAGGTGGTGTCGGAGGACCGCCTCCCCAGCAGCAGCATCACTCGGCTTCCGAGCCGGACTGGGATGCGGACGAGCGCGAGCGTGAACGGGAGAGGGAGCGCGAACGAGAGCGGGAACGGGAGAGGGAGCGGGAGAGAGATCGGGAGCGAGAGCGCGAAGATCGGCCGGAGACGGGAGTCGGTGAAAGAGCCGGCATCATCATCAAGAACGAGCCTGCTTGGTTGGAGCACGATCAGCGGGAGAAGCCGCGCGCCTGGCAGCAACCGCAGCAGCAGCCGCCCCCTGTCGTCTCTGGCGGAGATTGGCGAGACGGCGAGGATGCCGTCCCAACCCCGCATCCCCACCCGCATCCCCATCCGCATCCGGCCTCGCCGCACCATCATGTGCACCCGCGTGGCGAGCGCGGATCGGGCCGCGGCTTCCGACGCGGTGGGCATGGCGGTCATGGAGACCATGGCGATCGACCCGGCTACCGTTCTCATCCCCCACCGCTGATGACGCTGCCTGTGCAGCCTCCGGGTGGTTATTCCCGGGGATTCCACAAGCGTCTACCCTACGGCGGAGGCAGAGATGGCGGGGGATTGGGAAGAGATGCCGGAGGCATGCCCGGCTTCCTGAAGAAGCATCCCCACCAGCCACTGGTCTCGCCCACCCAAACTCCGCTCCTGAACCCGCTGATGACTACCGGAAAGCCAAACGCAGCTGCTGTAGCGGCGGCTACGACAGCAGTGGCAGCCGCCAAAGCAGCGGCTCAGAGTGCGGCCAACGCCACCACGAATCCGGGGATACTGGCGCAGGTGAGTCGGGGTCGGGTGCCATCGATTGAGTCAAAATACAATACGAGATTCCCTTAATGTTTCAGGTGAGCAAACTTAACATGGCCATTGTCAAGCAGGAGGACATCTCCGAAGACTCGGCGGGCACACCGGAACTGGGCTCCCAAGACTCGCCGGCCTTGAGCCTGCGGAGCTGCGTGGGACTGGAGCAGGTGAAACTAGAGCCGCGTCCTAGCACCGGCGAGGGAGAGCTGAGTGAGATCAGCGATAGCGATGACGACATCCTCAACACAGCGGAGAAGGTGCGGCCCAAGAGCGAGTTGCCCATGGAATCGTCGCCGGAAATAGACACCAACTCGGATGAGACCAAGAGCGAGCCTCTGAGTGGGGCAACGACCATGAAAGTGGAGGATGTGGACGAGGTGCTGGACTTCGAGGAGATCTCCGACGGCGAGCTGGAGGAGGAGGCGCGCCACAAAGGTAGGACTATAATGACTGAATGCTCTCCAAACCCAACCTAACTCCTGATCCAATCTGATCTTTGCAGGCATTGGCGACGCCCTGGGCGTGGACTGGCAGGGCTTGGTGGCGGAGACCCGTCAGCACGCCACCTATGCTCAGGCGACGCGGCATTGCGTGGACCAGAAGAGCACCTCCGCCAAGCAACGGTGGCAGCTGCATCGCGTCCTTTTCGACACGGGCATTTCGTTTGGCATGGCCGGCGAGGACTACGCCCAGCATGTCATGGCCGAGGCCCACCAGCAGTTGATGAAGGAGAAAGAGCTGCGCCTGCAGCGGGAGCGAGAGCGCGAGCAGCAGGAGGAGGAGGAGGGCGCCGGCAACGGCTACGTGGAGGCGCCGGTGAAGACGCGAACGCCGCTGCAGGACTTCCGCGAGTTCCTGTTCAGTCCGCAGCAACGAGAGCCGCTAGCCTGCGTTCAGATGGGTCTCCGGGCAATTGCTTCCGAGAGCCAGCGCCTGTTGGGCAACTACTGCATGCCCGGCAGTCGAGCCCTGAGCTCTCGCCAGGACTTGCGCCTTAGGCGCGGCATGGTCGGTCTGCCCGTCCCCGAGTGCGAATTCCCGCACACAGCTCCCTATGTGAGCGAGAACCTGCGCCAGCTGGCCATGCATATGTTCCATCGCAGCCTGATGGGCGTCAAATGAGATCCAATTCCCGTGGAGATCCGCAGGCCTCTTTCCTACCGGCTGGACATGCAGATCTTCATGAGCGACGACGAGAACGACTGCGGGGATAATGGTCATGATGATGCATACGATAATGAGGGGTAGATGCATCTCATCGGATTTCCTAGCACTAAGCCTAAGTTGTAAGGTATACTTTTTGCATAGTGTTCACTTGGATCTTGTTGCGAATATCGATTATCGATACTGTAAAATCCAAACTAAAGACTCATTTCAAATATCTTGGGAGAAATGGGAGTGAAATGATTCTTAGGACTAAATCTAAGCTGTAAGTTTTTGATACCTCTTACCGATTAGATGTTGTTGAGAATATCATCGATATATAAATAATATAATATACTGAATAAAATGGTCTGAATGTTTACATTACATGAGTCGATTTTGCTTGGGCTTATTTTTGGTAATAAAAGGAAATTTAGTTGTACGATAATGGGATCGCATTTGCTAGAAAGTAAAATATAATATTTCTAGCGGACGCTGCAAACATTGTTTTGCCACATACGTTATTTCTAGGGGCGCTGTGAACGATCACGGAATATAAAAATAAATTACCAAGCATTTATAATTTAATTTTGTATAATTTATGTAATCCCTTAATGCAATAGAGTGTTCGATCTTTTTTGTTATCCCATATTTAGCCAATACAAACAAACTTAATGTTTAATGTGAAGGAGGCATCTCCGACCCTATGCATATATTCTTGATCAGCATCAACAGCTAGATCGACTCTAGCCATGTCCTTCTGTTTGTTTGCAGATTTGTTTCTTGATTTGCACCAACCCTTCTCTCTGTTGCAGGTAGTATAATATAAGTCAGAACGGTCGAAATGGGAACACTACTAGCTGCCATAGGAACGATTGGGAAAAAAAGTCATAAATTCGTCATTTTTTTAGATAATTTAATGAGTCTCTTTTTTAATTACCCTTTAATAACTATGTTAGCCTATCCTGGAACTCTTATTAAAATCGGACCACTGTATAATACAATATTATAATATAATAATAGCTGCACTGGGAACAATAGGAGAAAATGGGTCATTGACCATAACTCTGGTGTTTTTTAATATAATTAATTACATCTATCTTTTTTTTATTCTTTTTAATTTATTCTTTTCCCGCATTTCTTCAAGTGATTACTCAATTATTTATAAATATGATCACCTGGAATCGTAAAAATATGGCGTAATCCACCAATGTTTATTTTACCAACAATAAATGTCGGGTTGGGCCGCTTTTACTTGGTTTTTGTGAGCAAAAAAAAGTTAATAAATAAAAGTTATTTATTTAAAAAAATAGGGAAATTATTAATAAAAAAAAAAACTGGTAACCGCAAAACTCGCCAATAAAATACAGTTTTTAAATTAGATTTTGTTGTTTATTTTAAATTGAATTATTATTGTTGTTAATGTCTATTTAGTGTTTTTTTTCATGTTGAAGTAATCTTTGCTTGCTCTCTCTCTTTCTTGTTCTATCGCACGCTCTCGAGCATACTCTCCCTGTCTCTTTTGCGTTGATGTCAATATTTTTTATTTTGTTTTACCTTTTGCTTTATTATTTTGTTTATTTAATTTTATTAAATTGTTTAACACTACAAGTAAATTGTTAAAAGGCCAAAACAAATGGTTCAATTTTTTACGGTTCTCTTCTGTTTTCAGAATCACACTTAGTTGTGTTTTTATTTTGTAATAATCTAATTTGCTGCGTGCTTCGCCTGCATAATTTTTAAACAAGTTTCTTGCGTTTGTAATAAACAAAAATTGTAGAAATTATGTTGTTTATGTTGCTGTATATAATGGGTGTTATTGTAATATTTTCTTTTTCGATTTCTTCCTTTTTCCGTTTTTTTGTTTAAATTTTCTGTTTTTTGTTTGTTTTTTAATTATAATTGCATACAGCTATGCAGTGTTTTGGGTGTATTTTTTTGTGTATGTATGTGTCGAACGCTTGGCGTAGATCTTCTTGCTCCTCTTTCCTCTTCCGAACTTTTAGCCGTGATTCTTCCTGCGATTCATCTTCAACATGGCAGCTGCTTTGCTCCTTCAAAGCGCATTGGTTTCGTGTTAGTATCCTCTTCGTGTGCATTCCCCTGACTCTCCCTAAGTTTTTGTTCATTTCTAGCCGTTGTTTAAAACATTCTCAATAATAAATTAAAGGTAAAACAAGTGAAGGGTGTTTGAATTGAAGGCGCAGCTCCTCCTCCTACTCCTACTCCGCTCCTCCTATCATCTTACGCACTTTTATATTCTACTGTTATGGTTTTCTGCTGGTGTTTCTTTTTCACGTCTTCTGCTTTTCTGGCTCCTGCTGTGGGGGTTTCAATTCTTGTGATCTTTTGTGGTCTCTTTTAGCCTCTCCTTCAATGGCGTCAATTCAGGGAGGGCATGTGCGACTCGTGCCAATTGATTTCGATGTTGGGCCACTTGGTCTGCAGGCAGGTGACCATCGGATTCGAGGTGCATATCGACTTCAGATCGCCCTCCAACAGAATGGCCGAGCCGCAGTAGTAGCGCACCTGCAAAGCAAAATAAATCAATTAATAACGCTAATTAATACAGATCGATTAAATTAAAAGCCATCTGATTAACACATTATTGGTATTTTTAGGGTCAAATTTTGAGGTTTAAGATTTAATTACAAATTTATCACTTTTACCATTCGGTTAGGAAAACTGTCTTGAAAGTCCCTGACCTGACATTTCAATTAAGCTTTTAATGTTGTAAACAATAATAATACATTATATTTTATCTTAGGTTTAAGTTTAAAGTAGTTGGACCTTTTAAATCCTCCAAAGCAGCCAAAACAATACAAAACTTACAGATAAAGTAGGAGCAAAGCGAAGGCTTCAACAACTGCCAAACAAATATTTTCTCGGATTTTTAGAAACAAATTAAATTAAATATTCGTTTATTTATATTTTCCCTTGTGTCTGACAGACATTTTTATGAAATGGTATACTATATTTGTAAACCACCATATCTTACACCTCAAACTTATTCGTTTTTTACGCACGCCGATCTAGTTATTTCAAAATGTTAACATACCCAATAAAAACATTTGAAATCGCAGTAAAAAAAAAGTAATTATCTTTAAAAATGTCGAACTTATGATTATTTTTTACAATCGTTTCCATGGTCTGCTGAGAGACTAGTGTACATAGTAAAGACAGACGGACATGGCTATTTCGACTCGGCTGGTGATGCTGATGAAGATTATATATGCTTAAGATGTTTCCTTTACTGCGTTACAAACCCTATGCAAGGGTATAACATATATGGGAGGACGTAAGGTTGAAGCTTTCCTTTATAGTTTAGAGCTACAACAACTACAATACTAATATTTCGGAATCTGCCTGTTGTATAATTGGGGATATGCAGTAAAATATATACTATAAATGTGCTATCTAGGATGTAGATCAAGATGAAAAGACTCCAGACGTCAGGTGCAGTCACTTACCTTGTTGTTATCATTGGATCCCGGTATCCCATTGTAGTGCAGCAGCTCAAATGTGTCCGGCGTGGAGCGGCGCTCCAGCGGAAAGAACTCGTCCATAAAAGCGTTCAACAGGATGATGCCCAGGTTCTCGGGATCCAGACGCTTCTGCATCAGGCTCACACTGCAAAGGGGATGAAGCAGGAATTACAAACCCTGTTCTGGACCAATCTAGAGATGTAAAGCTTACTAGGCTGGCTCGCTGACTAAGTTCAGGGCCGCGAGAACTTCACGCAGCATGGTGCTCGATATGAAGTTGTTGCCCTCCGGGTCGTACGATTTGAAGATGCGACGACCCGTCTCCGAGGGCGTCTCCGGTGAGACAAGCCTCTTTTCGTTGCTGAATAGAACTGCAGAGAGAGATGGATTATCAACGCTTGTCTCTTCTGGGAAACCCTCTGCTGACTCACCAGTTAAATGCGTATCGGATCCCATCACCCAGACGGGGTAGCGGGGATTCTTGTAGAAGGAACCCACCGTGCAGTAGCGCATCTGCTCCATCAGTGTGATGAAACCGATGTCGCTCTGCTCGCAGATACCGCGCAGCTTGAGGCCGCCAACATCCTGCTCGTTATCCCACACATGCGCCACCGCACGACCCGTTAGCATCAGATTAATCAGAGACTGGGCCCCATAGCCGTAGGTGCTGTGTATCAGCGGCTCCGAGGTGTCCGATATTTCCGTGGCCACCTGCTCGGCGCCCTTGGTGAGGAACACCGAGTACATGAACAGCAGCACTCCGTACGTCTGCGCCAGCTGGTTGTAGTTATCCATATAGTAGCGGGCCACCGCCTCGTAGTCGTCGAAGTGCAGCGTGTGCAGGCGCTCATGGAACTCCTCAGGCGATAATTCGCACAGCGGATCGGGGTCGTATGAAGCTGCTTCGGTTGCTGCTGCTGCTGATGGGCTTCTGCTAGACTCCTGGAGGTGGTGGTGCTGCTGGGAGAGATCCCTTACCGAAGCGGGCGTGGCCTCCGTGGCCAGATCGATACCGGCTGCGTCCAACCCTGCCGCCGAAACTGCTGCTGCTCCCGGCGCCGCTGCGGATCCCGCTGGCGAGCGCTCTTTGGTTGCCTCTGGAGCGTTACCACGCCGACGCTGGACATTAACGATGCGGTAACGCGGCGCACGACAGTTCTTCAGGATGTTGCACAGCGCCTGGATCAGCAGGTTCTGACACTGGTCGTACGTAATCTGCGGGAATTCGTTTTGAATGGCTTTGGAGTGACTGAACCGGTGCGGACTCACCTCCGACAGGTTGATGCTTGGCATGTCCATGATAATAATCTTAAGCAAGTACGCCTGCACGGGCGCTATCACAGCACAAGGACCGCCCTGTTTCTGCACCAAGGCCGACGGTTCCACCTCACTAAACTCGAATCCTGCAAAAGGTTTTAAATTAAATTCAAAGTTCCTTTTATAATCACAATTATAAACAAATCGGTTTTGGCTCTATCCTCAGTGTTTTTCAAGCTATCTTAAATTATTATAAAAGTTGTACGTGAAAATAATATCTTGATCGGACAACTATATTATAAACATATTTTATATTAAGCTTCACATATGGGCATTTCCACAATCGAGAATGTATGATTTGTACGCTTTTGAAGTTATTTTTAATGTTTTAATGGCATTTGGTCTGGTTAGAATGGTGCAATAGGTAGAATATGCCAAAGCGCCATTGGAAAATACATATTCCCAAGCATATTCCCTGTTTAAGGTTAATTTCTTCATAAAAATAGCTGAGACAAGTTAAGAATTTTTTTTTGATTTTGATCGTGGTTGACCAGTATGCGGAAATGTCCATAACAACAACAGATTCGCGTTTATACAAATTTGTTATATTATAAATTTATATTTCATAATTCATGTTTTTCATATTAATGTAATGATTTGTGTAGACCTTTAATGAGAAATATAAAAAAAAATCATTGTTAAATTGTTGTAAACTATAAATGAAGCATTCGTCACACAATTAAATAATCAAAGTTTAATGCAAAATGTATGTTAATATGTATGACACAAAAATGTTTTTATTTTAAATTCGTGGAAATTTGTTTTTCTAAGAACTAAATTGAAATGCAACAATAAAATTTGTAATAGAGACATTTTATAAATCAAATGTGGGGCAACTGAATTTGACACAATATTTTTACAGCGCCAATTGTTTCCTTTTTTTATAATTTTGATTTTAAAGTCCCGTGAAATATTGATGCTAAACGTGTTGCGACATGTTTAATAAAAAAAAAGAGCCGTATGTGTGTACATATTTTCGCACCGCACCGCCTCGCATCTGATACCGGGCGCAAAAAGGGCGCGCTTTTCAGGTGCATCAGTGTTGCGTGTGGTGGGCGATGCAGTGGGGCGCTAGGGCTAGGGGGGATGGGGCTGTGCTGGGATGGGGGGTGGTGATTGGGATGTTACCTTGAGACCAACGCTTGAATACATCTTCGCGCACATTATCGCCCCACAGAAGTTGTTTAATTTCGCGCAGCTCGCGCACATCGTTGACATTCAGTTGCGGTGGCTGGACACCAGATGCAGTTGCAGCTGCAGCTGCCCCTTTCACCGAACCTCCACCTCCACCTGCGCCACTGCGGCTGGTGCTGGCGCTTGCCTGCGATTCATCTGCTCCGGCGGATGCCAACGCTGCTTCTGTATTCTGGGACTCCAGGGCCGATGAGGCTACCGTCATCGAAGCTGCACTTTTTGGCGAGGCGGATTCCTCGCCGTCGCTCCGCTGCTGCTCGTTCATCTTGGTGGGCTGGCAACTGCAACTCTCTTTCGGACGACTTCCCCTCACACGCAAGCACAAAATCGGCAAAGACCGAGATCTGGCTCCTACGCTGCTTCTTCTTCAGCTGCTGCTGCTGCTGCACTTCCTCACTTCCGCTTCCACTGCTCACTTCCGCTTCCTGATGCTGCAGCTGCTCGGCTCGCGCGTTTCGAAAAGGTCCTGTGAACTTCTTTAGCCTACCATTTGGTTGGCGTTGTCGCCAAGGCTTAAGTTTCCTTTTTTTTCGTTTTTCTTTCGCTTTTCGGCTGTGGGGCAAATGCAAATGCAACAGTGTAGGGACAGTGTGGCCAGGCGGGACCGGAGCCGAAATTCCAAAAGTGGGGCGGGTCGCAATGCCAAAAAAAATACTCACTAGAAAGCTTCTAAGGCATGGGATGGAATTTCGAAATTAATCGCAAAATTTAGAACCACAAAATAGTTTGAGAGTTTAACAAAACACGAAAGGAAAAGGTTGTTAACAACATAAAATCTAGAGAAGGTATACAAATCGTGGCTTACTGCTCAGCGTCACGACAAAATATGGCTAACTTAATGCGTTGGCACAGATTTGTCAGACTATTTGATTTTAGAACCGGGCTCAAGCCTACTGAATTTATTTAGTATTATCCTTTGGATTATTACTATTTAAATTTGTATGTGTACAATTATTTTTATTGAAAGTATCGTTGATTGTTCATTTATTATTATTTTAATATTTGTTTTGTCTTTACAAGTAAGACTTACTAAAAACAAGAGAGGAAGGCTAGCTTCGGTACCCGAAGCTTAGAATACCCTTGCAGACTAGTTGCTTTCAAGCCGTTCAATCGTTTGTATGGCAGCTATACGATATAGTAATCCGATTTTTGGGTTTTTAAATTTCTAAAAAGGCTTTAATGTCTATGAAAACTGTTTTTCTTAAGAATGAATGAATTGTCTTGAAAAACACCAGAGTTATGCTCAATGACCCATTTTCTCCCATCGTTCCTATGGCAGCTATACGATATAGTGGTCCGATTTAGATAAAACTTTCAGGATATGTTAAAATTGCTATTAAATAGAGTTTACCAAGAAATAAATAAAATATCATAAAAAATGGCGAAATTTTGGCATTTTTTCCCAGTCGTTCCTATGGCAGCTATGTGATGTAGTGTTTCGATTCCAGCTGTTCCGACTTATATACTACCTGCAACAGATTGAGGGGTTGGTGCAAAGTTTCAGCCCGATAGCTTTACAACTGAGGGACTAGTTTACATAGCAACCGACAGACGGACAGACAGACAGACAGACAAACGGACATGGCTAGATCGACTCTGCTGGTGATGCTGATCAAGAATATATATACTTTGTAGGGTCGGAAATGTCTCCTTCACTGCGTTACAAACTTCTGGTCAAAATTATAATACCCTCTGCAAGGGTATAAAAACCTAAGCTTTTATGTACAAAAATACTGAAATATACTGGGTGCAACCCTCGATCGTATTGGATACCAACGAGGATACAAAAGATACTAAATTACTAATACATTAATTCGCAAGAACATGCAAGCATTGCCAGGGCTGGTGGGTCAATTACTGCATCCCTGGTGGCGTTTGCCGACATTTTCGCTTTGCGAATGCATTTCCATTTGTTTTGAATGTTTAATACTTAGGGATGGACGAAGTGGTCATCAGGCCGAAGCCAACGGGATCTGGGAAACACGGTGCCCTGCGCGTTTCGGCAAAGAAGCTCTCTAAGCCTCACCCGCCACGCGTTTACCATTGCGGGATTTGTCTGGCAGAGTTCAGCCGGCATTTGGCCACCAAGCGGCACGAGCAGCAGTGCGATTCCAAGCTGCGGAGGCTGCACATCTGCCGGCACTGTATGACCCTGTACGGCGAGGAGTCCCGCCTGGAGAGGCACCGCGAGCGAAAGCACGCGGACGGGCAGTTCCTGTGTCTGCAGTGTGGCAAGCGGTACGTGTCCGCCACGTTCCTGTACCGCCATGTGGTGACCTGGCACGGTAAACACTCGCTCTTCTACTGCGCCATGTGTGCGGACAACTGCAACGACGTGAAGACCTTCAGCGAGATGCAGGAGCTGCAGCAGCACGCAGAGGAGGTACACCACCTGGGCTGCGTGTCGGAGGAGTCGGAAGATAGCCTGCTGGACGACACCGAGGAGCTGGAGATGTTGGAAGAGAACATCGAGGACATATTGCCCAGCGTGGATTGGGGCGACGATCTGACCTTCGGCTGGCCCACGGACCTGGACAAGGAATCGTGCATTGCTGACGCCAAGCACAGCGTTTTCGTATGTCCTTTCTGCGCCAATGGTTTCTCGGGCAGCCTCAGCCTGGTCAACCACCTGGAGCGGTCGCATCAGCGCAACCCCCTGGAGTGCTGCTACTGCGGACGAGCACATGGCACACGCGACGCAATAAGGTCTCACCTGCAACGCGTCCACGTCCTGGTGCGCGCCCATGTCTGTGGAGTTTGTCAGGCCGACTTTGCCACCGCCGATCACCTAAAGAAGCACATGAAGGGCCAGCATCTGGAGCACCGGCCGCACGTGTGTCCCACCTGCGGGAAGGGTTTTGCACAGCGGAGCCACCTGACGAAGCATTTGAACACGGATCGCGGCCATGGGACACAGCATGTGTGCCAGCTCTGCCAGTGGCAATTCTTCCGGGCCATCGATCTAGAGCGACACGTGAACAAGAGGCATCCATAGACCGGATTACGAAATGCAGGACTAAAAAAATGTGCAGGGGCTGGGTATTCTTTATACATACATAGATAATTATATTTAAAGTTAACTCACAAGTTCCTTGAGATTTTGAAGTTCTCCGGCATTGACATTATCTATGCAAATGAATATCATAATGATTAGTTATATTTATACTATTAACAATTAACAAGTCTGATATGGAATACCTCACTATGTATTTATTCTTTTATAAATACATTGTTATACAAAAGAGCAAACCACAATATTTTAAGCCTTATTTTCGTGAGGTATTCAATAGCCATTAAGGTTAAGATGTATTCCAACATTTTAGAAATATTAGATTTTGAAATATAACTTTTAAGACCATTTAAATTCGTCGACTAAAATAAAACAATATGAACTCAACTTCAGGTGAACATATGTACAAACATATATTCTGTAGAAAGAAGAATTGAAATTAAAAAACCAGAAGGAAGGTATAGCTTTTGGGGCTGTTTTTAATATGTTTGATCCTATTATAGACTGGATAAGACTGGATGGTGCAATGAAAAGTATTAACAATAGACGAAAAGCTAGCTCAAATCGGTGAAGAAGTATATTAATCAGCAATCGTTCCTATGGCAGCATTTGGCGCTATTTTATCTCTTTTATTATACCCTTGCAGAGGGTATTATAATTTTGACCAGAAGTTTGTAACGCAGTGATGGAGACGTCTCCGACCATATAAAGTATATATTTTCTTGATCAGCATAACCAGCCGAGTCGATCTAGCCATGTCCGTCTGTCTGTCTGTCTGTCTGTCCGTCTGTCTGTCTGTCTGTCTGTCCGTCTGTCGGTTGCTATGTAAGCTAGTCTCTCAGTTTTAAAGCTATCGAGTTGAAACTTTGCACCGACCCTTCAATCTGATGCAGGTAGTATATAAGTCGGAACGGCCGGAATCGGAACACTACATCACATAGCTGCCATAGGAACGATTGGGAAAAAATGCCAAAATTTCGCCATTTTTAAAGATATTTTAATTATTATTTGGTAAACTATCTTTAATAGCAATTTTAACATATCCTGAACCACTATATCGTACCACTATATCCTATAGGTGCCATAGGAACGATGGGGGAAAATGTGTCATTGAGCATAACTCTGGTGTTTTTCAAGACAATTAATTCACTCTTGAGAAAAACAGTTTTCATAGACATTAAAGCCTTTTTAGAAATTTAAAAACCCAAAAATCGGATTACTATATCGTATAGCTGCCATACAAACGATTGAACGGTTTGAAAGCAACTAGTCTGCAAGGGTATTCTAAGCTTCGGGTACCGAAGCTAGCCTTCCTTTCTTGTTTCCCATCATTCCTATGGCAGCCATAAGAATAGGTGGTCCGATTTTGATGAAACTTTCAGGATAAGTTAAAATAGTCATTAAAAAAAGTTTAATTAAAAATAATTTATTTATCTTGAAAAATGGCGAATTTAGGGCACTTTTTCCCAATCGTTCCTATGGCAGCTATGTGATGTAGTGTTCCGATTCCGGCCGTTCCTGCAACAGATTGAAGGGTTGGTGCAAAGTTTCCGTCCGATAGCTTTAAAACTGAGAGACAAGTTTACATAGCAACCGACAGACGGACAGACGGACAGACGGACATGGCTATATCGACTCGGCTGGTGATGCTGATCATGAATATATACTTTATAGGGTCGGAAATGTCTCCTTCACTGCGTTACAAACTTCTGGTCAAAATTATAATACCCTCTGCAAGGGTATAAAAAATTTGGTTGTCGCGAAATTTTGTCGTATTTTTATGATAAATAACATATTTCAAACATTTACAATTTTTTTTTTACAATTTCGCTCATTAAAAAAAAAATCGAATATCCACGTTTTAGTGTGGAACAATTTATACTTTGTGTTTTTTTGGTGGGGATTGATAAAGGAATTCACTCTAAGCACATTTTAGTAGCATATTATTGTATAATCCATATATGTGGCATAAGTCCGGCATATAATGATTTTCACCAAAAGGACCAACATGCAACCGCCAATTACCCCTTCATGTAGTTTGAGAAGACGTTTGAGAATGTTTTGTGGAAGCCAATGCCCAGATTGAGGCAGCATTTTCATGGTGTCACCCGATTACTAAAGCAATTGGCGGACTTTAGCAACCTGTGGGCACAGGACAGGCACATGGCAATATGGGACTTATTTATTTTAGGAATTTTAACAAGGGACTTTTATTTGCCAGATTATTTTAAATTGATAAATTCATAAATCGTCATTTGCAAATTGAAGAATCATTCTAAAGAATAAAAGTTTGCGAAAACCAAAATCGTTCAATTAAACTTAGCGAATTGTTTAGATTTACAATATTTAATCAATTTTACCAATAGAGCTGGTACAGGCACTGTTAATTAACAGCAGATTTGCAGCAGCCGTTATTGTGTTGTCGCTGCTCCAGAAAGCGCGAAACGGCGGGAGAGAGCCAACTCCAGAAATGAGTGAGTGATCGCTGTTGCGTCGAACTGCTAACAGCAACAGAAAAGTAACTTGGCCCGCTCCGATGTTAGTTTTGAACGAAGAGAGAGGGCTTGCTCTCTCGACTCATGCTAATGCAAGCTCGGTGCAATGTGAAAAGGCTGGCGCCTTTGTTTTTAAACTGGGTAGACGCCGGCAGAGGCATCGGCCGACCTGCAACGTGCGTCAGAGCGAGAGAGCAATGGAGGCGCCGCCTGCGCTGGGACAGCGCGGGACTCCCGGTTGTTTGAATCTAGTCCATGCAAACGAAATAAATAACATTTCGTTAGTTAACATGGATCGAGAGAGAAAGAAAACGAGAGAGCGAGGCGCTCTCCGCAACTGGCTGTTAACGGCAACAAAAAAGTAACTTGGCCCCCTCAGATGTTATTTTTTAACGGATCTTGCTGCCGCTTGGAAGTAAAAATTGTATTTCTCGCTTTTTAACCGCTTCTCCACGTGCCCCGCCCACCGCCCAACGCCTTGCGCCGTCGCGATCTAATATTTATCACAACAACAAAAGAAACAAAAATATTTTTCTTGTTACTTATTTTTTGTGCACGTTTTAGCTGATTTTCTGTTGTGATTCTCCATATGTATATGTAATTTTGTCAAGTGATAATTTGAGTGATTTGCATAAAGTAAGTACAATACTAGTGTGAAATAATGAAATAAAAGGTTTTGAAACGAAAATGCAGAAAGACAGCTTAGCCATAAAAAATACATTAAAAAAACAAAAACAATCCAGCGACCCTCAACATTTAAACTGAAACAACTTTTTGTTATTGTTTTGCGTTGTTTTGTTTTTTTTCGAGTCCAATGTTTTCCATTTTGCTCCATTGAAGCCGGGCCTTTAAAAGCTTTTAACGCAGAGAGAAAAAAATTTTCTAATTTGAAAAAAATGTGATAACAATATGCATTATGACAAAATGTATTAAAACAGCCAAAAAAAATGGTTACAAGAAGTGATATAAATTTAATAATCAAAATAATATAAATAAATAAATAATATTTTTTATTTGTGTATAGTGTTCTTTAATGTAATTTTTCCACTGGCTCTTGGCTGAAATGAGAACAAAGTTTTTTGTCATTGATGTACAATCGCAACTAACGTTTTCGAAGTGGCTTTTGAATTATTCCAATTTGTGTATATATGTATAGCATTCGTATTTGTGAAAAAGTCCCCATGGAAATTGTTGCGCTTGACTTCCCCTAGCCGCAAAAACAAAAAAACACACAAAGTGTAAGCCTGGCTTTAATCAATATTAAAATAGAACAGCGAAAACTGAATCGATTGCGTGCGAAAGATGTATTATAGTAAGTGATTTGTGAATCACGACCTATTAATAGTAAACAAAATTACAAATAATAATTTATTTATTTGTGTTTGGTTAACTAAACTAAAATATTTCACCATGCTGTAGGGGAAATTTTCATTGACTAATAACCGACGATGTTAAATAAATTATAAATTAATCTTTAGAGTTACAGGCTTCTCAAACTCAATTTCGGTTTTTATCAAAAGGTCAATAATTAATCAAGTCAAATAATTATAATAAATCATTTAATATACAGGTGACTAATCTGGTATGTAGTTGCTTTCCTTATTTTCTGGGTTTTTTCAATT
>JAJJHY010000439.1:1236129-1386367 GCA_021224005.1 Drosophila setifemur
TAATATATATATATATATATATATATATATATATTGAGACTGTTGACATTTGTAATTCAACTAAAATAAATACCCGATGATATTGTAAAAACAGTGATATTAATATGTTTTGGTATATATAATTCGATTTTATAACCTTTTCTGATTAAATTTGTGCAAACCAAAAATACGATTTATTTATGGGATATATCTATGTGTACATATATATGTATCTATTGTATTTGTTGCAGTTGCAATAATTTACTCCCGCAGAAAATGGAGATCTGTTAACCTTTAGCTCACATTCCAGACCCGAACGGATCCCTTTTCATTCCCCTCAAATTTATAATTTATCTTGTAGGAACCGTAACCCTCATGGCCCTGCCTGCTCGTCCTCCCTCCATCGCGTCAGTTGTTGTTTGTTGATGCTCCCCATCATCTTCATCCATTTATCCCGTATGGAGGCTGCGGAGTTATAATCATTCCAATATAGTAATTGATTTGCCTGAGCCAAAGAACCAGACGAGGACCAGCTCGAGCAGTTCGAGCAGCTCTGCCCTGACAACTCTTTCCTTTTTGTTTTCAAATTCCTCAACGCGAGTTGATAACACTTCCTTGGGCGCAGATACTTGCGGACCGCCCAAGTTGATTTCCCGAGATGATTCCTTTCGATTACGCAATCTTTCCTTTTCATCCTTTTTGAGTTTTTATATACGAGTATATTACGTTATTTGTAGATGACGCACTGCTCCAATATTTTTGGAAAAGCCCCAAATTTCGAATCGTACACTCCCATTTGTTCCGAGTTTTTATTAGACCCTGTACCCAAAGGGTAAAGGGTATATTAAGTTTGTGCAAATGTATGTAACAGGCAGAAGGAGGCGTGGCAGACCCCACAAAGTATATATATTCTTGATCAGCATGACGAGCTGAGTCGATATAGCCATGTCCGTCTGTCCGTCTGTCCGTCCGTCCGTCCGGATGAACACACGGATCTCAGCAACTGTAAGAGCTAGAAGAACCGTATTACCAGTGTAGATTCTTCTAATACTGAGTAAATTAGAGTTTATTTTTTTAAATCGGTGCCACGCCCACCGCCCCCGCAATTTGTATTTGAATTTTTGCACTGCCCTGCACTGCACAATTTTCAAGCTAAAATTTTTAAAAAATTAAAATTTTTTTTAAAAATACACATGCAATTGGAGCATAGATTTCTACCGATCCTGAAAATTTCATCAAGATTGGTTAATTAGAAAGCGCACAATAAATACCTAAAGTTTACAGGCGCAAAACACAAAAAATCTGTTTATTTGCGCAAACAAACGGTAAATCGCTTGCGTTCGGTGGTTGATTTTTCTCGGAAGTGCCGCTGCAGCTGCGCTGCCACTACCTTCATATACATATGTATATTTATACTGTATTAGCTGCCGGTTCAAAAAGTTTGGGTTTGTCGAATGGTTACGACGTTTAAAAATAGTCCGTAGTCGAATGAGAGATGGAAAAGTTCCTCTAAAAATGTTAATTATTGCGCTGGTTTAATATACTCCATGACTGAACCGATTACTGGGTATGGAAAACAATGAGCATCAGCAACAAAAACAAGAGTCTTGCTTTTGCTTTTGCTTTCGCCATAAGAATGCGCGCTTGTATTTAGTATTATTAATTTAAAAACGTGCTGAATTTTGTAATGTGCACGCAGTCAATGCCTCCGCTGTCTTCCCTTTCTTCCCGATTACGTCTGCTTCTCTCTCTCTTTTTCCCTCTGGGATCGAAAGGATTGACCAAATCTACCGATAAGACTAGCTAGACGGTCATAAGTTAACCGTTAAAGCAGGTTTAAGAGACCTTCGATGTGTCAATCACAACAAATTATTGATTATTATACGTAAGCAGCATAAACTTTCATAAGAATTGTTATCGCTTGTTCCATTTAGTTATATTGCTTCGAATTTTAACTAGTTGAACCCATAAATTAACTTTGATGTTATTATGAGAATTTAATTATAGATGTCTTGATTAAATTAAATTCAACTTTACCACATAGCTGCCTTAGGGACGGTTGGGCAACAAATACAACTATAAAATTTTTTAATATAAATAAATTATTCCTTAAATGAAGGCTCCAAAAAGTCACATCAAAATATGACCTATAGTTGAAACGATATAGGAACGAAGTGAACAAATTTGACATTGAGTTGTAAGTAATAAAATAAATAAATATTTGAAAATACAATTTGTTATAGCTGTCGTAAAAACGATCAAACCTTTTTTTTATTTAAACATAATCGTATATCACTAGTTACAATTTGCACATTTTTTCGATCTACCTTTCTAAGAAGTAGCTATCGAGAATCTTCCCGATGGACTAACAGTTCAGTTCAGTTCAGATTAAATTGCAGCATAAAAAAAGAGAGATTTGCGCAGCGAAAAAACGCACAAAAAATAAAACAATAACAAAGCGATGGGGCGAAGGAATGTCAAGATGAATCACACAGGTGTGTGTAAGACGCGGCAAATACGTACGAATCGAAATGATCGCCTGGCAACAGCAACAGCAGAAGCAGCAGCAGCAGCAGAAAAACACGGAAAACAAAAACAAATGTGACAATAATAACAACAACAGCAACAACTGTTTGGGGCTGTCATATCAATCAGTATTTGCTTAACTGTTAAAGAAAAGCAGAGAGAATAAGAAGAACAAACTAGGGAAAACAATGGAAAACAGCAGCGCGTGGTGATAGCAAACGTACGAGTATCATCCATCCCTGTGTGCGTGTGCGTGTGAGTGCGACTGATGATTGCACACTGGAAATAAACACTTGTGCGTATCATTACACCTTAAACACACACACACACACCAATGAATACACACGAACAACACGAGCTTGAAACAATAAGCGATTGGTTCACTCTTGCAGAGGATATTATAATTTTGGCCAGTAGTTTGCAACGCAGTTAAGGTGACATCTCCTAACCAAAAAGTATATATGTATGTATATTCTCGATCAGTATCACCAGCCGAGTCGATATGGCCATGTCCGTCAGAACGGGCGGAATCGGAACACTATATCACATATCTGCCATTGGAGCAATTGGGAAAAAAGGTCGTTAATGCGGAATTTTTCAAAATATAAGTGATTGATTTTAAATCATTTTGTTTATCAAAATAGGACCACTATATCATATAGCTGCCATAGGAACGATGGGAGAAAATGGGTCATTGAGCATATCTCTGGTGTTTATTAATATAATTAATTCATTTTTGGACAATAAACTTTTCATAGACATTAAAGCCAATTAAGAAAATGAAAAACCAAAAATTGGTCTGCAAGGGTATTCCAAGCTTCGGACCCCGAAGCTAGCCTTCCTTTCTTGTTTTTAAACTCCTCTTGTACCGTTGCGAAGTTAAAGCTAAAAGCTATTTTTAAGCCCCGTCCGATCTCCGCATTGCCTTTCGCCCTCCCTTTCGCACTTATCCTTTTGGCTATCTTCTTTCCTGTGTTGTTATTTGTGCGTTTTCTGCTCATACGCTGCTTCTTCAGAACGATACCCTTCCATTAGGGTGGACCAAATCCAAGGCAAGGGTTATAGTTACGATCGATTTAATAATCGAGCTTTAAGGGTTTTAATATAACAACAAATATTTGGTCCATTTGTGTAAACTGTGGTATCCAAAAACTTCAAATTGATCGTTTATTGTTAATTAAATATAACATTTTTGTCATGAAATAAGCCAACTGAAAATACTGAGTTGAATTTTCCACTTCCCATTTTCGCCAAAAATTAAGTATATTCAAGTCCAAAACTTACCATGGTATAAATTTATGCACTCAAAACTGCAAAAAAAGTGAAAACAAACACTTTTTTAATCTTCTTGTAGTTATTAAGATATGTATGTATGTATATCCAACGTTGTTTTTACTAAATTGAAAAATAAACACAAGAAAGGAAGGCTAGCTTCGAGGCGTAGAATACTTTTGCAGACTAGTTGCTTTCAAACCCTTCTATAGTTTGTATGGCAGCTATAGGATATAGTGGTCAGATTGTTGTGATTTTCCTTTTCTAAATTGGCTTTAGTTACTTAGTCACTTTATTATGGATTACTTTGTAACAAGGGTCTTATCTATGGCATATCATCATCGTGCTGCCTTGAATAAAGTAAATCAAATTATGCAATTTATGAATTTTGCAATGGGTTGATAAATAAATACATACATATACATATGTACATATATAAAGGGTCAAATAATCCAGCACAGACTAAAATATATTTTAAATTGGTAGCCAGAGAATTAGAGAATTAAACAGTGTAAATATTTCCCTTGATTGTTGGGGTTCTGTACAATAGTATGGAAATACGAAAAACAAACTATTTGTGTTCTATTTGTATATTTGTTATAATCATTCAAACCACCGTATGCTAATTTTCGGCTCCCAAAGCGCAGCCTTTTATATTTTCCCCTTCTTTGGGAATGGAAGTGTGGAGTAACAGTGGAGTGTGGTAACAGAAGCCAACAAATGTTTACTTCTTCCCCATCTTCTATTTTTTGTTTTGCATTTTTATGAATGAATGGCAAATCGCTTTCGCGGCTTTACTCTTGCTGTTTATTATACCCTTGCAGAGGGTATTATAATTTTGACCAGAAGTTTGTAACGCAGTGAAGGAGACATTTCCGACCCTATAAAGTATATATATTCTTGATCAGCATCACCAGCCGAGTCGATCTAGCCATGTCCGTCTGTCCGTCTGTCCGTCTGTCTGTCTGTCTGTCCGTCTGTCGGTTGCTATGTAAACTAGTCCCTCAGTTTTAAGGCTATCGGACTGAAACTTTGCACCAACCCTTCAATCTGTTGCAGGTAGTATATAAGTCGGAACGGCCGGAATCGGAACACTAGATCACATAGCTGCCATAGGAACGATTGGGAAAAACAGCCATAAATTCGCCATTCTTAAAGGTTTTTTATTTATTTCTTGGTAATCTCTATTTAATAGCAATTTTAACATATCCTGAAAGTTTCATCTAAATCGGACCACTATATCCTATAGCTGCCATAGGAACGATAGGAGAAAATGGGTCATTGAGCATAACTCTGGTGTTTTCCAATACAATTAATTCATTCTTGATAAGAACAATTTTCATTGACATTAAAGCTATTTTAGAAATTTAAAAACCAAAGATCGGATTACTATATCCTATAGCTGCCATACAATCGATCGAACAATTTAAAGGCAACTGGTCTGCAAGGGTATTCTAAGCTTCGGGTACCGAAGCTAGCCTTCCTTTCTTGTTTGTTCTTATTTTTATTTATTTTCTGCTGAGCATTTGCTGAGCTGATAAAGCGCCTTGACCAGCGGCCAGTTGTAGCTATGTATATAGCCTCGGCTATAGCTATGTATATCTGTACAGTTAAAGCAACAACAGCGGAACATACCATTATCGCAAGGCGTGCGTTCTGTTATCGACAGCAACAAAAACTCCAGCCACTGAAAGGGAAACGCAAACTGACCTATAATAAGAATTTTCATATTTAAGCAGCACGCAAAAAAGGAGCAAACAATTTAAAAAAGATCAGGGAACTACGAGAATAACGGCAAATAACAAGACAGGAAAGGAAGGCTAGCTTCGGGGTCCGAAGCCTAGAATACCCTTGCAGACCAGTTGCATCCAAACCGTTCGATAGTTGGTATTGCAACTATAGGATATGGTGGTCTAAATTGGCTTTAATATCTATGGAGGTAGAATGAATTAATTATGTTCATAAACACCAGAGTTATGCTCAATGACCCATTTACTCCCATTGTTCATATGGCAGCTATAGGATATAGTCGTCCGGTTGTTGTAAGACTTACAGGATAGGTTAACATAGTTATTAAAAAGTGATTTATCAAGAATCAATCGATTATCTTTAAAAATGTCGAAAGTATGATCTTTTTTCCCAATCGTTCCTATGTCAGCTATGTGATGTTGTGTTTGGATTTCGGCCGATCTGACTTAGATCGGGCTATCAGCCCGAAGCTTTAAAATTGAAAGGCTAGTTTGCGAAGAAACAGACATACGGACAGACATGGCTAGATCGACTCGGCTGGTCATGCTGATTAAGAATATATAATCATTATGGGGTGCTATATCTCTCCCTCACTGCGTTGCAAGGGTATGCAAATAAACAAAATATACAATTACTTATAATATTTTAATATCTCAATTGTATTTATATTGCATAAACTTCGATTTAATAACCTCCTTAAAAGACATCCGATATATATGTTCTTCGTACAGGAAATCCCAAACTCCCTCCGCTTTCTGCATACAAAACGAAACACCGAAGACAGGAAATCGAGTTTGAAAATATTCCCACTCGGAATTTCTCGATTACATAAAAATCCTTTCGCCTTTTGCCGGTTTTCTGGCTTTATGTCCGCAAATGTGTCTGATTTATGAGTCAGGCCACGGCTTTACTAGTATAATAAAAGAAACAAGTGGGCAAGCCAACCGTCGGACAAACGTAGCTCATTCAAAGCCAAATACGGCAATGCATTGTCCGATACCCAGTTTTTATTCCTACAGCAAGGTAGATTAGTTGGTTTAGAAGTTTAAAGCAAGATCATAATATTCACAGAGCTAATTGTACTCATATATCAAGTATCGGAAATCCGAATGCTTCCTTTAAAAATATAGTAAAATTATATATACCCTTGCAGAGGGCCAACATTAGGCCAGAAGTTTGTACGCTATCTCCGACCCCATAAATTATATATATTCCTGATGGTGATGGTATTCCCAAATGGTGATGCTGCCACCCGAGTCGATCTAGCCATGTCTGTCTGTCTGTCTGTTCGTCTGTCGGTTGCTATGTTAATTAGTCCCTCAGTTTTAAGGCAACTGGTCTGCAAGGTTATTCCAAGCTTTGGGTACCGAAGTTAGCCTTCTTTTCTTGTTATTGTCTATTTAAACCCATATTCTGGTGTCTTTGAAGAAAATTAAAAATCGGATCACTATATCCGATATCTCTCATACAAACGATGCCTTCCTTTCTTGTTATTCATATTTTTCTTGTATACCCATTATAATTTTGCAACAAAATGTTCCAACGCAGTAAGGGAGATGGGATATCTGAGTTGTGTATATTTATTTAGAAATAGATTTGAAAAATTGTCCCAAAAATACGCGTCGTTTTTACATCTATCTTTACACAATTTTTAGAATACGTTGAAACAGTCACATTATTGACCGACCCTATAGGTTTGTTTAGACCCGATTGGGGGTATTCGATCGTTGAATCACATTTGACTTACGCTCCTGGTGTTATGGCCATTGTCATGTAATAGGATGGCCGGATTCATAGGCGGATGACTGACTGTCTTATTGATATGCCTGACGCACGATTGTGTGCACAGCACTCCAGTGATAAGACGTCTTTTTGTACCAATGTCAAGTTTGTTATAAAAAGGTTTTGTCGTCGTCGTCGTCGTTGTCGTTGGTCAACATTCAGCGCATTCATAACCACCGATCTGACCCCAATTCGAACTGCGAACGTGCTAGCCCAACAGTTTGGCCTTCTACACCTGCATTCGTCGCCGCAAGAACTCAACTTTTGAAATTGTAAATCGAAAAAGATGAGGAGAGATGAAAAGCAAATTAACCAACAAACAAATAAAAAGCAAAGCCTAGAACAACAATAGCAAGGTATCTGACGCTGACGTTTTTAAACTCGCAAGCCGCGTAAATCAAGTTGTAAATCTTTTTGAGGGAAGCTGGAGAACTGCGATAAAAGGAGGAGAAGCTTTTTACTTTTAATTACACTCCGAAAAAGAAAATTATTTCCAAGTGCAGATATGTCTTGGTAAAAGAGACTATTTGAATAATTTGAAATAACTCGAAATACTCGTACAAAACAACTCATTAGTTTATTGTACATATCTGCGGGCTAGAAGATTCGCATTCAGAAAAACATTTAGTTTATTTGTATTAATTGTAATATACCACAGGCTATAATTAAATCCAGCTTTCAATCATAATTCATTATTTTCATCATAATTTCTCACCTTTTACCTTTATTTTACCCTTGCAGAGGGTATTATAATTTTGACCAGAAGTTTGCAACGCAGTGAAGGAGACATCTCCGACCCTATAAGTATATATATTTTGATCAGCATCACCAGCCGAGTCGACCTAGCCATGTCCGTCTGTCTGTCTGTCCGTCTGTCGGTTGCTATGTAAACTGGTCTCTTAGTTTTAAAGCTATCGGCCTGAAACTTTGCACCAACCCTTCAATCTATTGCAGGTAGTATATAAGTCGGAACGGCCGGAATCGGAACACTACATGACATAGCTGCCATAGGAACGATTGGGAAAAAGTGCCATAAATTCGCCAATTTTAAAGACAACTACTTTATTTTTTAGGAACCTCTATATAATGACTATTTTAACATATCCTGAAAGTATCCTTCTTGTTTTAATTGTGATTTAATTTAATTCTGATTTGTTTTGCTTGCAGCCAAATAACAGCAACAGCTGCGACTGTACCTCTAACTGAATCTGCTAACCAAAACTTAACAGTCCCGTCAACTGGGCGTAGCCATGTCACGAACCAGAACTCACACCTCGCGACCGCAGCCAGCGAATGTCCTTCTGCCGCTGCTCCTACTGATCGTGGTCGTAGGCGGAGTCACCGGCGTGGCGCTGGTGTCCATGAACAGTCAGCTGCCCCCGCAGCGCTTCTTCTATGCTGGTGCCACGCCCTCATCCTCCTCACAAACTAAGGTGAGACTCCTGCGCCAAGTTGAGAATGCAGCAGGATCTGCCGCGCCTGGAGAGGAGGGCAGCTGCTGCCAGGAAGCCGCTGCCGCCGCTGGAAAACCTCTGACGGTGAGCGAGCAATGCTTAATCTTCGAATACTGACCAGTTAAAATCCAAGAAAGAAGGGCTTGGAATACCATTGCATACAGATTATATGATAATTTTCCGAACCGGCTTTAATCCTATTGGCTATTGCCCAGGAATGAATTGAATATCATTAAAAACATCTGAGCTTGGCTCAATGAAAGTTCTTCAGATTCTATAGTAATAAGACTTTTGAGATCGGTCGAGGTAGTCATACAACGGCCATTTCTATACCCTTTCAGAGGGTATTATAATTTTGATTCTACGCAAACTATTCTCTTAGTTAAAGAGCTATCGGGCTGAAGCATTGCATCAACCTGTCTGTTTCAGGTAGTCCGGGCGGAATCAGAACCTTGCATCGGTTGGATCTTTGATAGGATCATTTTTCTGTAATTGTATCTATTAAAGTGTAAAGTATCACTTAGCCGAAATGTTCGGGTTTTGATTAGCCATACATTGTTAAATTGAAAAAGCATACATTGGATAATGGGAGAATAATTTAAATAATAATTATCTTTAATATAATATCTTTCAAACATAGTACCAATCGAATGCAAAAATTGCTCTGAAAAACAAGCAGTTTCACAATTAAGTCGCGGCTACAAAAAAACATTTTCGTTTGACGGCATCCTTCAATGGGTTCCTTTGGCTAGTAGCTCCATCTTCTTGGGCATTACAAGAGTCTAAATAAGTACCTATACACATATGTATACCATATGTATGTATGTAATTTCTCCAAGATATTGTTTTCTAAATATTTCGTGTCCATATACATATGTACTCGTAAATATAAAAAAGGTCTAACTTTTTTATGGTCTCTAAGACAGACGGCGGAAGGTGGGAAGATAGTTAGATCGACTCAGCTATTGATGCTGATCAAGAACATATATTCGGACATGTACATTTTAGCGTCGTAAACGCTTGATTTTCCCTGTTTCATAACTTTGCACGAAAAAGAAATTACAATTTACCTTACGAGCAACGGGTATGATAAGGTGTGATCGTAAAAGGAAATTGTGCTTCGAAGCAAACGTGCGGTTTTACACGTTTCCCACCGGAAATTAGTCTCTTTCAGTTTTGTACACCCCAATTTCATGTCAGAATAAATAATAATGACGTCAGCTTGTGGCGTTGGGTTGTGGTGAAATTCTGCACCTAGAGTTGGAATAGGATTCTTCTGACTAATAAGATAATAGGTAAAACAAGTAATCCATAACGATTTATATTGCTCCTCTTGGCTTATAGGAATGATAAAGCACAAATGCATTTTTAGTCACGTGAATAAATTAATAAACATACGGGGATGTAACTTTACAAAGTTACAAAGTTTCTGTTGCAGGTAGTTGACTGATACTGAAAGTCCTATCAAAATCAAACCACTTTATCCTAAAGTATAAAATAGCACATTGAGCATAGCTCTGTTGTTTTGGAAGATAAATCCTTGAGAAATTTCATATTGTTTTAGCTCAGCTTTTGCCGAGTGTAAATGAATAAATCTTGAACTTCTGCTTTGTAAATAACGCTTTGAAATGCGGCCGAGATGCATCTAGTGGGTGTAGGTGGCGCCACAGTACCGTCGGAGACATATTTTCTGGCATATTTAGGTCAGCGTCATCGCAACGCCGCTGTTTGCAGTGTGATAAGCCGCAGTCGCAGTCTCAGTCACTGCGAAGGCAAACCAAACCCCGTCTCAGACCAAAATCCAAGACCCCGTCTAAAATCGGGAGCAGTCCATGGACAGTGGCGCCGTTGTCTCAGCCTCTTCACACTAGAAAAAACAACAATCAATTTTGTTTTAAGCCAATTAATAAATCAAGAATGGGAAAAACCAGGGAGCCAGACGTCCTAACTATACATACTATACTATACGCCAAATAATACATTGGGAAGCGAATAGCTAATACAGTAGTGAAGGTAGTGCCGCACTCTCTAGAAAACTTAACTTGAACAACTCCACCTTGCAGTGTTTCGTCACAAGTGATATAGAAATAATGTTAAAAAAAACTTAATAATTAGCATAATTTAAAACAAGTTAGAACGTTACAGTCGAGTTTCCCTACTGTTAAAGACCCTGTACCAATTTGGTTTTAAGCAAAATAAATCAAAACGAAAAACAAAACTAAACAATACTGAGTCTGGTCTGGGCTTCGAACCTGAGCCAAACGTCGTAACCATTGCACCACCATATACTTTTCGAAGCGAGTAGCTATTACAGTATAATTATATTGAAGGCGCACATTCATTCATCATAGTGCATTCTAAGCGGCACTTTTAATTATAAAATTTTGATGAAATTTAGGATCGGTAAAAATCCATGCTCCAATTGCATAAACATTAACATTTTTCTAAAATTTTAGCTTAATAATTGTGCAGTGCATCTGCGTCAGTATTAGGAGAATCTGCACTGGTAATATGGTTACTCTAGTCATTACAGTTTCTGAAATCTGTTTGTTCATCCGGACGGACGGACGGGCAGGCGGACATGGCTATATCGTCTCAACTGCCCACAGAGACATTGTACAGATATTACAAAAACAATTGCTTTCTTTTTGGTCAATTTTTAAAACATTATAGATTTAATTGCAATAGATTGTGGTGGCGGGAGAAGGCGTGGCAAAAATTTGAAACGAACTTGGTCTGCGTTGGGTTCAAACACGCTTTCCCAAGAATTTATTAACTTTACAGGGCGAAAATATTAGCCCGGAACATACTTTTCCGTAGCGTTTTGGGGAAAAATTTTTTTTTTTTTTCATATATAATTTTTTTCTTTAAAAAAATTATGCTTTTAAAACATTAATAAATCAAAAGTTAATCGTTCTCATGGAGCACGGTGAAATAAAAAAAATAGTATATTGGTTCTAGTTTTCGCGCAGTAGCGTTTTTTTACCTTTACAGGGTCATTTCTCGAAACTAGAGCCAATCCAATATTTGTATGGTCAGATACGGATTCTCCGTTATAATCGTTAAAACATTTGAGTCAACAAACTGTTGATAGCTTGTGTCTCATTAAAAGGTGTACAAATATAGTTACAGCTTAAAAGACTAGTTTATAAATGGAATGTCAATGGGTCTTAAAGTCCCTTTCAGGGTTTTTTAGTGATTACAAAATAGTTTTAAGAAATCAAACTTAAAGTTCTGAGGACAATTCTCAGTGTAGTTTCTCTGTTTGGCTTCTGTTTGTGTCTTTAGCATTGATAGCGACGATCGCCGTGAATCCAAGACAAATAATTCACATAACGTTCTTAATTAGGCGTTGCTCATACGCCCCGTTCTCCCACCTCCAAATGCGCATTGTTTGCGTCAATGCCAAGATAAACAGGAGATCTGCCCGCCTCTTTGAACTCCGAATCCAGAAACCCGTAGTCCCAAAAACAGGTAACCCGAAACCTTCTCTTTCTTGCCAAGATAGCCGAACAGCGGAAGAACTGTGTCGGCACTTGGAGCGGAGGCGACGGTGCAGTCATATTGGCTGGGTAAACAAACTTAGTTTATAGCCACACTCAGCAAATAGCCGCACAGAAGTCGGAACAATAACAATTCCGAATCGGATGACAATTAGTGTTAGGCCAATTGTGATTACACAGAAAGGCGATACGTTTCCTGGAACCGCCAATTACTCAGAATGCGCTCGATCGAATAACTGGCAATAACCGCGGTTCGTCTGCGTATATTTATTCGCTGTATAAATTCGCATGTTTGGCCAAACATTCGCGAAAACAAACTTAAGCCGTTAAGAATAAACCACACCAAAATGTAAGTCGTTTGCATGGAAAATGTGGGAGACAGCAGGTATCGTAATCGTATTTTAGTCAGCACCTGAAAATCTGAACAAAGGAATCCTGCACAAAATTTTAAATATATTTTGATAACTAAAACATTCGAATTATTAATCCTACAATATAAAATCCGCATAAATTGACCCATAACTCTGCGTACACCTAATAAATAAACGAAATTTTACCTTTTTACTGCTATGTATATCTCTGCTAAATATGTACTTATGAAAAAAAAATATTTTCATATTAAAGTTTGAGTATTTCTCAAAAGCATGATTTTGCTTTTTAAAATTTGTTAGTACCTCTTTATATTTTTAATTTATTTTGAAACAAATTTTTACTAGAAAAGGCACACGCAATAGTCTGCGTACAGTCATTATGCGTTTGGACTTGCAAAGACTTGCAGTTTCGTAAACTGATTCATAATAAAAATCGAAAAGGAAATTTGTATTGGGGAGCGGAAAATTATAATTAAAATGTATTTGGAGACGAAATCGTATAGAGAAATTGGTGAACTAGTGGGTAGAGCTCATTCGTCTTTACAACAAATTATAAATAATTATATTTCAACGGGATCTACTATATCAAAGCCCCGGCCAGGCCGCCCAACATTGTTGGCAAAGAGGGGAAAAAAAGAATTGTCAAATCCGTTCGCCAGAATCCGAGGATGACTGCACACGCAGTGAAGTTGGAGATAGAGACCATGTACATACGTGGTCTGTTCAAAAAGTATCACGAATTTTGAATTTTCACGGGTTACGTACATATATTCGAATTTCGATTTTTTTGTGGCGTTATGTTGGTACACATGTCTCTCACTTATGCCGACAAGCTCGGCCATTTTGAATGTTCACTTAATTGTTGACAGCTGCTTTGCTTACACGTGTTTTGTATCGTCTTCGATTTTTGATTTTTCGCCGCGAAATTCGTATCAAAATTGCTCAATTGCGACTAAAAACAGCATCGCATGAACATTGCTAATGAGATGCTAAACTCTGTCCGCGACGACCTAAACTTGCTCCAAAGGGTCATAACTGGTGACGAATCGTGGGTTTACGGTTACGACGTGGAAACCAAAGTTCAATCATCTCAATGGAAGCTGCCGCACGAACCAAGACCGAAAAAAGCGCGCCAAGTTCGGTCGAATGTGAAAGTTTTGCTGACAGTTTTCTTTGATTGCAGGGGCGTGGTGCATCATGAGTTCTTGCCACAGGGAAGAACGGTCAATAAGGAATATTACCTGCAAGTTATGCGCAATTTGCGCGAAGCAATCCGCCAGAAACGGCCGGATTTGTGGAAGAATAAAAATTGGCTTTTGCACCACGATAACGCACCTGCTCACACATCGTTGCTTGTGCGCGACTTTATGGCCAAAAACAACACCGTATTCCCCAGATCTGGCCCCCTGTGACTTTTTCTTGTTCCCTAAACTGAAGAGGCCCATGAAAGGACGACGTAACGCTACGCTTGACGAGATAAAGACGACATCGAAGGAGGAGCTGAACAAGATTAAAAAAAATGATTTTTTGAAGTGCTTCGAAGATTGGAAAAACCGTTGGCACAAGTGTATAATATATAATGGGGATTATTTTGAAGGGGACAAAATAGATATTCATAAATAAATAAATATTTTTTGAAAAAAACACCAAATTCGTGATACTTTTTGAACAGACCTCGTATATACATTTTCAAATTTATCTGGGTATATACTGTAGGATTCACAATTCGAATATCCTAGTTTTAAAAATGTTTTTTAAAAATAGTTCAATGCTCCTGAAAATATAAAATATCTCAATAATATTATAACCATCCGCATAAATATATTAAATCTCTTGAACAAAAATGTTAATAAGATATCAGGAGTATTTTCCGCAGACAAATCGCATTTCAGCATTTCACAAAGCTCATCAAAGCTCAAAATCGGTACGATTTTTATGTTAATACGAGTATATATATAAGGAACTGAAGAAAAGGTATTCAAACTGAGCTTTTTGACTGAGCTTGGTTAATACAAGTTTAAAATATAAAATGAACGCTTGGTATCATAATAATATTAATATTATTTGCTTATATTATTAAACAACATTTTGCTTATTCCAATCACGGGAATGCGAATCTGAACTTGGGTAAAAAATGTTTTTTTTTCCCTGATTCCATGATTTTTCATAATTATTGGGGGAAGTTTGTGTTGGGTAATAATTGTAGGCAAACAAATCCCTCTTACCTCTTTGTGCATTAATCCATTTGCACCTGTTAATAATTTAATATTTCCCTTGTTTCTATGCTTCGATTACTGAAATTCGGTAACTTACTATATAAGACATGCTATCAGCATCGCGATTGCCGAGCTGGATTCAGCAGTTTCTCATTTGCCCTTGCACTTTATTCGGATTTCGTACGGATATGGCAAATAACAAGTCGTTTTCGAGTTTCTTATAATTCAATGCATGGGTATTATTTCATTAATACAAACAAATATGAGTCTGCCGGACCAATATACTTACATTTACCCCATACAAGTTACCCGAGGCAGCTTATTTGTTTATCCTTCGTCAACTCATTTGATTTCTAAGATGCCTGCGCACATGCCGTGGAAACTGCCTTTTCTCCTATAGCAGATGGTATTGTTATTGTGGCCATCTCCCACAAATGAATCAGTTATATTTAAAATTTCCAAATTATTATTTCCCAGTTTGGTCCTTATTTTCAGTCTTATTAACAATCATAAAGAATCCATTAACTATTTGAATTGAAACACATTCACCTGCTGTGGTCCACTAAAAAAGTTAGTTATCCAAAGATCTTTAAATTGAAAATAATGTGTAATTTTCTAAATAAAAGTTTAAAAAATTAAAAATAATATTTAAAAAAATAATTGATTTGATATTGTACTCTTCATTTAATGTATAAACAATGGCCTCACACAATAAAGTATTGGGCACCAATTTGGCAGTATAAGTATAATATATATATTGTGACGTCACATGCGACAAATACGGGAGAGTTGGCGAGAGGGGAAAAGAGGTGATAACAGCAGAGCAAAAGGGGAGGAGAGGTTGCCGGGAGTGTTACCAGTATGTTGTCAGTATTTTTATACCCTTGCAGAGGGTATTATAATTTTGACCAGAAGTTTGCAACGCAGTGAAGGAGACATTTCCGACCCTATAAAGTATATATATTCTTGATCAGCATCACCAGCCGAGTCGATCTAGCCATGTCCGTCTGTCTGTCTGTCCGTCTGTTCGTCTGTCCGTCTGTCCGTCTGTCTGTCTGTCGGTTGCTATGTAAACTAGTCCCTCAGTTTTAAAGCTATCAGGCTGAAACTTGGCACCGACCCTTCAATCTGTTGCAGTTAGTATATAAGTCGGAACGGCCGGAATCGGAACACTACATCACATAGCTGCCATAGGAACGATTGGGAAAAAGTGCCAAAATTTCCCCATTTTTTAAGATAATTTATTTATTTCTTGGAAAACTCTATTTAATAGCAATTTTAACATATCCTAAAAGTTTCATTAAAATCGGACTACTATATCCTATAGCTGCCATAGGAACTATGGGAAACAAGAAAGGAAGGCTAGCTTCGGTACCCGAAGCTTAGAATACCCTTGCAGGCTAGTTGCTTTTAAACCGTTCAATCGTTTGTATGGCAGCTTTAGGATATAGTAATCCGATTTTTAAATTTCTAAAAAGGCTTTACTGTCTATGAAAACTGTTTTTATCAAGAATGAATTAATTGTCTTGAAAAACACCAGAGTTATGCTTAATGACCCATTTTTTCCCATAGTTCCTATGGCAGCTATAGGATATAGTAGTCCGATTTTAATGAAACTTTCAGGATATGTTAAAATTGCTTTTAAATAGAGTTTTCCAAGAAATAAATAAATTATCTTAAAAAATGGCGAAATTTTGGCACTTTTTCCCAATCGTTCCTATGGCAGCTATGTGATGTAGTGTTCCGATTCCGGCCGTTCCGACTTATATACTAACTGCAACAGATTGAAGGGTCGGTGCCAAGTTTCAGCCTGATAGCTTAAAAACTGAGGGACTAGTTTACATAGCAACCGACAGACAGGCAGACAGACGGACAGACAGACGGACAGACAGACGGACAGACAGACGGACAGACAGACGGACATGGCTAGATCGACTCGTCTGGTGATGCTGATCAAGAATATATATACTTTATAGGGTCGGAAATGTCTCCTTCACTGCGTTGCAAACTTCTGGTCAAAATTATAATACCCTCTGCAAGGGTATAAAAATGGGTCATTAAGCATTACTCTGCTGTTTTTCAAAACAATTAATTCATTCTTGATAAAAACTGTTTTCATAGACAGTAAAGCCTTTTTAGAAATTTAAAAACCCAAAAATCGGATTACTATATCCTATAGCTGCCATACAAACGATTAAACGGTTTAAAAGCAACTAGCCTGCAAGGGTATTCTAAGCTTCGGGTACCGAAGCTAGCCTTCCTTTCTTGTTTTTGAGTGTATTTTCCCAGTATTTCATCACTATTTTCCCATTATGTTATCACTATTTTCCGAGTATTTTGTCACTATGTGGCACCATTGTTATTCAACAATTTTACGAGTATTTTACCACTATTTAACCTCTATTGACCTATCGCCCCACTATTTGTCCAACGAGAGAGAACTTTTGTCTTTCAACCAACAAAATAATTCCGGTTCGCTTTTTCAAAAAATAAATTCTCTATTATTTTGAACTTAAAACACGCTTTGCATGAGGCCAATATGATATTAATTCAAAAATAAAATAGTGTAGCAAACAATAAATCTGGGTGACGCACACCTGTCGAAAGGTCTCCGTTGATAAACACATACGAGTATATTCAAGCCGAAACATTTCTATGCAGTTGACGTCCGCTTTTCAATGGAGTCTCTGCGTCAATGGAGGTAACGGGGGATCGGCATCGGAATGGGAATCGTCGGCAGTGCCCTATGACTAAGTTCGAATGAATGTGTTTGTTATGGTTAATCGAGCGTCTAATGATCTTTCACAGCTGCCACTGGAACTGGTGTCCGCCGAACTGGGCAATGTGACCACCGACTACGATATCTCCGGGGAAACCTCCTCCAAAGGTGTGTAAAGCTTTGAGCACATTTTGTGACGTCTGACCCGTGCGATAATTATTTTTCCTTTTGCAGAGAACTTCAAGCGCCACGTGACCAGATGTAAGTCAACAAAATTACATTCAAACAGGAAAGAAATGCTAGCTTCGGGGCCCGAAGCTGAGAATAACCTTGCAGACCAGTTGCCTTCAAACCGTTGGATATAGTTTTCCGATGTTTGTTTTTTTTTTTTCATTTTATAAAACGGCTCTAATGTCTATAAAATCTATATTTTCCAAGATTGAATTAATTGTCTTAAAAAACACCAGAGCTATACTCAGAGCCCTATTTCTTCCCTTCGTTCCTATGGCAGCTATGTGATGTGGTGTTCCGATTCCGTCCGTTCCGACTTATATACTACCAGCGACAAAAAATAGGGTCGGTGCATAGCCGACCCGATAGCCTTAAAACCAAGAAACTAGTTTACATAGCAATCGACAGACGGACAGACAGACAGATCTAGATCGATCCTAGGGTCGGAGATGTCTCCATCACTGCGTTACAAACTTCTGGTCAAATTATAACACCCTCTGCAATGTTATAAACAGTGTAATGGGTACAAAAATATCAGGCTTATAAATAAAAGAATCAATGAAATTCATGTGCAATTAGATAGTATAATATTATTTGACAGAGTGTTGTACTCTGTGCCGTTTGTTGGATGCTAACATATTAAAATCTAATTATTCATCGATCTCTTCTGCCAGCTGCCGTGAGGAATGCCACGCCGGCGAGCTGTTCCCCCCAGCCGACGATCGTGGAGCTGAAACCTCCCGGTGAGCAGGAGGCGAACTTCTACTACACGCCCTCGTGCACACGGATCAACCGGTGCAACGGATGCTGCGGCTCCACGCTGATATCCTGCCAGGCCACAGAGAAGGAAATTGTGCAGCTGCGGGTGCGGAAGGTGGACCGAGCGGCCACGCGGCGATCGGTGGCCATTGTGGACGTGGAGCAGCACCTGGCCTGTCGCTGCGACTGCCGCATCAAGGCGGACGACTGCAACGTGTACCAGTCGTACCGGAAGGACCTGTGCCGCTGCGAGTGCCACAACACAGACGCGCGGGACAAGTGCCTGGAGCAGGCGGAGAGCAAGTACTGGGACGATGCGAACTGCACCTGCGCCTGCCGCTACAACCAAAGCTGTACCACCGGCACCGTCTTCGACGAGGCGCAGTGCAAGTGCACCGACGTGAGTGGCTCTCGATAGGATATGATTGGATTGGATTGTCTTGCATCCGATCCATCCGACGCTCCCCTGAGGTTCCTCTTCGTGGGCTGGGAATTGGATTTCATCTGGTCTGGTCTGGTCGGGGAATCGGTTGTGCTCGTACTTGGTTGGTTTTCGGTTGAATGTCGGTGATGGTGGTGGTTTCCTCTAGCCTAAGCCCTTCTTCTAAGTGTGAATCAATCTTAAAGCTCGAGCAGTTTTATTCAGCAGTTATCATTCCACACCCGTACTTCTGGGTATTATTGTTCCTCACAATTTCCTGTCAGCTTTAAAATCACTTTAGAAAGGGATTTGAGCAATTAAGGGATATTTAAAAAAACCTTTTTATTTGATTGGTAAAAGATTTTTTAGGCAAGCATAATTCTTAAAAATATACAAACTCAATAGTGTTATAGGATTAGTTTCATAAATTCCTGTCAAAATTAGACTATCAAAAAATCATTGCAAATGTGGTTTAAACTAAAAATTGTTCTTTTTTTATTTGGATTTGACTTAACATCTGTCGTAGTTTGTTTAATATTTTTTCAAGAGTTCAAATCTACTGCGACCCGAATGGTGTACAAAATAGTGTATTTAAACAGTTGCGAAAAACTCTTGGAAAATAAGTCTAATAGCACATTAAAAAAAAAAAAAAAAATACGAGTATTATTATTTTAAGTTTGCCGTCGTATCTTATATGTTTCAACTTCTTTCTTTTGTGTATCATTTTAGATCAAAAATGTCGAGTATTATTCGTAGTCCCGTACAACAACACGCTACACTCTACTACTTACTACTTACCATTTACTTCTTAGCTACTTACACTTTGTTATCGAGTGTTCGATTCAAAAATTGGTAAACCCTATAACTATTTTGTGATATTGTTTGTCTTTGTTTCGGAAAACTAACTAGAAAATTAGCAATAGGCAAAATATGTAACTTATAGCTGAGTTGAGGCAATACAAAATAAATAAATATGTGAGAAGGAAGTCAACACATTTTGTTAGTGGCATTGTGAGTACTTGTCCTGCTTTAGTTATTATACAAACTATTCCCTTCCCACTGAATATGCTCTACCATAAATTATATAGTTTTTAAGATGCATGCCTAACCGTTCCGTTCCCTTCCTAAAAAACGCCACTAAAAAAACTGAGCTTGCGCCCATCTAAACTGCTTTTATTTTTTTTGCTTATATTTTTTGTTTGGTTGCTTGTATTAATTTAATTATTTTGCTCTGCAGCCATCGGCATCCATCGATGTCCTGGACCGCAAACGCTTCATTGTCCAGGCCGTACAGGTGAATCCCGACAACACCACCCTGTACAGTGTTTAGGAGGAGTCCAAAATCTAGAATTAAGGAGAACAAGGAGTGCGGAGGAGAAAATTTCTTGCGGGCCAATCCCCGAGTACTGAGAAGAAACCATTATCCGAGAATTACTCATGTACTTCATGTTACTTATAGTTTCGATTAATCTTAGTTCATAAGTATTAATTCAACTCGCCTTCCTACCGCGCAACATTCCCACTCCCTCTCAGTAATTTTGTTCTGCTCTTTTGTCCCAATAGCTTTTATTGATTCGTTTAAATTTATTTTAAGGCCCTTCACTACATCGCGGTCTTGTATACATTTTTGTTCTCTTCCATATTTAAGTTTTAAATCTTCAAAGAAATGTGTTAATCCCTTGTTCTGAATTATTTAGTAATACTATACAAGCATTGTTATAATTTATAATTTTCGTTCGATGCCACTTGTAATCACATATCAAGCCGAAAGCTGAATACAAAGGTTTTGACTTCCTGAGAACTGAAGAGCCTCATATTTTCCATTTTCCAATATAAAAATTTGAAGTTGTTTTGAAAATATTTTAGTTGGAACTGCTGATTTAAAATCCCAAAGAATATTCTCAAAAACACAATTTTCTATTACAAATTCATATTTTGTTTAGCTCAAAATAAGTGCGTTTAAATAACTAATTTGTCGATGTAATCAGGAAGTTTACATTATCTGTTGTTTAGCGCCAAAAAGCTTGAATTGTGATATAAAAAAAAACCGAATAATGTCTGGCAGCATTGTAAAACGAATGTTTTGAGCTTAGTGTAATTTACCGTTCATCTTCTTTTTTTTTGTGTAACCATATTTGGTTGAAAATGTTAGCTATTAGTTAAGTCTTCTTTTACACAGTGTAATTGATACTAAAATCCAAGTATTTAACTAATAAATTAGTAAAAAAAAATTGATGTAAACATAAATTTGTATTTATTTGTATACCTTTTGCAGAGGGTATTATAATTTTGACCAGAAGTTTGTAACGCAGTAAAGGAGACGTCTCCGACCCTATGAAGTATATATATTATATTAAGTATATATATTCTTGATCAGCATCACCAGCCGAGTCGATATAGCCATGTCCGTCTGTCCGTCTGTCGGTTGCTATGTAAACTAGTCTCTCAGTTTTAAAGCTATCGGCCTAACTTTGCACCAACCCTTCAATCTGTTGCATGTAGTATATAAGTCGGAACGGCCGGAATCGGAACACTACATCACATAGCTGCCATAGGAACGAATGGAAGAGTGCCATAAATTCGCCATTTTTAAAGATAATTATTTTCTTTTTTAGAAAACTCTACTTAATGACTATTTTAACATATCCTAAAAGTCTCATCAATAGGACGACTATATCATACAGTTGACAGGAATGATGTGAGAAAATGGGTCGTTGAGCATATCTCCGGTGTTTTTCAAGACAATTAATTCATTCTTGAGAAATACAGTTTTCATAGACATTAAAGCCGTTTAAGAAAATTTAAAACCAAAGATCGGATAACTATATTCTATAGCTGCCATACAAACGATCCAACAGTTTCAAGGCAACTGGTCTGCGAGGTTATTCCATATCTTCGGGTACCGAGCTAGCCTTCCTTTCTTGTTTTCTCTTTGCGTTTGTATAAAAATTTCAAATTTTATACATACAAGTATGTATGATTTTAATGGGCAAAAAATGTATGTAAGAAAATATCTTTCGTATGATGTTTTCTCCTTGATTTACTTGAAATTAACACGGGAATTTTTATAAATTGTGACTTTTTTTCAGTTTATACATTTTTCCTCAACTATAATACTAAATGTTAAAATTTTAAACCCAACCGTCTTCTAAAGCAGTCAGTGGTGTAAGGCGCTACAGTGTGTTGTTAAACGCACTAGACGTGATTTTGTGTGTAAGGCAGCGCGGCCACACCACCTCAAAACAAAGCAATCGATAGTCGGCCACCTCTAGCGAAAATTTCATGCGCCAAAACGTAAACTAAAGTTAAACACAAGAAGACTTTGTCGAATTGGAGCGCCTAAATTGCCAGCCGGCTGGCCAAACGAACAATTAGCCATCCCAGCAGCGAATTAAGGCAAAGTGCACGGAGAGACGCGCGGAAAACTGCGACTTTATTGCCGCCTGGCGCACAGTACAGCAGCGACGCAGGCTGCGCGGCGGCGTCTCAGTTGCAGCGGGTGAGGAGCAAGAAGCAGAGCGGAGGCAACGCAGCACCAGAATCTTGGGAGGCATACAAAAACATTGAAGAGTGGATGAGCGAGGGAGCCAAATCAAACTAAGTGGACACAATTGGACAGGATGAACAGCTGGGGGCTGTGAAAATCGAGAAAACCGCAACTAAGAACGTTGACATTCGCTCAGGATGCAGGTAAGTGTGCAGAGAAGGCCCAAACCAAAGCTCTCTGGAGTTTGGCAAATCTTGGATTGACACGATGTCATATAATGTTCTAGAAGAAGTACCCTTGGGTAGTGGGAGCTACATATGTATATTCGAGTAATCTTACGTTTTACAACTAATAACAACTTTAGCTTACCGGAAATGTGCAGTTATGAAAGGCATCCTAAATTTCGAGAAGTTCCAGAAATTCATCAACTTCAAGTATTCCATGAGAAATGCAATTTCTGAGTATTATATGAATCTTTTGCAAAAGAGTGACTCTTCCTTCGTTGAGTTTAGATACGAATTATTATCAAATAATTATAAAAAAATCTCTCACCTAAAGGATCCATTCCCAATTGTCCCCTTGTATAATAATCATTGCGAAATCATGTAGTTCTTGGTTTCTATTGTTTTGGAGTAAGTTCTAGATGGTTTAACAAATTCTGAATGAATGTTTACCTGTTATTCCTGGATTTCTATATTTGCGAATATATATAAATTTATTGAATCAAAATCTCCCAAAAGTTTCTGCCACTCTTGAGAACTAGTTACAATACAAATTAAATTGGGTTGCACTTTGTGACACTTTTCTATCTCTTCTAGCAAGTGGACGATCCGCCCTCACTGCCCGTGGGCACCGAGGTGAGCGCCAAGTACAAGGGCGCCTTCTGCGAGGCAAAGGTCAGCAAGGTGGTGCGCAACATCAAAGTGAAGGTTGCCTACAAGCAGGGCCTGGGCTCGGGCATTGTGTCGGACGATGCCATCAAGGCGCCGACGGGACAGCTGAGAGTAGGCGCCGTAGTGGAGGTGCGTCATCCGGATCGCAAGGAGACAGTGGAGGCCACCATTACCAAGATCCAGGACTGCTCGCAGTACACGGTGGTGTTCGATGACGGGGACATCACGACGCTGCGACGCACAGCGTTGTGTCTGAAGAGCGGGCGGCACTTCAACGAGAGCGAGACGCTTGATCAGCTGCCGCTGACCCATCCGGAGCACTTTGGCAACCCCGTCGTCGGTGGCCGGCGGGGCAGGCGTCGCGGGCAGCTAAACGAGGACAGCTCCGACGATGATGACGAAAGCGACGCCAAGGAGGTGGTCAACGAGAAGGAGGAAAACATTGGCAAAGTCGTTTGCGTGGAGACCGAGTCCAAGAAAAAGGACAAAGAGAAGTGGTTTCCCGCCCTCGTCGTGGCGCCTACAGCCCAGGTGAGTCTTGGGGATTCTCCTTGATTATCCAGAACTATCGTACCTCTTCTATTCGCAGGCCACCGTGCGGATTCGGGTAAAGGACGAATACCTGGTTCGCTCTTTTAAGGACGGACGCTACTACACGGTGCCCAAGAAGGAAGCTACCGAGTTCACGCGCGAAGTTGCCGGCAAACAGGACGTGCCCGCTGTGCAGGCGGCGCTCGAGTTCCTCGACAGCAGCATTCTGCCGCCGCACTGGGACCGTGACTCCCTCTTCGGCCTTTCGAATCTCTCCAGCGACGATGAGGGCGAGATCGACTCGGACTCCTCCGACGACGAGCCGCACGAGGAGAAGGATCGGTTCGTGGCGCAGCTGTACAAGTACATGGATGACAGGGGAACCCCCTTGAACAAGGTGCCCTCCATCCAGAGCCGAGACGTGGATCTGTACCGCCTGTTCCGGGCAGTGCAAAAGCGAGGTGGCTACAATCGGGTAACCAGCCAGAACCAGTGGAAGCTAATAGCCGTGCGCCTGGGTTTCACGCCGTGCACGGTGAGCGTAATGAACCTGGTGAAGCAGGCGTACAAGAAGTTCCTGCAGCCGTATGGCGACTTTCACCGCAAGCTGGGCTGCTCCATGCTGATGACCTCGAGGAACTCCAACCGCAGCAAGGGTCGCAGCCTGGTGCGGGCCAACTCGGTGGCCTCGCCAAAGCCCACGGAGACCACCAAGACGGAAACGATCAGCAAGCTGGCGCAGCCCAATCAGTTGGCCACCAGCACCAGCTCAGCCGCAGCAGCAGCCGCAGCTGCAACTGCGTCCTCTACGCCGGCGAGAGCCGCATCCACAGCCTCCCAGTCGGCAGCCGAGGAATCGGAGAACACGAGCGAATCCAGTGTAGTAGTGGAGCCACCTAAGAAGCAACGCAAGGGATCTGCGGCCAGCAACCAGCAGGGAAAGGTGAAAACTCTGGTGGAGAAGTACGAGGAGAAGTCCTCCGCAGCACAAGGCTCTATAGCATTAGGAGGAGGAGCAAGTGTCTCTGGAGCGGGAGCTAGTGGAGCGCAGCATGCACCTGTAGCCACAACATCGAGCGCGTCATCTTCGGCAATCTCTGCCCCACCCAGTGCCACTGCAACTGCACCTTCTGGTGGGAGCAAGGATGCCGAGGTGGACATGCCGCTGGCCAAGATTAAGGCAGCTGCTGCCGCAGCCACAGCCACCAGGCACAGTACGGAGAAGGAGGCCAGTGTCAGTGCTATCAGCCATGCATCTGTCACCAGCAAAGCCAACTCCGCTGAGAGGCAACGGAGTCGGGATGTCTCGCCATTGGGTAAGTCAGATTGGGTCCTTTTTTTGAATTTTATTTCTTATTTGTGGGCAGTCTTCCAATCGCTTTTACACACAAAATGTAACCGTGGATGAAAGTTTTTTCGATATCTTCACTGGATTCCCAATTCGAATGGTTCCTTAGTTTGTACTTTATTTAAGTTATTTGAGTGGGGGAATATCCTGAATACTGGATTCTGGATTGGATCGTGAATCGTACCTTCTAAAACTACACCAGCTTTACCTTTACCTTGTGATAGGCATTGGCCAAAACGCCCCGCAGGTTCCAGATGTGCTCGAACTTCTCCGGCTGGACATTGTAGGCCGAGTCCACGGCCTTAGCCCAGATCTCCAGATCCCCGGTCTTACGTTGAGCCTCGGTAACGGGCAATCTCGCTGTCCACAGGGACCAGCCATAGTGCCGTCCATCGGGCAGATCCTCCTGCTCCAGTTCGGCCACGTGCCAGGTGACTCCCTCGTCGTTGGTCAGGTCCACTCGCACAATTTTCCGACCGCCACCGCTCCACGCGTATCCGCGCACTGTGATGTGTCCCTCGTCGTCGTCCACTTTGACCCTTGCTCCTGGCTGTGGCGTACAAATGGCAGAGGTCACCGGCATGGCTTGGATGGCATCTGACTTGCTGAAGTCCACGGTGTCCCAATCTGTGCTCGGACTGAATCCCTTGTAGTCATTCTGCTGCCAGTGCGAGTCGGACTCCTTGTCAGCGACCACAATGCGGGTCAACCACTTCACATTCCGGGCTCCCACTGTTCCTGGCACGATCACACGGATGGGATAGCCGTGGTCCCTGCTCAAGGGCTCGCCGTTCATCTCGTAGGCCAGGATCACGTCACCGCGGGGATCCAGCGCCTTGGCCAGAGGAATCGAGGCTCCGTAGGGGTGGGAAGTGGGGTCCAGGTCGGCTCCCTCGAAGATCACGTGCTTGGATTCGTCCAACTGCACCTTTTGCTCATTGAGAACATCGCAGAGCCGGGCTCCCGACCACTTGGCATTGCCCACGGCTCCGGCGCCCCAAGATAGACCTGCCAATGGAGGGATTGAAGTGTCAGAAAAAGTAGGATTTGGCTTCTCGATTCCCAAAACTCACCCTTGACGGCCTTGACTTGGGTCATCTCGGACCGGCGATTGCCCCCGCACATGATGGCCGCGGTCACCGAGTGCTTGGGCAGGGCCTTAATCCCCGCCAGGTCCATAGAAAGCGGTGGACTGTTCTCCCCGTCGGTAGCTATCTCCAGCTCGTACTCCCCCTCGCTGATCATGGGCACCGGCAAATGGTTACGCACATAGAACAGCTCGTTGGGGGTCAGGAAGCTCTCCGCCAGCAGTCCGATGGGCGGCTCTGCGTTGAAGGGTCGCCGCGAGGCTGGCTTAAGCAGGGCATGACGCTGCGGCTCCTGTGCCCAGGGAGAACCCAGCTCGTCCTCCACGCTGGAGACCAACTCAACTCCCTCCAGATTGCCAATGCGAAAGCCCTCCAGCAGCTCCAGGACCTCCAGGGTGTTGTGCTGCTGGTAGATGGCCCAGAAGGGATCGATTGCACTGCCGGCGGCCATCATGATCTTGTCGCCGCCCGGATGGTTATCGGCGAAGTCGGTGACGTCATACACGCCCAGGCCGTAGGTGATCCAGATGCGTGTCTCCGCCGAGTTGTGCTGTTCCACTTCCCTGGGCGTGTAGGTGGGCAGGTCTTTGCGTTTCGTCACATGCCATATGCGGGCCAGATCCTCCTGCTGCTCGAGCGAGGGCTCCTGGGCCAGGAGTGGTGTGCTATTTTTCAACCAGTGGTAGCCCAAAGCCAGGCCCCCGGCCCATAAGCCGGTGTAGAGGATTTGCTCCTTTCTCCAGTTAGGGTTCCCCTCCTCCCGCTGCTGCTCCTCCTGCTGTTTCCTTTTTCTCCAATCGCTGGAGGTCACCAGAAGATGCTGGCTGCTACAGCGCTGGACAGCATATCCCCCCCAACCCAATTCCCGACAGCGGCGCCACAGCAAGCGCATGGTTATGTAACTTTTCCAACTCCTCACGCGTTTCAAACCAAACGACAACTAAACATAAAAGAAAAACAAATCTCGGAGATTATGCCGCTGCTGCTGCTTCCTCTTCTTCTCCTGCGAGGTCTTCTTTTTGCTGCGCCGGCTTTTGGCTTTCTATTGATGTTGATATGTTTGAATGGCTCGATGCTGGTTGCTAAAGCAACTTACGTTAACTTATAGCGACGACTTTGGCCCCAGAAGCCCCCCGAAGTTTATTTTATTGATAAGCAATCTTAAACAGCGCTAATTTCGGTGTCTTTCTTGTTGATTTGCTTTGCCTTGTTGTTGGGTTGTTTGGCTACGCCAAGTTTGACGCTTGCAACGCACGCACGCGAGCCAGCGCACTCACACTAGCACACCTGTTTGATAAACGGCACGTTTATCGATAGGCATGAAAACAAAAACAATCTGTTCGCGAAGGCGGCGTCGATTTCGATATCTACGGGAAATCGTCGGCAAAAGTAAAGTTATTAACTAAAATTAACAATAAGTATGCAAGTCGAGCATTTATAGGTTGCCACAACTCGCAAGTGGCTGGACCGAGAGAATGCAAATAAATAAAACCAAATAGTTGGCAGCCAAGAAAAGCCGAAAAGCAACAAGTGCTGTGTGATTTTCCCGTGTGTACTTGAGATAAATAAAAATAATAGTATTTTTCTTCTCCCTCGAATTCAAAATTTCTATGAAGAAATGTTTTATAAATTGGGAAAATTAAAATAAGAAAATCTTCAGGATTTTATGTGCAAATCTAATGCAATCTACCAGTTCATTATGCCCTTTGTTTATTTATTTATATGGAAATAAACATATGTACATACGTATTTTTATGGTCATAAATCATGGGTATCTGTCTCTTTCTAAGGTGACGATTAAAAAAAATCAAGTCTAAATACTATATATATACCTATGTATATGTATATATATATTTATTTTCATATAATGCAAAAGGTTGATTATAATTGTTATGCTGTATAGATGTTTTGGTTTTTATTGACATTTATAGAATCCAGTGTTTTCTGTTTCAAAATGAATGATGGAAACTCATTAAAAAACTGTTTGAAAAACAGAACTTAAATTATTTATAACATTATTTTTGTAATTTGAGAAACCTATGGAAATATTTATGTGCAGCGCATGGCCATATTTTTATACCCTTGCAGAGGGTATTATAATTTTGACCAGAAGTTTGTAACGCAGTGAAGGAGACATTTCCGACCCTATAAAGTATATATATTCTTGATCAGCATCACCAGCCGAGTCGACCTAGTCATGTCCGTCTGTCTGTCTGTCTGTCTGTCCGTCTGTCGGTTGCTATGTAAACTAGTCCCTCAGTTTTAAAGCTATCGGGCTGAAACTTTGCACTGATCCTTTAATCTGTTGCAGGTAGTATATAAGTCGGAACGGCCGGAATCGGAACACTTCATCACATAGCTGCCTTAGGAACGATTTGGAAAAAGTGCCATAAATTCGCAATTTTTCAAGATAATTTATTTATTTTTTAGAAAACTGGTTTTAATGACTAATTTAATTTATCCTAAAAGTTTCATCACAATCGGACCACTAATCGGACCTATAGCTGCCATAGGAACGATGGGTGAAAATAGGTCATTGTGCATAACTCTGGTGTTTTTCAAGACAATTAATTCATTTTTGAGAAAAACAGTTTTCATAGAATTAAAGCCTTTTTGGAAATTTAAAAACCAAAGATCAGATCACTATATCCTATAGCTGCCATACAATCGATCGAACAGTTTAAAGGCATCTGGTCTGCAAGGGTATTCTAAGCTTCGGGTACCGAAGCTAGCCTTCCTTTCTTGTTCTTTATAGTGTTTTTTTTATACCCTTGCAGAGGGTATTATAATTTTGACCAGAAGTTTGTAACGCAGTGAAGGAGACATTTCCGACCCTATAAAGTATATATATTCCTGATCAGCATCACCAGCCGAGTTGATCTAGCCATGTCCGTCTGTCGGTTGCTATGTAAACTAGTCCCTCAGTTTTAAAGCTATCGTGCTGAAACTTAGCACCAACTGTTCTTTCTGTTGCAGGTAGTATTTAAGTCGGAACGGCCGGAATCGGAACACTACATCACATAGCTGTAATAGGAACGATTGGGGAAAAAAATTACTTTTAAGAAACTATGTATAGCTCTCCTGAAAATCGTATCAAAATCGGACCACTATGTCCGATAGCTGCCATAGGGACGATGGGAGAAAATGGGTCTTTGACCATAACTCTGGTGTTTATTAACATAATTAATGCATTATTGGACGATATACTTCATATACATTAAAGCCATTTAGAAAATAAAAAAACCCAAAAATCGGACCACTATATCCTATACCCGCTTTACAAACTATCGAACGGTCTGCAAGACTATTCTAAGCTTCGGGCCCCGAAGGTAGCCTTCCTTTCTGGTTTTGTTTTGCATTATTTGTTGACCTTTTTATACCCTTGCAGAGGGTATTATAATTTTGACCAGAAGTTTGCAACGCAGTGAAGGAGACATTTCCGACCCTATAAAGTATATATATTCTTGATCAGTATCACCAGCCGAGTCGATCTAGCCATGTCCGTCTGTCTGTCTGTCCGTCTGTCTGTTGCTATGTAAACTAGTCTCTCAGTTTTAGAGCTATCGAACTGAAGCTTTGCACCGACCCTTCAATCTGTTGCAGGTAGTATATAAGTCGGAACGGCCGGAATCAGAACATTACATCACATAGCTGCCATAGGAACGATTGGGAAAAAGTGCCATAAATTCGCAAATTTTTTAGGAAACCCAATTAATTATTTAGAAATCCATTTTAAGTGACTATTTGAAAGTATCCTGAAAGTTTCATCAAAATCGGACAACTATATCCTATAGCTGCCATAGGAACGATGGAAGAAAATGGGTCATTGAGCATAATTCTGGAGTTTTTCAAGACAATGAATTTATTCTTGAGAAATACAGTTTTCATATACATTAATGCCGTTTTAGAAAATTAAAAAGCAAAGATCGGATCACTATATCCTATAGCTGCCATACAATCGATCGCACAGTTTTAAGGCAACTGGTCTGCAAGGGTATTCTAAGCTTCGGGTACCGAAGCTAGCCTTCCTTTCTTGTTATTTAGAGTATATGCCTAAAAATTGTATTATTGATATAACATTTTATTAAAATGTGTAAATATTAATATTAATTGTAGCTTTAAAATTGAGAAGGGCGGGACAGAATATATAAGTACATAAATATGTACAATATATCTGGTTATGCTTTACATTTTTAACTATATTTGACTACAAATTGAAATAATTAGTTTCTTTAAATGTTACTTCAAACAATAAATCTATTATATTAGAAAGACTCCGTAGCAAATGAAAGTATAGGAAATCCTATATTTGCACACATAAATAGTTATAAAATTAATCAACACCAAATATATGGATATAATAGTAACAATATGTCATTTTTTTTCCCCGAAGTTACTGCAGTGCCTGGAGCCTCGGCAGCCGCATCCGCTCCTCCTGCAGCGCCTCCTACCACCGCCCAGGCCGCGTCCACCAAGAAGGAGAAGCACCAGCGGGCCAAGCAGGCGGACAAGGATAAGGACAAGGAGAAGGATAAAGACAAGGATAAGGAAAAGGACAAAGACAAGGAGAAGGAAAAAGAAAAAGAAAAGGAGAAGGAAAAAGAAAAGGAAAAAGACAAAGAGAAGGAGGAGAAAGAGAAAGATAAGGACAAGGAGAAGGAGAAGCAGACGGCGGCGAGCGGCACCGGGAAACGCAAGAAAGAGAAGGTCAGCGTGGAGAAGATCGACACGGGCGACTTTGTCGTTGGCATCGGGGACAAGTTAAAGGTGAACTACCACGAGAAGAAGTCGCCCAGCTCCCATGGTAGCACCTATGAGGCGAAGGTTATTGAGATCAGTGTGCAGCGGGGGGTGCCCATGTACCTGGTGCACTACACCGGTTGGAACAACCGCTACGATGAGTGGGTGCCGCGCGAGCGCATTGCCGAGAACCTGACTAAGGGCTCCAAGCAGAAGACGCGCACCGTGAGCACCTCCTCGGCGAACAGTGGGAGCGGTGGCGGAGGTGGCTCCCACCCTGGGCCACCTCCGGGAGCTGTGGAAAAGCAGTCCGGCAGGGATGGTGGCTCGAAACCGCCGCCCTCGGCGGGCAACTCCTCCGCAGCAGGTTCAGGTTCAGGTGCAGCTCCCAATTTTGGGGGTGGCAGCTCCTCGGCAGCATCCCTCTCATCGGGTGCGGGGAAAACCCCTACATCGACTGGGGCCAAACGTGGACGCGGACGCAGTGACTCCATGCCCCCGCGATCCACAACTCCCTCCAACTCGGGACGCACCAAGTCCCCGGCTGCCTCCCAGCCCGTTCAGCTCCAGAAGAAGCGTCCTACGCGTATTCCGCCCGGCGCTGCCAATACGCGCCGCACCTCAGACGCCTCGATGGCCTCCGAATCCGACTCGGATTCCGATGAGCCTGTGCGTCGGCCCAAGCGGCAGAGTGCCAAGGAGAAGCAGCAGGCGGGAACAAAGCTGCAGGCAACGGGCAAGGGTCGCCAGGCCAGCAGCGCCTCCTCCACAGCTCCGCCGGCGAAGTCCAGCGACGAGTCGGAGGACGAGGATGACGAGGAGGATCAGGGAGCGGTGGAAGCTGCGCCCGACCCCCCCAAGCCGCAGAGAGGATCCCGTGCTGGCGGCAATCGCGCACTAAGCAGCGGTGCTGCTCCTTCCAAGGGACGCGACTACGATCTCAGCGAGATTCGCTCGGAACTAAAGGGTTTCCAGCCGAAGATTCTGGCCAGCGAGGCGGGCGAGCGGAAGGACCAAGTAAAAACGGAACCCAACGCGGACCCATCGTCGTCCCAGGACGTGAAGAAGGAGCCTAAGATGGAGTCCTCGGCGAAGAGCAGCTCCACAGAGCTCTCCTCTGAAACGGAGTCGTATGTGGACGAGGACTCGCAGTCCTCCGATTACCGCAAACAAGCCAAAGCGGGCACGAAGAAGGAACCACTAGCAAAGCACCCGCACCCACCGGAGCAGCAGGTGACCAAGCGAGAGGACACGTCGCTGAAGCTGGAGCCCAAAGTGGAGCCCAAGGAAGAGCCGTCGAAGAGCAAGCCCTTCCACTCCGGGGCCGACATTAAGCCACCTAACACCCTGATAGCACCAGCGAGATTCGGGAACACAAGTACATCCTCGCCAGCCAGCAGCGGCAGCTGCTCGTCCATAGCGGCGAAGTACACCTCGGTGATTGTCGAGAAACCGCTGACGGTGGGAAGTGGAAAGAAGTCAATCGACCAGCACCCACCTAAAAAGTCGGCGGTGGAGCTGCTGAAAAAGCCATCGCCAGCTGGAGCGTGCTCCGCCCAGGAGTCCAAGAAGTTCGCCGAGCCAGTCGCTAGTTTGAAGGTAGAAATGCCGGCTGCTTGTTCCCCCTCGTCCTCCTCCTCCTCGTCCAGTTCGTTCTGCTCGAGCGTATCCGGCGGCAGTTCCAGTTCGGCAACTCGATCTCTGCCGGATATGAGCAAGCTCGAAATCAGCAGTGGCACCGTATCGGGTACACCCGCACCGCCAGTGAATCCTCCGGCGAATACGCCAGGCAGTGCCACCAAGGAGTCCAAGTACAGCAGCAGCGGAGGATCGGTACTGAGCATGTCCAAGCTACTGTCGTCGGATGTGTACGAGTTCAAGGACACGGAACCGTTTGAGTTCGAGAAGCGCATTTCCCCGATGTCCTCGGTTGTGGGAACAGGTGCAACTGTAGGCGTAACCGGAGGAGTAGGAGTGGGTTCAGGAACAGCAGCAGTAGTTGCAGCAGGAGGAGCCGTTGCAGCTGGTGGGACTTCAGTGATCACAGCGGTGATGCTAACTTCCGGCTCCGCAGCCGGTTCCAGCAGAGCCGGAGCTGGAGCACCCCCTCGAACTGGAAGTTCCGTGCTCAGAAAGCATCTACCCACCGGCATGATGGACATGCAGCCTCGGCTGTCACCGCCTCCTGGATACCGGGACATCCCGGGGGGACTGCTCGGCACCTCCAAGCCTAAGAAGCGGGGATCTCCGCTGAAGGAGCCCGTGCTGGGACAGGAAAAGTCCAAGATCTACAAGCTAGATAAGGAACAGGGACATCAGCAGCAGCAGGCGCAGTCGCATGTGGATCCCAAAACACCTCCCAATGTGAAGGTAAACCAGTCCTCCGGACAGTTGCCAACTCAAGTAAAGATGCACACCCCACCGGGAGCAGGAGTAGAAGCTGCAGGAGATGTCAGTGGAACACCTGCATTCAGCTCGAATCCCGTCCAGCTGGCTCCCCACCACGCGAACCCCTTCGATGCTTTAAGGAAATCCCCAAGCTTCAATATCAACATTATCGCTTTAAATGAGGAACTGCAGGAGACCACAAGGGCTCTCACCGATGCGCTACCTCCACCTGGACCACCGCCAGCTGCTGGTGCGGGTTCCGGCGTAATAGCCGCCCCAGTGATAGCAGCAGCTGCTCCGCCAACGACGGCCAACTGCCCCAGTACGCCGCCAACACCGGCAACAGGGGCCTCGCCCAAGCTCAGCACTCCACCGAATCCGGTGAAGCCAACACCTGCCCCCCACATCGTGGGCAGTCCCTTCATTGAGACGCGCAACGTCTTTGAGCTGAGCACCTCGAACGAGGGCAGTGGCTACAGCTCCGGCGAGGGTTCCAAGGATAATAAGCTGGAGCTCGAGAACGTGAAGATCCTATTGGCCGGAGCTGCGGGACCCTTCGACCTGGACGCGGGAAGCTACGAGCAGAAGACCAGCTCCATCGCAGACAAGGTGCTCAAGGCGATCAGCCAGAAGAAAGAGGAGGTGGAGAACAACAAGGGGAAGCCGCCTCCACCTGTGCAGGTGGAGATGCCGGCAAAAATTCCCGCGAACGAGGAGGTACTGCCCCCGAAATTGGAACCCAGCAGCAGTGTCATTAAGCTTGATCATCTCAAGCTACTGAGCGAGCCTCTTAAGATACAAACAGCCGGTCCCTTACTGGGAGAGCTCTACCGACCCGGACCGGCGACCAGCAGTCCAGAGACCAAGTCATTACTGGAGTCCTCGCTGCCCGCCAAGAACAGCGAGCTGAGCGAGACCATTCAGAAACTGGAGTGCGCTATTCAGCAGCGGAAGACTCCGGTAGGAGGTGCGCTATCGCTGGCCAGCTCCACGGCGGGAACCCCAACGGCCCACACACCCAACTCGACGGTTACTGCAGGTGCCGGCGGCTTCTCCGATGAATCGATGGACAGCACCGACTCCGAGCAGCGCCTGGTCATCGAGGATGTGATTGTTGAGGAGCAGACCACCACCACGACGACGGCGGAGCAGAAGAGTCCCGGCTCTGTGCAGGAGGATGCCCAGATTGTCACGGCTGTCACCGCGGAAACGGAGGCCACCGGCAGTAGCAGTGGTCCGGTGCCGGTGAAGCTGGAGGCGGGTAAAGTCCAGCCGGGCATCCAGGCACCCATTCCGCTTAAGCTCTCCGAGGGCAGTTCCTTTGCCGGGAAGATAGCTGCGGTGACGCAAGCTACCCCCTCGGTTACCATCGGCCAGACATCCGTTGAGGAGCCGAACAAGAGCGTCAGCTCCTTTGGCATTCCCATCGTGCTGCCAGAGATTCCGGTATCCGTGGTGGTGGCCATGCCCTCCCTGATGGTGGCCTCCTCTGGTGCCCCGATAGTGCGTCCTAGGGACGCGGGATCCACGCCAAGTTCCCCGGCTGCTCCGCCGACCCTGATCTCCCCCAAGCTGGCCGAAGCAGCAGGGGGATTGTTGCTGAAAGCCTATTCGGGAGTGGGTCCGGTAATAGTCAACGAGGCAGAGGGAGTAGTAGGAGTAGCCACCGGACTAATGGTACAGGGCGGGTTAGCACCCGGCGGTCTGGGAACCTTCCTACAGAAGCAGCAGCAACCAATTGCTTCAGAGATCACCACCAGTAGCGTGGCAATAGGAGGAGGAGCAGCAGCAACCGGATTGGGAGATCTGGAGGCGGGAGATGCACCCAAGCCAAGTTCGCCAGTGGTGGCGAGACCCTTTGTGATGCACGCCGTCGGCAAGGAGATGCTCAATGTAGTGGCACCCGCTGCCAGCTCGCCGCTGATCAGCGATCCCCACAACGAGTCCATCAATCTGCTCTGCGAGGAAACCATTCCGGGTAGTCCGGCGCCGAACTACGGCGGTAAGGATGAGCTGTTGACCTGCGGCAGCAATCCGGCGCTGGCCATCTCCGGCATTACGCCGCTGCCCCCGGATACGCCGCCACCGGGAGCCATTGCCGTCCAGCAACAGCAGCAAAATCCCCAGCAGCATCCGCGTCAGCAGATCCAACTCCAAGCCGCTAATCCGCAGCAGGCAGTGCAGTCCGGCAGCGGCGTTGTCGGGGAGGTGAATCCCTCCGCGGCTAACAGTTCCCCGGACTCGGCCAGCCAAGACGAAAGCGGCGAGGAAAGCAAGAAGCATGCGGGGACGGAGCACGAAGATGCGGGCGGCTTGGGCGCGCTCATAAAGCGCAAGCGCACCCGCAAACAGGTGCCATTGAGTGCCCAGGCGGCGGCCCAGCTGCTCTCACTCCAATCTCAAAGCAAGAGGCGCCGCCAGGGCTACGGAATGCGTGGTCAGAAGACCAACACGACGACAGGTGAGTGGGATAAAGGGTCTCCTCTGGCGTGTCGCGCTAATATTTAAATTTCCTTTTTAGCTGGTTCCGATACGGACGACACCTCGGACAACATCCTACCCAGCTCTGGGCAGTCGCAGCACCGGCAGAGCACGCGGCAGCAAATGATGCTGCCGGGCAAGCCGCAGCAGCAGCAACCACAGCAGCAACAGCAGCAACCATTGACGCAGCTGCAGCAGCCGAGTCTGCAGGCTGGCATCGTAGGATCCTCGGGAGTGCGTCCATGTCCCTACAACTTCCTCGTCGAGCTGGGTGAGTGGTCAATGCTTTTTTACTAAGGTTGCTCTTAATTGTTACTTGCACTATCAACAAAAATCAAATAATTGAAAAGGGTTATTGAAAGTATTAAGAATATAAAAGAGATGCTCCTCTGACAGCACGATGCTAGATCCATTTCCCTCCTACAAACAGATCTTGAACAACATACGTCAGGTTTTTCCATAAAATGTGTATCCAATTTCAAAAAACCTTAGCTTTTGAATAAGTAGAAAGAAATGTTGCTGGTATAGAATATATCATTATTACCATATGTATAATAATTATTACCATAAGTTTCAAAATCTTGTGCAGGCATGTCCCTTATCATATATTTCTCGAACCAATCACAAAATATACGATTTTAATAACATGTAATTATTAACTTATTACCAGACCCCGCTCTGAGCTCGGACGAATGCATTACAATCCTGCGCAGACAGATCCAGGACCTGCGTAAGGCGTATAACACCATCAAGGGAGAGCTGGCCGTGATCGATCGCCGGCGAAAGAAGCTACGGCGTCGGGAGCGCGAAAAGAAACAGCACCAGATGCAGACCCAGCCGCAGGGCAAGGTTTGTGCCTAGGCGAATGGAATGGAATCCTCCTTCTGCTGGCCACCAAATCTTGCTCCCTAATATAAGAGTCAAAACACGCAACATGCGCCATCGAACTGGAAACCTTAAGAAGAAAATATGTAAATCACCGGTTCTGTGGTTATTTTTTTTCATTTCCAGTTAGTAATGTGAAATTAATTAATGTTAAGAGGTAATCATCTTTAACCCCATTAAGAGGTTTGTAAAATACATTGCGTAAGATGTATTTCTAAGATTGAAAAAACATAGTGTTTTATTTGCGATTGAGGGTCATCAAATTAGTTTGAGCCAAAAGTGATTAAATGTTCATAACCACCTGCAATAGTTGGAGATGTCTCCTCCACACTAAAATACGGAATAACAAATGGTAAAAAGGCCACAATCTAAATTTTCGAAAGCCATACATTTTATTTTAGCAAATCATGAATGTAACAAAATCATCAGAAAACAATGACAACAAATTTACTCCAGAAATCCAGGGGGGAAATAGAGAAGGAGGGCACTACCCTTAGAAATTAAAACTAGGAAACAGCGTAGCCTCCCTCGAGAAGGATGTGGTGGCCGTTGACGAAGCTGGACTTGTTGCTCAGCAGATACCCGATGGCGTCCACTACCTCCTGCACCTCGCAGAACCGATTTAGTGGAATGTGGGCCAGCAATGGTCCACTCTTACTAGGATCCGACCAATTGTCGCGGCCCATCTTTGTCAGCACCACGGTGGGATTGACTGAATTGACGCGAATCTTGCGGGGACCCAGCTCCAGGGCCAGCGACTTGGTCAGCGAGTCGAGGGCAGCCTTTGTGGCACTGTATGCGGTGTGGCCACCAAACGAGCGGGTCGATGCAATGGAGGATACGTTGACAATGGTGGCGCCATCCCTCAGGCGAGGCAGGAGTGCCTGGGTGACATTAAACACAGCCTTGATGTTTACGTCAAAGTGGCTAGACAAAAATGGTAATAAAGTTATTTATTTATTTTTGTTATCCGATTATTCCGATTTATCTGTTGGTACTCTCGGAAGGTATGTTTAGAATAAGACATCAAATTTTTTAGTGATCGCTCCAGGATACACACTATTTAATTATAATAAATAATTCCAAGAAGTGTCTATAATATGGGCCTTTTCACAGAATGAATGAGCAAGGACCACAAACGAAAATGATGTTAAACATTTGCTTATTACTATATTATGTATTAACTAACTAAAATTAATGTGTAATTAGGGGTTTCCAGCTCTCAAGTCTTCGTCTAAGGCGGTTTTTACAATAATGCGAATTGCAAGGACTGAAAATCAGGACTTTGAGGTCTTAGTGTTCATGCGGACGGACAGACCATTTATAGGGTCGCAGACGCTTCCATCTCCCTGTTACATAAAGTTCAACGAATACAATATACACTTTTGCTATATAAGAACAGGTATAACAAATATAGAGATAAGACGAACGAACCGAGGAATTACCCATATGATAGAGAGATTTTTTACGATACAAACTTGACTTTATTATTTTATCACCTAAGGAGAAACAATATAATCATTGCTTCATTTCTTCATTGCACACAGTGCGAATATGTTTGTGCTCTCCTGGTTTTTGGTTTCTTGCCTTTCCTCATATATTTCCTTTAATATTTAAAGCAGGGCAATGTAGCAATATTTTAGCATATTTACAATTTTTAAACTTCTTAAGATGAGTCCGAGGGGTTTTTAGGTAAAGGGTCTTTCAAATAGAGCGGGTCGATGTTATGAACATGTCAGTTTCCGATTGCCCTTTCTTTAATCACATGGAGATAATCATTGCGGCTTTTTAATACATACGTACATTTATTCATTTGTACCAAGATTATTCTTTACGAAATTTGTAATCAAAGCTTAAATTTGAATATGTATCATGCTATAAATAGAATTGACAACGAGGCCATTTAACTTACAAATAAAGACTGTGGTTTAATGATAATTTATACTATTTTGTATTCTGTAAATATTGTTTTTATATTTTGTAAATTAAACAATTTATAAGAACATGCAATTCAATATATTATCCAGATACAAAAATTACGACTAATACCTAAAATAAATAATTATTCTTTGAGATCCATAGAATATGTTGCAGTGTAACCCTCGAGATTACATAAGAGCCGAACTTAATCCGGAAACCTTCTTTTCATTGCCACCCGCTTACGTGTCAAAGTCCTGCTCAGTGAGCTCCTCAAATGGTTTGATGATGGCCACGCCAGCGTTGTTGACCAGCCCGTCCAGCAGCGGCACCTTGCCCAGGACGTCGCGCACCGTCTGCCAGCAGCTGAGATCCAACTTCAGCGGCTTGATGTGCTGCGGATCGAAGGCGACCAGCTCACGGAGCTGCTCCTCCCGCCGCGCCACCCCGATCACGGTGGCGCCCGCACTGGCCAACTGCTTGACCAGGGCTTGCCCAATACCGGCTCCAGCGCCGGTCACCAGAATCACCTTGCCCTCCAGATCGCCCCACATCGTAATTGGTACTGAATTTCTCGCGACGGAAAATTCCCAGTCCTAGATGGTTGGGAATGCGGGCAGAACTATTTTGTGGAGCTGGGCAGTAATCTTAACGAGCTTTCTTCGATGAACGGAGAATCTGGAATAGAGAGCTAAGAGAAAGCTTTGACTGCCTCTCTCTCTCCCGCTCTGTGCTAGGGCGTTTAAGGTCGTTTTCGGCGATCCGGCGATCGCAGGATTGGATGCAGCTCATCAACAAACAAAACTGATAAACAATCTGTTATCTATAACTAAAGATATGCCAATGGTTCCGGATACTTTTTTCCAAGCCTAACTTATTTCTTAATTTGTTAAGGCCTTTAATTAAAGTGGCGAGTAAAGGAACGGACTATTTTTAACCTGAACCGTGTATGCATCCGTGTATGACGATATAATATAATGAATATATATAATATATAATATACATATAATTAATTCAGTCAGCCACTGAACTATTTTTTGAATAATGTCACATTCATATATAATCCAGCTAGCTTTAGTCTCTGGCCTAGTGACTTATTGTATCGTATTGTATTTTAATTGTTGTAAATTTTATACAAAATCATATTGTATTGATATATATATCTTAAATTGAAGATATAAACCCTATTTTTTTAGATGTTATTTATTAGCTTTTATGTTATTTTCATTAAATCCCACAAATTTAATAGAACCGTACAATACATTCTGTAAAAACTGTCGCTTTACCGATACATAAGCCTTGTGCAGCACTGTTCGCTTTTCCGCCGCGACTTTCCAACACTGTCGCACACAAAACAAGCCGCACCGTCAACAAATTTGTTTGTTTAAATGAATTTCTGACTGAAAATAACTCCCAAAAATGGCGCACACACAACCCACAGGTGAGGACATCCTCAATCGCACAGTTTCCATATAGTTTTAAATGCCCAAAACCCCTTTTTAGCAGCAAAACGCGTCAAGCTCGAGAAGAAGCCGGCTAATCTGTTGGAGGACGATGGTAAATATAAACTTAAATCGGTAAAAATATGAGAGGATAATAATGCGGGAGATTCCAATTGACAGAAACCCCGTCCGTGTTCAACCCCAAGTACCGGGTGTGCCCCTACCTGGACACCATCAACCGCAACCTGCTGGACTTCGACTTTGAGAAGCTCTGCTCCATCTCGCTGACCAGGATCAACGTGTACGCGTGCCTAGTGTGCGGCAAGTACTTCCAGGGGCGTGGCACCAACACCCACGCGTACACGCACTCCGTGGGCGAGGCGCATCACGTGTTCCTCAATCTGCACACCCTGCGCTTCTACTGCCTGCCGGACAACTACGAGATCATCGACTCCTCGTTGGACGACATCAAGTACGTGCTGAACCCGACGTTTACGCGCAACGAGATCGCCCGGCTGGACCAAGTACAGCCGAAGCACTCGCGCACGGTGGACGGCGTGCTATACTTGCCGGGAGTGGTGGGCCTGAACAACATCAAGGCCAACGACTACTGCAACGTGGTGCTCCACGCCCTGTCTCATGTGGGCCCGCTGCGGGACTACTTCCTGCGCGAGCAGAACTATGCGCACATCAAGCGCCCGCCGGGCGACTCCATGTTCACGCTGGTCCAGCGGTTCGGGGAGCTGATGCGCAAGATGTGGAACCCGCGGAACTTCAAGGCGCATGTTTCGCCGCACGAGATGCTGCAGGCGGTGGTGCTGTGGTCCAGCAAGCGGTTCCAGATCACAGAACAGGGCGACCCCATCGACTTCCTCTCCTGGTTTCTCAACACCCTGCACCGCGCCATGAAGGGCAACAAGCAGCCCAACTCTTCCATCCTATACAAGATCTTCCTCGGCGAGATGCAGATCTACACGCGGAAGATGCCGCCCGTGGAGCTGGACGACGCGGCCAAGCAGCAGCTGCTGGCCACAGAGGAGTACAAGGACCAGGTGGAGCACACCAACTTTATCTACCTCACCTGCGACCTGCCGCCGCCGCCGCTCTTTACCGACGAGTTTCGCGAGAACATCATTCCGCAGGTGAACCTGTACCAGCTGCTGGGCAAATTCAACGGGAGTGCTGAGAAGGAGTACAAGACCTACAAGGACAACTTTATGAAGCGCTTCGAGATCACCCGCCTGCCGCAGTTCATCATTCTGTACATCAAGAGGTTCACCAAGAACACTTTCTTCCTTGAGAAGAACCCCACCATTGTCAACTTTCCGATCAAGTGAGTTCCAACAGCAGTGCTGTGTGACTCCAGCCTATTATAACTTTCTCAACCTCCAGGAACGTGGACTTTGGCGACATCCTGGGCATGCGGCAGCGGGACAAGAACGTCAAAGATACCAAATACAATCTGGTGGCCAATATTGTGCACGACGGCGACCCCAAGAAGGGCACATACCGCGCCCACATCCTGCACAAAGCCAACGGGCAGTGGTACGAGATGCAGGATCTGCATGTCACCGAAATCCTGCCCCAGATGATCACGCTCACCGAGTCCTACATCCAGATCTACGAGCGCAGCTCAGACTCCTCCTGATCGGAGGGTTAATTTTTTTGTGTATTTTTTTCGAGTAAACAAATCCCATGATCCAAAAGTAATGTTAGAGTTTTAGTCGCAAATGAGCGACTATGTAAGGTTCTCTTAAATATAATTACCGATTTTAAAGAAGTCATTTGTATTTTATTTGTAATGGGTTCAGAACTCGTGACAGGCCAAATCCATTTGCTAAATTATATTTTAAAATTCCTTAGAAAACAAAGTACGATTGTTGGCAATTTGTTTATAAATTTATAATTGAACAATTAATTAATTTTATTTATTTGCACACTCTTCGAATTAATCCCACTTTCATTTAAATTTATCAAAGCCCCTCGAACTGCATTTAAAATAATTTAAAACATAAATATACCCATTGGAAATAATACATTTGCCAATCATTTTAAATATTCAGTATCTTCAATACAAAATCCAAAATAAAATTCTCATGACGCAGTGTTAGTCATTATGCTCCTCCAAAATGGCCCGACCGATTTTCGTGAGATTTTGTGTACATATCCTTTAGGTCTGAGAATCGGAAAACATATATTTTTTATCCCCTTAAATGTTAAGGGTGGTATTTGATCTCCCGCCGGTCGATAACTTATCAAGTACGAGTGCCTGTCAATCCGGTCTCCTATCTTACTCACTATAGATTTTTGAGACATTTTGTATTGGGCATCAATCGTAGCAATGCCAAAAGTACGCAAAGGAGCCAATTTGAGTCGTCGAACGGTCAATTCTACAGCCGCCCGAAATGGAAGAGCACGGAGATCAGGCGAACAAATCGGAGAAAATAATGAAAATGCGCGCGTGGAGGGAGCATGGTGCAGCTACGTCAATCCCAATCGCAAGAGGCAAGAGGCACGAGATGAACGTAATCAACAAAGACAACCACAACGAAGAGAAACGGGTAGATGCATGGTTAATAGCGTAGAAGAATTGACCAACAACGCCAACAAGTTCTTCGAGCATTTACATCAGGGTCATTTCTTTGACTAGCAGTCCAGTACAAGCCTGATGTTGAATATTGATACTTTGGAAAATGAACGCCTGTATTGCCATGCACTTGAATTTAAAAATGAGCCAGTTGGGATGTGTTGCTCAGCAGGAAAAGTACAACTACCCGAAACTGAAACACCACCTGAACCATTGCCTGCTTTACTTCTTGGTACAGATCCAGATTCTAGCCTGTTCCTGCAGTCAATTCGTACATTCAATTCATGCTTCCAAATGACATCGTTTGGAGCAACAGAAATAGTTAACAATATTGCTGCAAACGGTCAGCAATTTAATTCCACGTTCCAAATCAAAGGCCAAGTGTATCACAAGGTGGGCTCATTGCTGTCAATGCCAAACGAATCTCATAAATTTTTACAAGTCTACTTTAAGGGTGGCGAGGACTCCGAACATGCACTTGCCAATCGTGTGGATGCACGTTGCGACTACCTTAATCTCAATTCATATTCTCAATTTCACCAGGCGTATTATCGGCGGGCTGGACGCTCTATTAAAGCGCAATGAGCACAATGACTTATTGAAGTTTTTTAAATCACACATGGACAAGCTACAAAGTGGCAATCACGCTATTGTCATCAATCCTGATAGAACACCAGCTGGAGAGGTTTAGTTTGGTTCGTGTGTATACAGTCAATCCACGGCAGACTGAGTGCTTTTATCTGCGACTGTTGTTGGTTAATGTCGCCGGGTCATTGTCATTCCAAGATATACGTAAAGTAGATGGACAACGGTATCCAATGTATAAAGACTCGTGCCTTGCTCTAGGCTTGCTAGAAGACGACAACCATTGGGACAGTATGCTCGCTGAAGCAGGATTAAACTGTACAGGAACACAAATTCGTGTTCGTCTACTATTTGCTATAGTACAGACTACATGTTTCCCGGCCCGAGCACAAATGTTGTGGGATAACCACAGAGATATCGGCGTCGTACAAGATGCAACGATCTAACGATATCATTCAGTGATGCAAAGTATAATAACGCGTTGATTGATATCGAGGATCTTTGCATTGCTGATGCGAATTTACCAATCCGTAATTTCGGTATGACATCATCTATTGACTGTGTAACAAATGATGATGAAGCCACCAACTATCCTATTGAATATGCAAACTCCTTGGGACGTGCATGGCACCGCACATAACACCGCACAATAAATAAACGCTTGCCTCGGTGAAACGGGGCAGGGTTCAGCTAGTATGTACATATATATAAAATTTCATAATATTTAAAAACCAATCGTTTAAATGGACATCGATTTAATTGAAATAATAGTTTAATGGAAATTAAAAATACAAATTATTCAGATATCATAATCAGATATTTATATATTGATTGTTAAATTATTTCGATTTGGTTTGATGAAGTATTCCAAGAAACATACAATTTCCGTTAAATTTTGTTCGATAATTGCCATGTTATTAAATTAATTTATTCCAATGGGATTCAGCTTGCGGGTAGTTAAATCCTAAGGTGAGCCTAAGCATCATCTGCTGTGCTTTCAAGAACCCAACCAAGGATGCGCATGCGTCTAGCGGATAGGCTGAATTGGGGCCACGCAAAGACAGAAGCAAAAACCGAATCTGAGAACGGAAAAATCGATGTCTCCGCCAGTCGTTGTTGGGTGTGAGCAAGTGCCAGAGCCAGTGCCAGCAAGCATGTCGGAGCCGCCGGAGATGAACAGCTACGAGCAGGAGTGCCAGCGAGCCGAGCTTCTTGGGATACAGCCGCCGGACAAGGCCGATTTTGAGCGGAAGCGCCAGGCGAGATTGGATTACGAGTTGGCCGAGCAGGAAGCCGCCGAGGCTGTGGTGAGTGCCAGCACAAATCCCCCATCTAGCCCCCCACGCTAACATAGTACCCTCGCTTGGCCAGCTGTTGGAGCGACAGGATGAGTCTCTGGGTAACGTCGGCGGCAAGCTGGGTGAGCTGAACAGCATCCTGTCTAGCACCCAGCAGAAGCTGAATCGCTTCAAACAGACGGCTTGCGGTAGTCTGACGAATATATTTGCCCGGACGAGCTCTGGCTCTGTGGATCTGTCGGCCACCGGCAGTGCAGCTGGCCCTGTCCCCGAACCACGTCCCGTTCAGGAGCATCCGGTGCCCAGGCCACCGCCCACGGCTGCCGAGGTGGCCGCTGCCAAGGCCGCGAAGGAGAGGCGCATGGACTCGCAGCTGGATAAACTGGATGCGCTCATCAACCAGGCCGACAACGCCCAGATTGCCATGAGCGAACAGACCCAGCAGATGCGTCGTCTGGCAAAGTGAAGTTGTCGGACAAGCCCGAGGATTCCAGGTGGGTTTTCGGGAACATTCATAGCAAGATGTAATTTTACTTGATTCAATTACAAAATTATTATCCTACCTAGTAGTTTAAAGTATTAAAAACTTAAATGAATTGTTTTTTCATTAATGGTATATTTCATTAATTTTTCAATTAAAAACAAATTCAATAATGTTTCATATTAAATTTCTTGCGGGAAGTTAGCGATTAATGGCTATTTTAACCAATCCTGTAGGTTCCATTAAAAAATCGGACCACTATATCTGCCATAAACACGATGGATCGGTTTGAGTGCGATTGGTCCTTTAGTGTCTGAATCAAGATTTCCTTACTTGTTAAATATAAATTTGTACCTTGAATTAATTGAAAATAGATCTAAGAATTTTTTGTTTTTAACACTGAAATCTTCCTGATTTGTGCTTTTTGTTTTTTTTAAATTATTTGTATACTTATAAATTCAAAGATGCAAAGTATTGTTTTTTCTAAAGTATAATAAAATTTATTATATTTATATCCAAGGATTGTTATAAATGCAAACAAAATTGAACGAAAAAAAGTTAGTCTCCTCCTTCTGGCGTTGAATATAACTCCCAGCTTTTTATCCCTCTTCATGCCTCTTTCTTTCCCAGGTGATCGTTGTTGCCTGATCCTGGCCAGCCTTCTGCTCTTCTCTTTGTTTGGATGAACACATCGGTTAAAAACTAAATACAAGTTGAGATCACCCAAAGCGTCTTCAATCACAATTATCGGTTGGGCGCAGACAGTGCGCGTCAAAACTGATGGGCAATTTATTATAGATAACACTAAATTGTTAGGTTTAAACTATGTTAAACTGTTCTGACACGCACTGTTCTTCTTACACTAACCATACCATCGACTTTATATAAAATAGATTATTAATATATTGATAGTTTGTCGTTTTCAGTAATTAAGCAATGTCTTAAAAATGAATCTAAAATATTTGACAATAATAGTTTCGTTGGATTCGTAGTAAACATTTATAATTGCTTTTATTTTTATATTTATTTAAACTGTGTCCGTTTTGAACTGATTTCTTTTGTTTAATCATCATTTTGACAAGGAGAAAGACATCTCCGACCGTATGAAGTATATACATTCTTGAACAGCATCATCAGCCCATTCGATAGCCTTCAGTTTTGAAACTTTCCGACTTTTACTTTCATTCGCAGGTAAAATACATCACATAGCTGCCATTTTTTTATATTTAATTGATTTCTTATATATGGCCTTTATTAACTACGCTATATATAGCAGTTGGTCTTCAAGGGTATTCCAAGCTTCAGATCCCGAAGCAGCCCTTCTTTGTTTTTTTATATTAATTTTTTTTTTTATTAATTTTCGTCACATTGGTAAACTTACTTTCGTTCGTTTAAAATTATATTAAAATGAACAATAATTTACTTCCCCTTTTCATTATTTTGAATATTGGAATTTGTTTCAAATATTTAAGTCCTTAAATTGGTTAACTAATTTATCTTCATCATCAAAATGTCCAATTCGTTAGATACGCATAAACAAAAGCAATATTTTTCGATTACAGACAGTGCGTTTCAGAGTTGTAAGAAAATGCACTGTCCTTGTGCTAGTCTAAGAAAAAACATTGTCCACCAACTTGAAAATGTTTATCCAGCAAATATTTGTTAAACTATAGAAATATATCTATATATGAAACGATTCGAGTCGGTAATAAAAATCAAAGTTTTCAAATCAAATATATGATATCAATTTGTTGAAGCAGATCGAGAACAGATCGGGATTTTACAGATTGATTTTTTGGGTTAAAAAATATAACAAATTGTATTCTTGCAACTGAAAAACTCAAAACAAATTATAAATGAACTGAAAATAAATCTGTAGTAAACTATTGGGACAAATTGGACTTAAATTAGTTACACCAAAACTATACAATGATCCTTTTTTGGGGTAACAATTGAGTTATTTCCAATGATCAAGGGTGAAAAAGAAATTAAATTGTAAATCTGTTCCCACAATTTGGGAAATGCTTGGAATACTTTCCATTAAAAAGAACTATGTACAACCAACAAAGAAGACCTCATTCCTTAATAACTATATGTAATATATGTGCTTTGGGCTGGACTACTTGCCCTCCGAGGAGGCGGACGAAGACGAGGAGGACGAGGTGGACAAATTGAGGCAGGAACGAGGCGGCGTCGGCGGACAACGTTTGATGGAGCGCCTTCCGGCGGAATGGCACGTGTCCGAATCCGTGTCCGAGTGCTCGTCATCGCTCTCGCTGGCATGTCCCGCATCCGTCTCGTACTGATCCTCCAGTTGAATTTTGCTGAAGGTGAAAGAGCAGGCATTATCCTCCACTCCCACTTCCGGCGACGATGGTTCATCTTCGTTTTCGTAGAAGAAGTACGATAGCTGTAGCTGCTGGTCCGGCGATTTGTGGCGCCACGCGTACGGGATCAGCTGCGCATTCAACTCGAGCCGCTCCAGCAGCGCCTGAAACATGTCAGGCGAGATCTCCATCTGCGGCAGCGTCTGCTTCGTTTGCCACTGTTGCATCAGCTCCGGCTGCTCCTGGTTGCTGGACCCAAACAGGCCAAAGTACAACTTGCAGGCGCGGTAGCAGCGCAGCTGATTCGAGTTCGGCCGGATGCGACGCAGCACTCGCAGCTGCGACTCCACCACATGGATAAGCAGGTACCGGTGGCAGCGACTGGGCAGCGATGTGACCAGAGCCGCGCGACTCGTGCTCAAGCAGAGCTGCGGCAGTGGCTGCGGCCACATAGAGTGCAACAGTCGCTTTACCAGCTGAGTCAATGTTGAGCTCTTGAATAAGTGCCTGGGCACGGCTTCGGTTACACTGACGCTACCCAGCCAGCACACTGCATCCGCCCAGAGACGGGCCGCCGCTCCATTGAACATGGCCAGGCCCAGGAAGCGCATGCAACGCCTGCAGTACAGATGGTCCTCGCGGCACAGCATATTCGGATTCGCCGGGTTCCAGCTGACAACCACATAGTTCAAGCCGTAGAAGAGATCCGTTTCGGCAGGTACCAGGCTAGGAGGCTTGCTGTCGCAGCCTGGGCCGTGATTATGGCAAAAGAACTCACCGGGATCCACCACGCAGCTGGGAAACTCCCGCAATCTCCTATAGCAGCGCTCCCCCACCAATTCAGCGCGGCAGTTGCGACAGGTGACGGCGAAGGGCTCGTTCTCGCGGCAGGAGAGCAGCAGTGGAGCCAGGGCCACCTGCACCGAGCCACCGTCAAGAGCGTCCAGGTCGATCTGGGTGTAGTTGAAGCGAAAGCTGATGTGATTTTTCGTGACAACGAACACCGAGATGCAGCCGATGTCCATGCCGAAGCAGTCATGCCGGATGACTAGCGTGTCCGTTGCCTCCACCTCCTCCTTGCTGTAGTCGCTGCCGGATGTGGGTGTGCTCCTGGCCGGACCCTCGGCGATGTAAACATTGTGCTCCCGGATGACGAGGCGCGTCTCATTGCGTGCGCCGATGTCATGGTTGAATTGAAGGAATACCACACCGCTGCGCAGATTGGGACGCAGTTCAATGCACAGCCCCTCCAGCGGCATTCTGGCTAGCTATGGGTGATCCTCTCCTGGTAAGTCCCGACCTGGCGATCGAGATTTCTTTTGTTTTCTTTCGTTTTGTTTTGTATCGGAATGCAATCCAATTCCCAGTATGACCATGTGGCGGCGCCAAAATCCCATTCCTCTAATAAAAAAAAAGGCTTTGGCCACACTCACCCCATGCTGGATATTGTTTTTCCGCCGTTTCCTCAATTTTATTGCCTCTCGATTTGAACACTATTTCTTTAAAGTTGTGGTTATTTACCAACGAGTTCCCCTTTTTTTAATTCTCTTAGAACAAATAATTCAACATTTCTTTTCGAATACACCAGCGTGTTTTTTTTTGTACTTTTTTAATACATGAAGACAAAAAATAAACTTTAATAAAGCAAGGCATCCATTCCTCTGTATTTCTGTATTTAAAGATAGAACGAAAGATAATTTGTAAAAATAAAATAGTAATTATAAGATAAAAGTCATCGAGGCAGCTGGATAAAGGTCTCCATGACCGATAACTAAAGTTTGATTAGTAAAAACTACATAACAGAGTTTCCAGCATATACAAATTACAGAATTTTCCGTTTAAATACGAATTTATGCATGATAACATTGCTATGTTAGGAAATAACATATAATGTCGAATATGTAGACAAGCATTTCGGTATTTAAATATCTACATGTGGGAACTATACCGAATTAAACCAACGACCCAGCAAGAATGCAACAGTAACAGCAGCCCTAATCAAATTGATCAGCTGTCGGCATAATACAAATAATTCCAGTTTTCACAATAACGAGCTGTTTAAAAATTTTAGTCGTCACACAACTAATCTCAAGCTTTCCTGGCTTTTGTTTAATATTTCATTTAATTGTTTAATATACTCATCGCGTTTTTACCCGCACTTTGTTTAGAGAGGAGCCAAGGCGGATACTTTAAACTAGTATTTATAAAATATCAGAATTGTTTTTCCCGTATTTTTCCCAATAGGTATTTTTCAGGTGATTTCCATGTCAGTATTCCTCGTTTAGTAGTCAACGGTCACAATATTTGTAAAAAAAAAATAATTGTTTAAAGCTGAATGCGACGACGGGTAAAAACAAAGGCCCGTGCAAAAGTGTTAGAAGAGCGTGTCTAAAATCAAACAATTCGTAACTCTTGGGCCCCCCAACAGAAAAAATATCGAGATATTGGGGGTTCGAATGCCATTTATTTTCGTAACGGGTAACGGTAACGGGTCGAGATCGTGCAAGAAGAAAATTAAAACGAAAAGAAAAGCCAAAGGCGAAGGCACAGGAAAAAGGTTTTTCAACGTTCCCTTTAAACGCATTTCGTTCGCTTCGTTCGTGCACACACACACAAATACAAATACAAACACAAATACAAATACAAAAATACAAACACATGCATCGCGCAGCGCATATACACAAAGAAATAAGGTAAAAAGGCAGCAGTGAAAATCGACAACACACACACGCGCGCGCACGCAGCCACACACGAACACACAATAGCGTAGGGAAAAGTGTTGATATATATCCAATATATTGATGTTGTGCTGCTGCTATTAGTGTGTGAGTGAGTGAGAGGGGCGACAGAAACAAAACGGAATCAAAAAAGAGAAGCAGCAAGTAAAGAGCATAAGCCAGAGAGCGCGCGCAGGATAAAACAGGAGCGACATCGACGACGAAGATGAGGCAAAGCATACGAGCGAAAAAATAATTAAAGGTTGCCAGCCGCGGCCGCAAAGGAAGAGTCGCAGAAGCAACGGCGAGCCAACAACACGAAATATAACTAAAGAGAGATCCCATTCTGCCCGCTCCACCATCACCAACAACCAACACCACCCCCGACAGAACCCCCGTCCGCTCGCCCGCCGCCCTGCTCATACATTTTTGGCAGTCGCATCTTCGCTCTTTTTCACTCTCTCTCCATCTCTCTTTCTTCAGTGGGGGGTACGAAAAGTTCACATGCAACAACGACAACAAACAATAGCAGCGCCGCCGTCGCTGTCGACGCGGGCAGAAGCAACGGTCGAGTCGTTTTGTACATAAAACTTAGTTTTTAATTCAATTTAAACAACAACATACAAAAAAGATTAAGAAATCCTTAAGCATAAATATACAACCAACGTAAATCAGTAATAACTAATTAAACAAAACATAAAGGGAGCGAGGAATCGCGCGATGAGAGAAGAGTAAATTGCGTGGAGAGAGTAACGGGGAGGGAGAGAAACGGAACGCTCAGCAAAATTCGCCTTTTACACGATTTTTCAATTGAGTAGTTTGTGTGGCAATCCCAGTAAAAAAAAAAAACAAAACAAAAAACATCCATCCAGAGAAAACGACACAACTGAGAAAAATAAACAAAACAGAATATCGAGAAGAAGAGGAATAGAGAGCAGCTGAAAAAGCAACAACAGCAAACACACCAACACAGACAAGCTGGCGAATCGCAGCGGCAACAGCAACAACAGAGGCGGCGACGCAGGTGGCGCTGCAGGAGCCGGAGGACCTTCAGCTGGAGGAGCGGGCGGGGCAGTGGCCGCCGCTGCCCGGAACCAAAACAACAACAATGGCGGTGCAGGAGGTGGCGGAGCGGCTGCTGTCGGCGCTGGCGTCGAAGGAGCACCACCTGGCGGCGGAAACGGCAACGAATGGAATCCCGAGGAGATGGACCGCTTCAGCTTCGATGACTCCATCCGTTTCGAGGAGGACTCCCTGTGCAGCTGGAGCTCAGAGCCCGAGTCGCTGTGCAACAACTGGCGAGGCTGGAAGAAGCCCAGCACCACTGCGGGCAGCGGCTCCAGCAGCGGCGCAGGTAGCGGCGCTGGCAGCGGTGCTGCCAGCGGAGGTGGCGGTGGCGGCAGTATGGGCATCGCGGGCGGCGCTGGCGGAACTCCCTACGGATCTGTGCCCGGCGCCAGTTCATGCACTCCGGGCAGCAGCGTATCCCTATCCGCTTGCGGGCGATATTATGGTGAGTTCGAGCTTGGTATATACATATGTGTGTTGAAATCCCTATTTGAATGACGGGTTAAAGGGGGCTAGCTTGTAACTCCGAGTAACTCCACTGGTTAAATCTAACACTAATTTGGTATCAATGTGATCACCAACCTATACGAAGCTTAATAAAATATAGTATTTTGATTTGATTTGATGAGTAAGGGTATTTTATGTGGTTTATTTCTTAAGCTAACGTAATTCCGTATCAGTATAATAGTATATTGGCGTTTTATCCTGTTCAGATGTCAATAATAACGCTGAGTTTAGTTTCAGATGCAATGGACCGAATTTTTGAACCTACTCTTTTTTTCAAACAATGATTTTCTGAATTCCCGCTTTTGACTATCTGATATTTATTCTCTTTTGTACTATTCTATTGTTATTCTTGGGATCGTGCAAGCAAGACTAACAATCTGGCAACCTTGCAATGCGCGACCTTTTGCGCTGCTTGTAAATTCTGTAAAATTGGCTTAATCACAAAGAAGAAGAAGAAAAATAACAACACAGTTGTAATTGTGGCTGCCTTGTCTGCAATTGTCTTTTTTCCACCACACCTTCCTTTCGTCCTACCTTTTTTCCTTCCCTCGGTGTCGTCCGCTTATCGCTAAAGTCAAAATCACGACTCAACGTGGTTACATTCTTTTTCCATTCGATTTCCTTTTCTTTTGTCTTTTGTGCCTTATTACCTTTGAGTGTGTGTGTGTGTGCGTGTGTGTGTGTGTGTGTGTGTGTATGTGTGTGTGTGTGTATGTGTGTGTGTGTCAGCGAAGGCATTGTTTTTGGACCCGCTTTCAAGAGACGTTTTGACACGTCCCAATCAAGTCGTTCGATGGTTTCAATGTATCCTGTGCGCCGATGCAGCAATATCATCATGTAATCTGGTTGCGAACGCGCAGTTCGTCATCCAATTCTCTTCCTTTTTACCTCTCTTACTCTTTTTCCCCTTCCCCCGCACACTTTGTTTTGTCGGCCATAAGTGGAATTGGAAAGGAAGTAGAAGAATAAGGAGGGGAAGGGAATAAAAGAAAAGTTGTTGAAAGAGGAGAGAGAGAGGTCATACGTCTACAACTTTTACGTTTCTTTGCTAGACAGAGTTGCCACCTTTTGTAATGAACAAAGAGCTGTTTTTATCAGGAAGTAATACAACAAATTTAAATTTTCAGAATATAGTATTTATTTATTTGAACAGAATCCCACTTTTTTTCAATTTTATTTACATACAATGGTGAGCTTAATAATAGTAGTGAAAATGGAATTTTTCGACATTGCAGAAAAAAACTATGTTTTTGATATTATATTGATTTAAAATTATTTTTTTTTAACAAATATAATAAAATATAATATAATGAATAAATTAAAAACAAAAAACGGCGACACATACATGGAGTATTATTTACGTTGAAAAAAAAATTATTACGAAACTATAACCAAAATACTTCAATAATAATAATAGGAGTGACTGAGAAAATTCATTCAAAACTTGATGAAAATGGATAACAGCGGCTTGGCAAGGACAATATCAATCGAAAACAGGTTTTTTCAGCAGTATCGAAAAATTCCATTTTCACTACTTTTATTAAGCTCACCACTGTACATTTGCTTGTTTATATTTTGAAGTATAATTTACCAGAGAGAAACAAATCGGGTTTTTTTTTTCTTTGATCCGCCAGCTTTGAAATATATCTAGGATACAGCGCAGCAACAATTTTGACGTATTATCCAAATCCGAGCTATATATATATAGACAGCTATAAGTTTAAGTTTAATTCTTGCCCATTACAGTTTAAATATTCTGCGACAAAAATCCAGTCAGAATCCAAACTAATAATAATGATTTATAATAATAATTTTATTGAAAATCGACTAGTAAGGAATGAATGTAAACATATGAGCATATTAAAAAGAAACTATTGCTTACGGGGATAAATATAAATATAAATTATAATTTAAGACTTTAATGTTATCTTAAATTCTATGCCTCGTCTGCCCTCGGTGGTAAAATAAAAAGCTAAAACAAGCCCAGTTCCCCAGCGGCCTAGGAAAAGGTGTGCGTATGTAAAAGCAATGCCAGCTGCATTTTCATGCTCGAAAGACATAATAACCGCAGCAAAAAACAAAAACACAAATAACAACAAAGGAAGGCTAGCTTCGGCGTCCGAAGCTTAGAATACCCTTGTAGGCAAGTTGCCCTAAAACCGTTCGATCGTTTGTATAACAGCTATAGGGTATAGTTTCTAAAAAACTATTCTTTAAATAATGCTGTCCAAAGATTGAATTAATTATCTAAAAAAATTATGAATTTATGGCACTTTTTTCCAACCGTGGCTAGATGGACTCTCCTAGTGATGCTGATCAAGAATATATATACTTTATGCGGTCGGAGATGTCTTATTCACTGCGTTGCAAACTTCTGGTCAAAATTTAATACCCTCTGCAAGGGTATAAAAAAGATGTCGCTGTGTAGCGTTGTTGCTGTTGTCGTCCTTCTTCTTCTTCTTCACCATCCCACCAGCTTGGACTTTGTTTTGTTGTGTGTCAAAGAACCTTTTCAAGGATACCACCACAACCTGCCTTGGCCCGCCCGAGGGGGATGTAATAAAAATAAAGAAGAAAAAAGAGAGTGTAGAGTGGAGTTGATTATTCCCTTCCAACCTTGCAGCTCCTCGAATCGATGCCAATTCTCCGAGGGGATAGTACTATAAGTTATACTACTATTACTATCACCACCATTGTTGTTGCTGCATCTGACAGTTTCCGACCACTGATTTAATCCCGGATTGTCATTGTTGATTTCCGAAGTATGGATTTTCTGTCTATCCTTTATTGGGAATAGCAAATGCTGGCGGGAAAATTCATGGTCTCTGCATTTCGCAAAAAGTTTAAAATTTCTTGTGCATTGTGTTTTGTGTTTACTAGAACAACAAGTTTTATTTAAAAACCTACTTTTGGTGCTGGAATTTAATTCGTGAATATAGGCAGGCGCACATAAACATATATAAAAGTCTCATGCGGCGACCTCAAATAAACCAAAACCGTGAAATTTCCAATGCTGACAATGCAACGCGGCTATCCGGCTCGGCTATCCGGTGCAATTTGTTGCGGGTTGGTGCTAGTAGCGAGCGTTCCGAGTGCTTCAAGTGGCCGACGTTGCCACATGTCATCATCTAATTAGTGGGTCGAGACCAACCGACGGTGTCAATTTCGAATGGAAATTGCGCTCGACCAGCTGGCTGTTCTGTTTGCATTAAATTCGTGCATTTGGGTTTTTGCCGTACATACTGCAGTTTAGTGTGCGAGTATTCAGTATCAGTTTCATGCACTTCCGCAGCTCAAAACCAAAACAATTGTAGTGCCATATGCAAGAGACCAGACCGGAGACGAACGACCCCTCGACTCGCACTGAGAATACAAAAAACAACCAAAAAACAACCAAAAAACAAGAAAGGAAGGCTAGCTTCGGTACCCGAAGCTTAGAATACCCTTGCAGAACAGTTTCTTTCAAACCGTTCGATCGTTTGTATGGCAGCTATAGGATATAGTAACTCGATTCTTGAGTTTTTTATTTTCTAAAACGGCTTCTATGTCTATGGAAACTGTATTTCTCAAGAATGAGTTAATTTTCTTGAAAAACACCAGAGTTATGCTCAATGACCCATTTTCTCCTATCGTTCCTATGGCAGCTATAGGATATAGTGGTCCGATTTAGATGAAACTTTCAGGATATGTTGAAATAAATATTAAATAGAGTTTACCAAGAAATAAATAAAATATCTTTAAAAATGGCGAATTTATGGCATTTTTTCCCAATCGTTCCTATGGCAGCTATGTGATGTAGTGTTCCGATTCCGGCCGTTCCGACTTATATACTAACTGCAATAGATTGAAGGGTTGGTGCAAAGTTTCAGCCCGATAGCTTTAAAACTGAGGGACTAGTTTACATAGCAACCGACAGACGGACAGACGGACAGACGGACAGACAGACGGACAGACGGACAGACGGACATGGCTAGATCGACTCGGCTGGTGATGCTGATCAAGAATATATATACTTTATAGGGTCGGAAATGTCTCCTTCAATGCGTTACAAACTTCTGGTCAAAATTATAATACCCTCTGCAAGGGTATAACAACACACCAAACACTCTTCTCTAGTTTAGAAGGGCTTGTTGGCACTTTGACCCCTTTTTTGTGTCAGTTTATTTTGTTTCGGAGCGAACTTTTTTGTGTCATACCCCATACAGCATAAAACACAACCTGAATTTGTCGTTTAACACACACACAATGGGCGGACAAAGTCAAAAATATGAGGGCACAAAAACTGTAATTTCCAACATTTTATAACTCGAAACAAGTTCCGAGGCTTGTCTGTAAAATATATTTTTACGCAAATTATTTCCGTTAAAGATATTGTAATATTTCGGCTTTGGTAGATACTTTGAAATTATTTTGTACTTGCTTTTTCTAAAATGCAGTTGATTATTTCGAATACTATCAATACATGTTGCTTATTTTATAGGTTATTGCAAACGTATTGCGATGTGTATCCTATGGTTTTTGGACGCTCTTAGAAAATACATTTATATGAACAATTTCTTAAACTGTAAATATGTATTGATAAGTCGAATCATTTATACAGTCCACCAAATTTTATTGACTCAAATTTTAGAGTCTAATGGTAATGGTAGTGCTAATGTTAACGAGTGTGACGAATGCATTCGCTGAAATTGGGAACTTCGGCACCTCTTACCCAACTTTGTTCGGTAATAGCAAAATTAACTGGAGCATGAGGCTTTGTGTTACCTCTATATGAATATATATGAATACATGCGTGTAAATTCTCCTTGTTTTTATACCCTTGCAGAGGGTATTATAATTTTGACCAGAAGTTTGTAACGCAGTGAAGGAGACATTTCCGACCCTATAAAGTATATATATTCTTGATCAGCATCACCAGCCGAGTCGATCTAGCCATGTCCGTCTGTCTGTCTGTCTGTCCGTCTGTCGGTTGCTATGTAAACTAGTCTCTCAGTTTTAAAGCTATCGGGCTCAAACTTTGCACCGACCCTTCAATTTGTTGCAGGTAGTATATAAGTCGGAACGGCCGGAATCGAAACATTACATCACATAGCTGCCATAGGAACGATTGGGAAAAGTTCCATAAATTCGCTAATTTTAAAGATAATGTATTTATTTTTTAGGAAACTCTTTTTAATGACTCGTTTAACTTACCCTGAAAGTTTCATTAAAATCAGAGTACTATATCCTGTAGCTGCCATAGGAACGATTGGAGGAAATGGGTCATTGAGCATATCTTTGGTGTTTTTCAAGACAAATAATTCATTCTTGATAAATGCAGTTTCCATAGACATTAATGCCGTTTTAGAAAATTAAAAACAAAAAATCGGATCACTATATTCTATAGCTGCCATACAAACGATCGAACGGCTTGAAGGCAACTGGTCTGCAAGGGTATTCTAAGCTTCGGGTACCGAAGCTAGCCTTCCTTTCTTGTTTGTAACATGTTTTGTTTTGTGTTTTGTGCGACTGGGATCGAAAAAAAGAAAAAACAAATTAAAATGCAAACAAAGACGCCGAAGGGGAAATGCAGGCCGCGACCAGCTCAAAAAATATCAAGGAGGAACGCCAAAAAACATTTCGAACCTGTTTGACCGAGGACAACAATAGCTTTGAATTCGCTGAACAAAATACAGAAAAAATAACAATAAATAAATATATATATATATATGTATGTACGCACGTACATACATACATACATACATACATAAATATATACCAACCACAACAAATCGGTTATTAAATCTTCTTTGATCAAATCAATCTGATTTTGACTCATGCCGCCACAGTTGGCGATTCTGAACTGAAATCGCGGCTAAGCGTCCTTTATTCTACCTCAGTGCTCACTCGATTTTTCATCTGACAAATGCATTTTATTGTATCTTTACCCCCGCTCTTCGATTCTCCTTTTCCTGTTCGCGGAGTTGGCCGAACGCAATTAAAGTAAATTACGGGTAAGAGGCCAAAGTGTTTCGCCAGTGGCGGTCGCTGGTAATTGGTTTTCTGTTGTTTTCTAAAGTTTTCGAGAGTTTGGTGTGTTTTCCTCAAGCTCATTTTTACAAAATATTATTCAACGATTTCGATTTTTACCATGCTATCAGCAGCGATAAATAAACGAATTTTTCAATAAAACAAAGTTGTATTTAACTTCGATCGTAACTAAACAAGAATCTTTGAACCAAACTATCTTAAATAGATTGTACATTTTTTTTAACGAACTAACTATCTCATGAAGGAGAATATTAAAAAAAAAACAAGAAAGGAAGGCTAGCTTTGGTACCTGAAGCTTATAATACCCTTGCAACTGTTTGATCGTTTGTATGGCAGTTATAGGATATAGTAGTCCGATTTCGATGATACTTTAGAATATGTTAAAATAGTTACTAAATATAGTATCCTCTATTATAATTAAATTAATTAAAAATAGTCGAACTCTGTAAGCTCAGTTAGAAAATATGAAGACCCTTGACCTGATACGAATCTTATCTTCAGTTAACTACTACCTATAATTATTAATTTTAAAACGGCACCCTCGTGGTGTTGTATATTACATTTATACATTTGTAATACATAAAGTGCAGGGGATAGGCATGAACAATAAATTAACGCTTGCGGAAATTGTATTGGAATAAAATGGTGCCAAAGTGTCTAAAAATTAAGCGACGGCAGCGACGTCGATGAACGGAGAACTCGGAGAGCTTGGAGAACTGGAGAAGGAGCCAAGAAGGGGGCACGGAGGTGGTGCGAACGGGAGCGCAAAGAGCAGGAGAACGTACCCACGAGCCGACGAACGAGCGAAAGAAAAACAAACAAGCCAACAAAACAATGAGCTCCCCTGTTCGGAGATGACGATTTGACTTTTTTCTTTGGGCGCCATATTCCGCCAATACACGAACGATTTATGAGTTGGTGTGATTCTTGAGGATCAATTTAGAAAAATCTTTTATTCTGTTATTAAATTTAGGTAAAATAAATCATCATAATATTTAAATCTGAGGCGCCATAAGGGTAGTAAATAAGTTTGCCCAGTCCATGTTCCTGTGGTTCGAATACTACCTGCAACAGCTTAAAGCCCCAATAGCTTCGAAAAAAGAGGCTAATGTGCGATGAAGCAAGCAGACGGACGGGGCTAGATTGACTCCTCGGCTGGTGAAGCTTTTTATTTGTATATTTATAAAGGTTTTTAAAAACCTTTTTATATAATTGGTATGAACTTAGAAACAAAACTTCCTAAGTTGCCCCTTATTATTATTTCTGTATGCTATTTTCGAAAGCAGAATAGTCTTCAAATATTTTTTCTGATTTTAAAAATATGAAATTTATATATGATGGCTTTTGTTTTGACTGAACTAATTCCTAAGATAATGATATTATATTGTAAATAAGTTGACTCATCACTTCCGGATCGATAAATTAAAATTGAGCCTGCTACTGTAGAGTTCGCTGAAAATACATCTGCGTGGCGATTTTTTTGATTCTTTGTTCCGCGGCGGCTGCATCATCAGAAACACCATAATACTCGTACCAAGATAAGCTATTTATTATACCCTTGCAGAGGGTATTAAAATTTTGACCAGAAGTTTGTAACGCAGTGAAGGAGACATCTCCGACCCAATAAAGTATATATATTCTTGATCAGCATCACCAGCCGAGTCGTCCGTATGTCCGTCTGTCTCAGTTTTAAAGCTATGGGGCTGAAACTTTGCACCAACCCTTCAATCGGTTGCAGGTAGTATATAAAACGGAACGGCCGGAATCGGAACACTACATCACATAGCTTCCATAGGAACGACTGGGAAAAACGAACAAAAATTCGCCATTTTAAGATAATTAATTTAATAATAATAGATAATAATAGAGGAAACTATATTTAATAACTATTTTAACATATCCTAAAGTATCATCAAAATCGGACCACTATATCCTATATCTGCCATACAAACGATCGAACGGCTTAAAGGCAACTGGTCTGCAAGGGGATTCGGTACCCGAAGCTAGTCTTCCTTTCTTGTTTTCTTTCGTTTTTGTTTATTTTGGTTTGGTTTGGTTTTATTATTTGTGCTCTGCACTTTTTTATATTTACGCTTTAAAGTCAATGGGAACGAGACCTTTAAAATGCAGGCCACTGCTCTTGCTAGTCTTCTCCTCCACTTTGTTTATTTGCATGCCAATTCATGGGATATTTGTTTATCTATAGTACAACTCAATTGCGTTGCAAAAATGAAACGAAAACAACAACAACATATTAGCTTACGCAGGCAGAGGGCTAAATTGCGTGTCCACGGTTCTCATTGCTGTTCCGGCACTCAGAAAAAAGGGGGCCAATTAGAAAAATTCATAAATTTCGAAACAGAACAAGGGTCTTTTCCGAAACTGATTTTGATTTTGGATTCAAAACTTGACTATATGATTTCGTTTAATGTTTGAGATGGTCCCGATTTTCTCGTAGTATTTGAAGCATAATGCATATTTTGTATGGAACATTTGACATATACGAGGCCTGTTCAAAAAGTATCGTGAATTTTGTGTTTTTTCAAAAATTTATTATTTATTCATGAATATCTATTTTGTCCCCTTCAAAATAATCCCCATTAGATATTATACACTTGTGCCAACGGTTTTTCAAATCTTCGAAGCACTTCAAAAAATCATTTTTTTAAATCTTGTTCAGCTCCTCCTTCGATGCCGTCTTTATCTCGTCAAGCGTAGCGTAACGTCGTCCTTTCATGGGCCTCTTCAGTTTAGGGAACAAGAAAAAGTCACAGGGGGCCAGATCTGGGGAATACGGTGGCCGCGGCATCATTAGTGTGTTGTTTTTTTTGGGCCAAAAAGTCGCGCACAAGCAACGATGTGTGAGCAGGTGCGTTATCGTGGTGCAAAAGACAATTTTTGTTCTTCCACAAATCCGGGCGTTTCTGGCGGATTGCTTCGCGCAAATTGCGCATAACTTGCAGGTAATATTCCTTATTGACCGTTCTTCCCTGTGGCAAGAACTCATGATGCACCACGCCCCTGCAATCGAAGAAAACTGTCAGCAAAACTTTCACAGTCGACCGAACTTGGCGCGCTTTTTTCGCTCTTGGTTCTTGCGGCAGCTTCCATTGAGATGATTGAACTTTGGTTTCCACGTCATAGCCGTAAACCCACGATTCGTCACCAGTTATGACCCTCTGGATCAAGTTTGGGTCGTCGCGGACAGAGTTTAACATCTCACTAGCAATGTTCATGCGATGCTGTTTTTGGTCGCAATTGAGCAATTTTGGTACGAATTTCGCGGCGACCCGACTCATGCCCAAATCATTGATCAAAATCGAATGGCACGAACCAATCGATATGTTTAGGTCCTTAGCAACTTCTCCAACGGTGATTCGACGATTAGCCAATACCATTTTCTCCACTTCATTAATTTTTAGACCCTGTACCCAAAGGGTAAAGGGTATATTAAGTTTGTGCAAATGTATGTAACAGGCAGAAGGAGGCGTGGCAGACCCCACAAAGTATATATATTCTTGATCAGCATGACGAGCTGAGTCGATATAGCCATGTCCGTCTGTCCGTCCGTCCGTCTGTCCGTCTGTCCGTCCGTCCGTCCGGATGAACACACGGATCTCAGCAACTGTAAGAGCTAGAGAAACCGTATTACCAGTGTAGATTCTCCTAATACTGATGCAATTAGAGTTTATTTTTTTAAGTCGGCGCCACGCCCACCGCCCCCGCAATTTGTATTTGAATTTTTGCACTGCCCTGCACTGCACAATTTTCAAGCTAAAATATTTTTTAAAATACACATGCAATTGGAGCATAGATTTCTACCGATACTGAAAATTTCATCAAGATTGGTAAATTAGAAAGCGCACAATAAATCCCCAAAGTCTACAGGCGCTAACCACAAATAATCTGTTTATTTGCTCAAACAAACGTTCGGTGGCTGCGCTGCCACTACCTTCATATACATATGTATGAATGTGCGCCTTCAATATATTTATACTGTATTAGCTGCCGGCTCAAAAAGTTTGGGTTTGTCGAATGGTTACGACGTTCGACTTAAAACGCGAAGATCTCGGGTTTGAATCCCAGACCGGACTCGGTGTGAATATATATATATATACACTTTTTTTTTTTGCTTATAATCAAATTTGTACAGTGTCTGTAACAGTGAGGAAACTCGACTGTAACGTACTTACTTGTTTTTTTTTGGTTTTTATTTATTTTATTTACCGATCCTGAAAATTTCATGAGAAATTTTGGGAAACTCGACTGTAATGCTCTGACTTGTTTTCATTTAGCTCATGCATCTTCTGATTTTGCTTGACACGGCTGCGATATTGTATTATCATGATGACAGCTAGTCCGTATATCCGCTGTGATTTTGTATTTCGCATTCTTACTTCTTTGCGAGTTTGACGGACAAATAGGCACCTTTTATGTTTTTGGCATCGTTAGTAAGTAAGAAACACACTTAATCAAAAACAGTAAAATTACTTAATGATTTTTTATACCCCTTACCCAAAAGGGTATATTAAGTTTGTGCATATGAATGTAACAGGCAGAAGGAGGCGTGGCAGATCCCACAAATTATGTACATTACTGATCAGCATAACCTCAGCTTGGTGATATAGCCATGTCCGTCCGTCCAACAAACAGATCTAAAAAATGTAAGATCTAGTGTAACCATATAACCAGTGTAGATTATTCCAATATTGACGCAGGATACGTTTTTTTTTTGTCGGTGACACTACACTGCACTACAAGCGCAATTGGAGCACAAATTTCTACTGATCCAGAACATTATTTTGCTCAAATAAATAGTAAGTCGCCTCCGGTCGGAAGTTTAAATCAGCGCGTCACGTTGCAAAACTTTTTTTTTTGGTTTTAATTTTTTTTAATTATGCTTATTGACATTTTTTATAATTCTATATTATTTGTTTCGAAACACTGCAAAATTGAGTTCTTCAAGTTGACATCTTGAGTGGCGCTGAGAGCGCACTTCCTTTATATACATATGCCCATAGTATGCTCATAGTCAAAATGTTAAAATGTCTTTGTATAAAATCCTCAATCTTTTTCACCTGGCCTCTGAAATATTGTTCCACGACTGCCCCACCTGAGCATACAATGTCCTGTGATATTGATTGATCTTTGGTTTATCATTATGAACATTTTTTCAACGTAAGACCAAAGATTCTCAACAGTAATCACATTTTCGCACTCTGCTGGCCTCGATGGGATGTGCTCCAAATCACTTTGGTGCATTTTTGCAGGTATATTTGGGGTCAATATCCTTCCGGAGGACTCATAACAAAGCTATTTCATTCTTTTTTTTGCTTTTTATAATTATATATTAGCTCATTTGGCTTACAAAGTTATTACTTACTAATTTATCATTAGCCGTTTGTATATCGGTTTGAATATTTGTTGTACCTACATTTAAACTAGTTTAAATTTATGTTTATAAGCAATACTATAGGCCATTTCGCAAATGTAAATAATAGGCATATAAATAAATCGTATTTTGTACCAATAATTGATCAACTACAAATATAAACAAACAAAAAACACAAACAAAATAATATGCAATAATATAACAAGTTTCATAAGATTGTTGCGATCATCTTTGGGTTTAAAGGGATTTCAGATTTCATCTTCGAATTCAGAAATCTATGGAAGTATTCAAAAATATTACAGATTTTTTTTAATAAACATAAACTTAAAGCCATGCTAATAAATCGATCAACATAATATCAAAATATATGTTGTTTGATGATAGCTAAATCGTGTAGGTGGAGTAAATGGATATTTGAAATAGTTGGTAGATGAAACAATTAATTGAAATTAGATTTGCTCTTAGAATTAGGGAATAATATGAAATATGTATTTCGAATAAGTAGAAGATTCTCAAATTGATATCAAATAATCGATAATAGTCGTCGTATGATTAATGTAGGGGAGGTCATTGAGCTGAAACAAAAAATTGTAATTTAAAGGGAATCTAATTTTAAGTGTGCAAGCAAATTCATTTAAAAACCGGCCACAAAGATTAATCATTAAGTGTGTTATCGGACAAATACAAAATAATGGGTACTTATCGAAATATCAATGTAAGAGAGGTGAATATTTTGAAAACTAAATATTTCTTTTAAATTAATTAAAATTTAATTTTTTTTTTTTTGGTAAGTATGGAAACAAATTTTATCGAAACCTGGACAGAGAGATTCATTAATAAGGGAAGGCCAAATTAGGCCCGATTTCATGTGAAAACATTTCCCTGTTCCAAAACCGCCTGCCAATCAATGCCCTTGAAGAAAGGATGAGCCTGAAACTGCTCGTAGTCCAAACGCAGGTCTGGTGTCAGCTGCAGAAGTTGCTCCAGCAGGTCCCTTGCATGATCAGAGATCTCCAAAGACTCACAGGGATACTGCACACAACTATAGAGTTCCAGCTGGTAAGGATGGGTGGCCTTGTAGGGCACACCAAGCAGAAGTTGATAGAGCACCACTCCATAGCTCCACCAGTCGGATCGGAAACTAAAAGGTCTCTCTGGAGCTACAAAATGATTGCACAATGCCTCTACATAACGTAACATTACCGATAGTTTAGCATATACCACTTAGTTCAACATATGTATTATACCCACTCCACAATGAGAAAGGCTTGCCCAAACCACGATGCTCGTTTTACCCACCTTTTTATGACTTTAGGTGGCGCAGAGGCAATAATTCGCTTTTGGTGGTCAATTTATATAAGATCATAAGTTTTACCTTCTAAAAAAAAGCTTTTTGATAACTTTTATCTGTTCAATACAATGCATTCCGCGACGCATAACCATAAATAGTTTCTTTTTTGTGGGATTCGATAATGCATTGGTTTTCAATATTCTGAAAACTAACAATATCAAAAAGTTAAAAAAAAAATTTGGTTCAATTTTTATAAATTTTTCAAATTTTTTGCTAAATTTTTAAAAAACATTCATGTTGTAGAACAATAAAGACCAAAATACCAAATGGTGGTATTATTTTTACCGCAACTGTGTATGTAGATAACTCCTGTAAAATTGATTCGTTATTGTTTCGTTTATTGTTATTGTTTATGGTAATAACATAGTGCTAAAAATTATATATTTATTTAAAAAAGTACGTTATCTGTAACATATGCACAGGAAAATTGTTGTCACTTAAATTAAGAAATCAAGCTGTGTATACAGCAGTTCCAAATCCATTAACCAACATTTGTTGGTCAATCCAATCACGTGCCTCGGCTACGTTTGCATAAGCGGCTGGCACCTCATCGTTGCACCCGATTCCCCAAGCAACAATACCACTTTGCTGATATCGATTTTCGGCAGGTATTCCAATGGGACAGACAAGTGGTGCTCCCCCATCGCCTTGACAGGTATCAATGCCTCGCTGGCCTCCTGCACACATAAATGACCTATCCAAGGCAAACTTTGCCCCAAGTCGTGTGTTTCTTAACCGTGCCTGGCAAGAACTGAAATCAACGACCGGCAACGGCACACGTTTCATTATAACACTAAATTTTCCCAACGAACCAAAAACGTCTTTTCCCCAGCCAGTGGAGAAACAGGTGATACCGGATGCAGGAACGGCTCCTTGTTGAGGTAAACATGCCACATTTATGTGATCATCCAAAATTATCGGCTGACCGAGTATTAGAAGAGCAAAATCATTAGCAATGTTTCTGCGTTTATATTGAGGGTGAATAATAATATTTTTCACAGGTCTTTCCTGATATGGTAGGCGTTCCTTTGTTGTTTGTGAGTCCCACTCCCCGGCTCGGACTGTAAAGGTTCCTGGTACATGTGTCTCAACACAGTGCACTGCCGTCAAAACCACTTGGGGATGAATAAGTGAGCCTGCACAAAAATAACTAAAATTTCCAGAATGCAAAAGAGCTACTGTCCAAGGAAACTCCCCAAACCCTGCCTCATTCTGAGTAGCTCCAGAAAGAGAAAAATCCAATCCTCCCACGTTGCGAATCCCACAGCCTCGTGGTTGGTTGGGTCTTTGATTCAAAGGTTTGGGATTCAATGTCTCTGTACGCGTACGATTATCAGCGCAACACACATCCACTGATGACGGGCAAATGGGATCATCATTGTTGAAGCGTATATCGATTTGTCCGAACCCGTCAAACGAACCGTCCTCAGTAACGCTGTTTGTAGACGGGTCGCACTTATAATAAGGAACGCAATTACAAGCTGATGATTTTCCACTTATAGAATTAAAACTTGTCTCTGAAACTGAGGAATCTATGGGTTCAGGTGTCACCACTAATCCAATTCCGCTGTTTTGTTGTATCGGTGATTGGTTATCATTACTTAGATTGGTGTTAAATATTTCCATAATGTTTTTCTCAGCGTTAGAATTTTGCTGAGGAGCACATTCTGTACACAAAATTGCGATGGCACCCAACACAAAGATGATACAAATATTTTTATGGACAGTCATCGTATTCTGAAAAAGAAATGTGAATGAAGTTAATAGCAATACCCGACGCGACTTTGCGTATATAACGCGCAATAGAAATAAAAAAATTATAGAAGAAAAAAAAGCTCCTACGAATTGCTAAAGATTTCATCTTAAGAATGAACACTTATTATAAAAACGGTTCTGGTTGTTAAAATAGCCCCAATAGGTCATGTTGGTTTGGGTGATTTTCGCAAATTGGCATCTACTACAATATAGATAAAGCAGATAGTCTTGGAGATAGAAAAGGGCAACCGATCGGGTCGCAGGTTGCGGATAGCATATATGCTTTACAGTGTTAATAGTGCAGAAAGCCCGAGAAGACAAGAATACTTTCAAGGCAGAACTACTGACCTCCGTCAGAACCAAAAGCTTTGACATCAAAGTTTACTGAGAAACAAGTAATTATTTTTTGGAGTCATTAATAATTATTAATTCGTTTTTTCGTTTTATTTGCTTTGTCAATTTCGCGCAGGACCGCATAATTGCCCAAGAACATCAGGCTAGGAAACAAAGAAAACCAAACGTTTAACGGGAATTAGCCTTCCATAAGGTTAAAGCGGATTACTTTCTTAGAAGTTTCAGATCACGACCCGAAACTGGTCGTAATTGACACATATTATTTCTCTTTGTCGTTTAAAAAATCGTCAGTAAATACAATTTGCAAGGGTATGGCGAGGTTATTATAATTTTGACCAGAAGTTTGCAAGGCGGTGAAGGAGACATCCGATATAGCCTTCTTTTAATTTTGTTCCAAATTATGACGCACTTTAAAAGTTCCAAGCGCAATCGTAATTTTTGCAACAATTATCATTTCTAACTTCTACTACCACTAAACACAAACTTTACATACGTAGAGGAAAAGGTTATCACTTTGCCAACATTTTGCAGCGCAGCAAAGCTGATTTCTCCGATCCTATAACCTATTTATCAGTTCCAAAGCCGAGGCAATCTAGCTATGTCCATGTCTGCCCTTGTAACGATAGTTCGAAATTATTGCGTTTGAACTATGTCATGCACGAACCCTTTGAAGGAACTGTGTATGTTCTTTTACAACTAAGGTCCTCGATACTAACTTATTTGGAAAAGCAATATTTTTTATAAGAAGATGTTGATTTTCGAAAAGCTCCCGACTTTTGAGTCTTTATTTAATTAGTCTTTGAATATTCGCACTGCACAATTTTCAAGATTGAACCTTGGAACATCTGTGTATTTTATTAAATAAACGGTAAATCCGTTTCTTAAGAAAATGAAGAATTCGATAACCTTGTTGAATTCTCTATCGATACTTTCTCATATTTCTATGACCATAATTTTTAAGAAAACCTTTGATGTGTGCAACAATATTTTTTCCAAAATTCATGTTTTGTTACAAATTTCTTTCTAGTTCTCAAACACGAAAAACTTTCCTAATATAGGTAAGCTATTCTTTTCGATAATAAAATTATTATCGTTAAAAGCTACTGAATTATAATTAATTCCCACGGTATCTATGGCACCACGATTATAGTGGTCAGATTTTAATGTGACTTTCGTGATCGTTCAAGTTTGACATTAAAAATAAATAATCACCTATTTTAAAAAATATTTAAGTTTTTTTAATATATTTTTTTTGTATTGCTCCTGTAGCAGAAATGTGGTGTAGTTTTTTTATTCGACCGTAAGTAAGAAGGGTGTCTGCAAAGTTGAATCCCGAAATCTGAGAGTTGGCTCTAGCGTCTGCCATCTACGCACATGGCTAGATGGAATCGGCTATTGTTGCGAATTAAAAATAAAGGGTCACGGTGTTAATAACATAGACCCGCCTATTTGAAAGACCCTTTATGTTTTGGCTTTTGGTTTTTGGTATCTGGCTTTTCCTCATATATTTCTTTTGATATTTGAAGCAGGGCAATCTAGCAATATTTTAGCATATTTAAAGTTTTTAAACTTCTTATATGGTCAGATATGTCTTCTTCACTGCGTTACAAACTTCTGTCCCAAATTATAATGTCCTTTGCAAGGGTAGAAAAAGAAAGGAATGAATAGGAACAACAGCAAAAGTTTTATATAGACCTACAAAAAAGCGGACCAAAAAAGGTAAAAGTATTCACATACATTATACTCGTACCTTGAACAAACATTGTTTTTAGAGATAACTGATTTACACTTATTAAATTCAACAAAATTTTTCCCTTTGTTTTATAATATCTAAAGTCCGAAAAGGAAGTTAAGCAAAGCTAAAATATATAATGATAAAAATCAAACAATGAAAATACTATGTATTCATTGAATCTTAAGTATTATTAAGTACTTTTTAAATATAGAAAATACAATAGTACGACCCACCAAATCTCTCGGACAAATCCACTAAAGACAAATCTGTTGGATTTTCAGAGATAGCATGTAGATTTCGTTCTTTACCAATATCAGCTCTAGTGGTTTTCAAATAGTCTTGTGTCATTGAAATATGAAATTAAATTAATTTTTATTGGTTATATTTTGGTTTAATCCATGTTTAAGAAACTTACTTTGATTTCGCAACGTGTTGTCAAATCTTATCTGTGTATCAGTCTTAAAATTACTAAATTAGTATTGACCGCTACTGACAGCGCCTCTAAACACGACGAAAGCTTATAGTCGACTGCCGATGGCAGCTTTAAGCGAATAATATAAGCAACAAGCACAAGCTCAATTATAAGTATACATATAAGCTTAAGAGATATGTAAGCACACAACATGCTACTAGGTCAAAGAAGTTTTTGTGTATGAGTATTAAAGTAATAAAATAATAACTTAAAGTAAATAAATAATAGATGACACTGTAATACACTGCAGTAATAAAATAATAACTTAAAGTAAATAAATAATACATGACACTGTAATACACTGCAAATTCTCTCTATTAAAATGTGTTTGTATATTATTTAACACATGTTTAATTGTAGTCAGTGATCATGTCTGTATATAAAAACAAGCAATAATTTCTCGACTCTTAAACACCCTGTACATAAGCGCCGCTCAAAATAAATAAAAATTAAAAACCAACAAAAATTTATAAAACATCCTAGCACTTGCACTAACGACAACATTTTGGATCAAAAACTGAATACAGTAAAATTATATTGAAGGCAAACATAAAGGGTCTTTCAACAAGGACGGGTCTATGTTATGTTAATACAAGTATCATACGAATTTGTTTTTACGTTTGCACCACACTGCTCAATCAAGAGTCTTGGGTTTTTAACACACGCAATTAGAGCTTTAATTTCTACCGATCCTGACAATTTCCTAGCACTTGCACTAACGACAACATTTTGGATCAAAAACTGAATACAGTAAAATTATATTGAAGGCAAACATAAAGGGTCTTTCAACAAGGACGGGTCTATGTTATGTTAATACAAGTATCATACGAATTTGTTTTTACGTTTGCACCACACTGCTCAACCAAGAGTCTTGGGTTTTTAACACACGCAATTAGAGCTTTAATTTCTACCGATCCTGACAATTTCATTAAGTTTGGTTACCTAGAAAGCGTAAAATAAATATGCAAAGCTTAAATTGTTATTAACATAGACCCGTCCTTGTTGAAAGATCTCTTACGTATGTCTATAAAGGTAGTAAGTTCCCAGCGGCCACTTTCTAGAAAAGTCAGCTCAAGTGTTTATAATTAACAGAATTAATAAAAAGAAAACTAAAAACCGCATGCGATATTACTTTGCATTTATTTGAGCAAATAAACAGATATGTAGCTTTTTAGCTTCTGTAGAAGTAGATTTTGCATTCATATTTCTATTGAGCTTCCTAATTAACCAAACAGGAGAATATTCATGTCGTTCACCTAGACGGACAGTCGGACATGGCTTTATCAACAGCTTGTAATGCTTATCAATAATTATATAATATTATATATACACATTGTGGGGCGCCAAGCCCCCTTGTGCCTGTTACATGCATTTGCAATAACTTTATATACCCTAACACGTCTAACAACGGAAGAGGGAACACAACACTCGTCGATTCAAACCGGTTAATAATCGATACGAGTTTGTAAAAGCTTTAAGTATCTACCTGATCTTGACTTATACTGAGTGATTAAAGGTTAACTAAAAACATAAAAAAAAACACCTTGTATACCTTTGCAGAGGGTATTCTAATTTACCATTAAAGTTTAAAAAGCAGTACGGCCTCATGTACGACCACAGTATTTTTATATTTATGTATATAAAACCATATTTATGTATACAGAAACCAAAAACAAAAGCCTTGGCTATTTTAATACAGTCATTGCCATCCATATGTCGATTGCCCTCGAACTTTTTTTGAATTACTTAGTTTTACATTCACACCAGAAAGGTGCAATGAGTACATCGAACATATTCGAGTCACAACCGGAATAGTCCTATTTGTGAACTGCTCGCTTTGAATCAAACAAAGCACCGGCAGCCGCGAGTGTTAAAGCGTACATGTTTGTTTGATGATCGGTTTGGTTTGAAGGGCCTATCGAGCCGGACGCGAGCCACTTACGTATAAATATGCAAATTCAATACATTACGGGTATCAGCGACGTGGTCGGTCGCCAACTTAAGATCGCACTTGCTGCCATCATATTTATACGCATTAAACGACAAATATATTTCAATGGAGGAGGTCTTAGATAGAGAATTTGTGCTGGAGAAAATTGCAAGTGTTAATTTTACTTTGTCGGGCCAACGTAAAGGCTTTGAATGGAATGTTTGTGCGAAATTTTGGATACCAAGAAAACTATTGTGAAAGGCTTTTCTACTGCCGCATCTGCTCTAAAATGTTAAAATATTTCGGAGAATGCTGCAAAAATGTGAAGGTGGCAAAAACTTTAAAGACTTTCGCAGCGCGGGACAAAAATTAATCCACAAAAAAATGCACTCAATGGGTCATTGAAGTTTGCCGGCCGTTTTCTGTAGTACATGGTTAAGGCTTAGCCAAATTAGCATCTGGGAGCAAGTCATTGACATCAACATGTTCAAAAGTTGCACCAATTTAAATAAAACAAGTGAGAACGCTACAGTCGAGTTTCCCGACTGTTACAGACCCTGTACAAATTTGGTTTAGGCAAAATAAAAAAAAAACCAAAAAAAAAATATATATATATTCACACCGAGTCCGGTCTGGGATTCGAACCCAAGATCTTCGCGTTTTAAGTCGAACGTCGTAACCATTCGACAAACCCAAACTTTTTGAATCGACAGCTAATACAGTATAAATATATTGAAGACGCACATTCATACATACATACACATTCGTATGTATGTATATGAAGGTAGTGGCAGCGCAGCTTCAGCGGCACTTTCGGGGAAAATCAACCACTAAACGCAAGCGATTTACCGTTTGTTTGCGCAAATAAAAGAAAGGTAGGCTATCTTCGGGGCCCGAAGCTAAGAATACCCTTGCGACCAGCTGCCTTCAAACAGTTCGATCGGTAATTTTATTAAACGGTTAAAATGTCTACAAAAACTGTATTTTCCAAGAATGAATTAATTGTCTTCAAAACACCAAAGTTATGCTCAATGACCCATTTTTCACATCGTTCCTATTGCAGCTATTGAATATAGTGGTCCGATTTTGATACTACTTTCAGAATAGGTTCAAATATTCATAAAGCTGTCTAAAGATAAAATTAATTTTGATAAAAATAGCGAATTTATGTAATTTTTTTCCAACCGTTCCTATGGCAGCTATGTTATGTAGTCTTCCGATTCCGGCCGTTCTGACTTATATACTACCAGCAACAGATTAAACTTATACTAGTTTACATAACAACCGACAGACGGACAGACAGACGGACATGGCTAGATCGACTCGGCTGGTGATGCTGATCAAGAATATATATATTTTATAGGGTCAAAGATGTCTCCTTCATTGCGTTACAAACTTCTGGTCAAAATTATAATACCCTCTGCAAGGGTATAACAATCTGATCACTTTATCCTATAGCTGTCATACAAACGATCGAACTGTTTGAAGGCAACTGGTCTGCAAGGGTATTCGGTACCCGAGGCTAGTCTTCTTTTCTTGTTAAATATTATTTATTTCTTATTTGTTACGGAACATGCCAAATTGAGTTTTTTATGTTGACTTGTCTAAAGAGTGCCGCTGAGAAACATTACTTTCAAATAATGATTATGTGCCTTCAATATTATTGTACTGTATTAGGTACATGCTACAATAGTTAGGACATCCGGCTCATAACCCAGACTGTCCAGACTAGTTGTTTTTTGCATTTTTTTGTTCGTTCTTGATTTATTTTGCTTATAACAAAATTGGTACAGTGTATTTAACAGTCGGGAAACTCCAAGGTAATGTTCTTACTTGTTTTAAAAATACTGGTGGAGACAGTATATTAATAAATAATATATATTTAAGCCCAGGTGGAACCAGTTGGGGTTAATGCAACTCTATTAAAAAATACTGCTGAGACAGATTATATATGAACCCACTTTATGCAAAAATACTGGTGGATACAGTATATTACAGTGATTGGCCATTGTGCAAAAGGGGCACACTTTCGCCTGGATTGCAATGTGAGTAGTGGGAATGTAAACACATTCAGGTTATATGCGTGGATTTATTTATAATTATTTGAATAAGGCAGTGTTGGCATCGATCATTCTTTTATGTAGGGTTTTAAAGTGGCAAAAGCTTTAGCCGTCGTAAATTTAGAAGAAAACACAGCACTTTTTGCACTTGTTCGAAACGTTTTTATTCCTTCGTGATTGGCTTACAAAGAATACTAAAAGGCTAACGATGCCGTGCTCTAGCGGAGAAGAAAGGGGGAAAAGAAACAGGAGGCGTCAACAACAACAAATCAAGTCCATGTAACTCTGTCACTGCTTTCAATATATTTGGTATTTGATTTGGTCACGATCATCCCGAAAAACATTATACCCAACAAATTACTGCGTCCCACATATTAGACAAGAACCATGTTTCAGACACACAAATAAAGTCTACATTTGCTTAAAATCCTCTTTTTGCTAAAGCTCCAGGCATTAATGTGACAACTATTCAAACCTTTGTATTGTTTGCCTATGACTAATTACTGCATTACGGTGGTCTATGAAATTGCAAATTGTGTGTAAATAAAGTAATGAGACTGACAACGTCGCTCCCGATCTGGCAACGCTGAAGACGAGCGGCTTTAAACACCGTGCACATGTGATACGCCTCCAGTATGAGTTTAAGCGCCCTACAGTCAGCTAAAGGAAATATTGATCCGACTTTTGGTTTTTGATTTTCTAAAAGGGATTTAATGTCTATGAATTCTCAAAAATGAATTAATTGTCTTGAAAAACACCAGAGTTATGCTCAATCACCCATTTTCTCACATCGTTCCTATGGCAGCCATATGATATAGTGGTTCGATTTTGATGAAACTTTCAGGATATGTCAAAATAGTCATTAATAGGAGTTTTCTAAGAAATAAATAATATATCTTTAAAAATGGCGAGTTGATAGCTCTTTTTCCCAATCGTTCCTATGGCAGCTTTGTGATGTAGTGTTCCGATTCCGGCTTATATACTACCTGCAACAGATTGAAGGGTCGCTGCAAAGTTTCAGCCCGATAGCTTTAAAACTGAGAGACCAGTTTACATAGCAAGAGTATGTATACTTTATAGGGTCGGAGACGTCTCCATCACTGCGTTACAAACTTCTGGTCAAAATTATAATACCATCAGCAAGGGTATAAAAACATTTCTGTATCTCCTCAACCTCCTTATTCACCAGACCCTGTGACTTTTTTTTCTTCCCGAGATTGGAAAATCACCTCAAGGGAACTCATTTTAGGACACTTGCGAACATTCAAAAAGCTGTAACCAACCAGCTGAAGAATATTCCACTATCGGAGGAAAGAACCAAGGGAACTATTTTGAAGGAGACAGTATTGCATTATAATATTCTTTAAATAATAAATAAAACCTTACATTTAAAAATCAAAGAGAAAAAGAGTAAGAACATAAGTCAAATCCCGACTGTTAAATGTACCTGTACCAAATTTGTTATAAGCAAAGCAAATAAATAATGATAAAATAAAACAAATTCGAAATGAGAACAGCCGAATCTGGGATCGACCGAGGGACCTCCAGGCTATGTCTATGACTTCCTAACTATTGCCCCACCAAATACAAACAAATACAAATACATAAAAAAACAAGAAAGGAAGGCTAGCTTCGGTACCCGAAGCTTAGAATACCCTTGCAGGCTAGTTGCTTTTAAACCGTTCAATCGTTTGTATGGCAGCTATAGGATATAGTAATCCGATTTTTGGGTTTTTAAATTTCTAAAAAGGCTTTACTGTCTATGAAAACAGTTTTTATCAAGAATGAATTAATTGTCTTGAAAAACACCAGAGTTATGCTCAATGACCCATTTTTTCCCATAGTTCCTATGGCAGCTATAAGATATAGTAGTCCGATTTTAATGAAACTTTCAGGATATGTTAAAATTGCTATTAAATAGAGTTTTCCAAGAAATAAATAAATTATCTTAAAAAATGGGGAAATTTTGGCACTTTTTCCCAATCGTTCCTATGGCAGCTATGTGATGTAGTGTTCCGATTCCGGCCGTTCCGACTTATATACTAACTGCAACAGATTGGAGGGTCGGTGCCAAGTTTCAGCCTGATAGCTTTAAAACTGAGGGACTAGTTTACATAGCAACCGACAGACAGACAGACGGACAGACGGACAGACGGACAGACAGACGGACATGGCTAGATCGACTCGGCTGGTGATGCTGATCAAGAATATATATACTTTATAGGGTCGGAAATGTCTCCTTCACTGCGTTGCAAACTTCTGGTCAAAATTATAATACCCTCTGCAAGGGTATAACAAGAAAGGCAGGGGTCTCAAGCTTAGAATACCCTTGCCTTTAAACCGTTCGATATACAGCTATAGGATATAGTGGTCCGATTCTTGAGTTTATAATTTTCCGATTTTTATGAAACTTTCAGGATATGTTAAAATTGTCATTAATAAGAGATTTCTAAAAAAAAAAATATCCCAAAAACTATCGAATTTATGGCTTTTTTCCCAATCGTTCCGACTTATATAATACCTGCAACAGATTGAAGGGTCGGTGCAAAGTTCAGCACGATAGATTTAAAACTGAGAAAACAAGAATATATATACTTTATAGGGTCGGAAATGTCTCCTTTACTGCGTTACAAACTTCTGGACAAAATTATAATACCCTCTGCAAGGGTATAAAAAAAAAAACGTCATCTGCGTCAGTATTATTATGATCTACACTGGTAATGCCCCTTGAGTACAGGGTATTAAAACGTAATATTTAGCTTAATTTAAAAAAAGGATATATAAATAAAATATATAAAAGTTTTATAAGGTGTCGCGAGGAGTCGCAGGGAATACAAAAAATACAAATTTATGGGGCGTTGGGCGCGGAATACCGGATCCACCACAGTGCGTGTTGTTTGATTTTGCAATATTCGGTAAATATCTTTCATTTTTGCCGTGATCATATTTATTGAAAAACTCGCTTAGCCAGCTTCTGTAGATCATATGTCATGGAGTTGAGGCGTTCCTGTAACTTGACTTTTAACAACATTGCAGTGGCCTTGGCCAACAAAATTTCGCCGATATTACGCTGCTGAGTTGGTTGGAGTCAGTCGTCAAGTAGCACTTAAATTGTTTGGTTTCAAATTCGTCTTTAGCGAATTTGGTTATAAAACAAATTTCACTTAAAATCCAACGCAGCCGAGGTTCAGAGGAGACGCTTTTACACGCCTCTCTCAGCTATCTTGATTCAGTGCTCGTGTGCCCACAACTTCAGCAGTATTTATTAATCAGTACTGCTCGGAGCTGCTTCTCGGTACTCAACCGTAGAAATGGTCCGCATTGGATTGTATATCTCGGGAACGTCCAGGGCACGAGCGCTGCATGGGGCCATATTCGAATATGGTGGGAAGGAGATAAGGTCACGGATAAGTGAACGGAACGTGAGCGGTTGGACGATGGACGACCATGTGCTGTCCGGCTTGACTAATTGTTGGAGTAAACTAAATGTCCCTTTATATGCAATAGCGTGTCATGGCGGCCACATAAGGCAATTATGAATGTTAGTCCAATTCTGGACTTGATGTTCCCTTGCAAAGAAGTTCAGACATAACTTTTGTTGTTTAATAAAGTGGAAAAGCACAAAAACATAACGAAACAGTCCCAGTTCGCAGTATTGACTCGAAAATTCTTAATGACGTCAAACAACAGTGGCATTAATTCCGCTTGTGGTCGGGACTTAGATTTCTCGCGACACCTTGTAAAACTTTTTTTGTTACGAAACACTGCAAAATGGTGTTGCCGCTGATATAAATATATGTATTACCTTAAATATATTTATCCTGCATTAGCTATTTGAGTAATAGAGTATTTGGTTGTGCAATGGTTAGGATGTCTGGCTCATAACCAGGATGTCCCAGGTTGGATCGTTTTTTTTAATATTTTTAGACCCTGTACCCAAAGGGTAAAGGGTATATTAAGTTTGTGCAAATGTATGTAACAGGCAGAAGGAGGCGTGGCAGACCCCACATAGTATATATATTCTTGATCAGCATGACGAGCTTAGTCGATATAGCCAAGTCCGTCTGTCCGTCCGTCCGTCCGGATGAACACACGGATCTCAGCAACTGTAAGAGCTAGAGAAACCGTATTACCAGTGTATATTCTCCTAATACTGACGCAATTAGAGTTTATTTTTTTAAGTCGGCGCCACGCCCTCCGCCCCGGCAATTTGTATTTGAATTTTTGCCCTGCACTTCACAATTTTCAAGCTAAAATTTTTTTTAAAATACACATGCAATTGGAGCATAGATTTCTACCGATCCTGAAAATTTCATCAATATTGGTTAATTAGAAAGCGCACAATAAATACCTAAAGTTTACAGGCGCTAAACACAAAAAATCTGTTTATTTGCGCAAACAAACGGTAAATCGCTTGCGTTTAGTGGTTGTTTTTTCTCGGAAGCACCGCTGCAGCTGCGCTGCCACTACGTTCGTATACATATGTATGAATGTGCGCCTTCAATAAATTTATACTGTATTAGCTGCCTGTCCAAAAAGTTTGAGTTTGTCGAATGGTTACGACGTTCGACTTAAAACGCGAAGATCTTGGGTTCGAATCCCAGACCGGACTCGGTGTGAATATATATATTTTTTTGGTTTTGATTTTTTTTGCTTATAACCAAATTTGTACAGGGTCTGTAACAGTCGGGAAACTCGACTGTAACGTTCTTACTTGTTTGTCATTGTTTATTTATTATGCTTATAACAAAATTTGTAGAGTGTATTTAACAGTTGGGGAACTCGGCTGTAATGTTCTTTTTTGTTTTTATATATGGCTGTGAAAAGGTCGGGAAACATTGGCCAGCGCAGATAGTCTCCACTGAATACTTTTGTCTCGCACGAATGCAGCCTCCCTCGTCGGATTCGCGTTTTTTGCTTTCTGTATATTTACAAAACATTTTCACATTTATTTTTATTATTATTGAAATATATTTATATTTATATCATAGAAAAACGAGCAAGGTAATTGACTTGGCGAGGATGAACGGGCTGAAATGTTCTCTGCCTAAACAGAAGGAATTGATAAAGCGTATAACGCCAGCTAATACATTGGTTATAATTATAGTTACAATCATTTGTAGGCTCCGGACCTCTGAATGAATAGATGGAGAATCTACTGATGATTTGGGTAACGGAGAAGCAGCTCCAAGGAGGAACCTTAACACCAAGCACTATATGTGAGAAGGCACGAGCGATTTACGATTTTTTCAGATCCCATACATTTCCAGAAACGAGAAATCGAAAAACTTGTTTAAAGCCAGTTGGGGCTGGTTTGACAACTAGCAACCTTTTCCTTTCCGACATTATTTCCGTGTTGGCATGATGATGCAGCAAGTTTGGAAATGGAAGAAGCTGAAGCTTACATCAAATCGTATTTCGAACTGATACAAAAAAGGATACATCCGCCAGCTAGTCTTAAACTGTGATGAGACAGGGCTTTTATAAAAAAGGATGCCGAGTCACAAGCCCATAAAGGATACAAGCCTATCACTTTGTGCCAATAAAAGTGGCGACTGCAAAATCAAGCCTCTGCTAGTACAACATTCGATAAATCTCAGAGCCTTTAAGTCCCATAATATTTTAAACCATAAAAACTGTAGAGTAGAACCTAATGTTTAGCCTTACTGTTCAAAAATATCTACAGGAAAATAACCTACTCATGAAAGCCCTGCTCGTCGTCGGCAATGCCCCAATTCACGATGATTTACTCAAAGGGTTTAAGTTTATAAAAGCTCTCCATGAATCAGCAGGTGTTTTCTAATTTTAAGAAGTTGTACTATACACCATGCACTTTTTTCGTCACTGCTTTGAGGTGACAGAACGGAATACTAGGTGCGTTCCAAAGTAAACAGGACTTTTAACAAAAAGACAGAACAAATAGCTTTTTCGGCAAAATCAATTTATTTTATTCAAAATAGTCTCCTTCTGCTTTAATACAGCTTTTTGCACGGTCCAAAAGCATTTCGAACGAGTGTTTTAGCTCGTTGCCCGGTATGGCCGCCAGTATGCCGGTGCAAGCCTTTTGAATGGCCTCGACGTCTGCATAACGCTTTCCTTTCATCGGCAAATGCATTTTTCCGAAAAGGTAGAAGTCGCACGGTGCCATATCAGGTGAATACGGGGGGTTAAAATGTGATTTTTGGTCAAATAGTCGGTCATAAGCGTCGATCGATGAGACGGCGCATTATCGTGCATCAAACGCCAACTTCCATCGAATTCTGAGCAATTTTTGGACGTCAGTAAATTGACTGGCGGAACAAACCGTGCACACACCTTTTGTAAGCCCAAATGTTCGGTCAAAATGCGATAAATCGATGTTTTGGAGATGTTCAATTCTATTTCCATGAATTTCAATGATGATTTCGGCTGATTTTTTATGAATTCACGCACAGTTTCGATGGAATTTTTGGTGATCACGGATTTTGGTTGTCCCACATGTTCATCGTCATTTATGTCCTCACGACCACTTTGAAAACGTTGAAACCACTCGTGCACTCTGCTACGGGATAGGCAACCATCGCCATAAACTAGTTTCATCAATTGAAACGTTTCGGTAAAAGTTTTACCAATTTTAAAACAAAATTTAATGTTGGCTCTTTGTTCGAAGCTCATTTTCGCACCGATGACAAAAACATACTGACACTTAAAACGCAATAACCTCACTTCCAATAGATGAAATGTCATGAAATTTTTACTGGAAGTCGATAAAAGATAGCATGGCGCCACTAGATTAACAAAGTCCTGTTTACTTTGGAACGTCCGTGTAGTTCTGGAAGGAACACTTTAATGCCTAAGAATTATTAATCAGGCCTGCCTGGGTGATGACCTTAATTTTTGCATGGAAGAAGCTGTGGACTAAGGATGTGGCTAAAAGGGTCTTTGAAGGATTGGAACCCGAAGGGTCAGTGAAAGACGATATTATTTCCATGGGTCTAAAGTTGGATGACAGAGATGTAATTGAACTCTTCAAGGAATAGTCCCAGGTGTTGTCAACCCAGGAGTTACACGATCGTAGCAGCATACAGTTTTCCAACAAAAAGTGAGTTTTAAAGAGTTTTTATCTCTACAAGAGATATTAAGGACATATTCGGTAAAAGTTGTAGTGTTTGATTATGGAGCCAGATATACATCAAAAACAAAATAGCTAATATCAAATTCTCTTAAATCTCTACCTATTTTTGCTGTCTTGATATTTTCATTTCCTTGTGGCTGTTATTTGCCTAACCACTATCGTTTACTCGTCTCTTTTACGATCGCACGGTCAATTCGGGGCCGCTCGCCCTTCAGTGAACTTTTGGTACTTCGTAACCTAAAATTGTTTTTTTGCACAGGCAACGACGTCCCTGAATCCTCAAATACAAATATTGTTGGCACATTTTAACATTGTCCTGCGTGGCCAGAATATCCTTGGATAATTTTTTTAAACGGACTGCTGGTGAAACGACTAAATAATGACAAACAAGAATGGAAGGCTAGCTTCGGCACCCGAAGCTTAGAATACCCTTGTAGACCAGTTGCCCTAAAACTGTTCGATACTTTGTATGGCAACTAAAGGATATATTGAACCGACTTTTGGTTTTTGATTTTCTAAAAGGGATTTAATGTCTATGAATTCTCAAGAATGAATTAATTGTCTTGAAAAACACCAGAGTTATGCTCAATCACCCATTTTCTCACATCGTTCTTATGGCAGCTATAGGATATAGTAGTTCGATTTTGATAAAACTTTGAGGATATGTTAAAATTGTCATTAATAAAAATTTCCTAAGAAATAAATAAAATATCTTTAAAAATGGCGATTTTATAGCACTTTTTTCCAATCGTTCCTATTGCAGCTATGTGATGTAGTGTTCCGATTCCGGCTGTTCCGACTCAACTGATCTGTTGATGACCGGAGTGAACTCGCTTTTTCCTTTGGGAGTCAATACGGTACGAGCGCTCAATGGAGCGGATCTCTATAGAGCCTATTTAGCATCAGACATACTTTTCAAAGTCGAAACTAAAGACTTACTCTTTAGACGGGTTCAAGGAAGGTACTCGGATATGGAATATTTTAATTGCTGGGGATATGATTTTTTTAGAGCGGATCGATTGGAATTGATCATGATCAAAATATTTACGGTTGAATGCTTATAAAACTTATTAAAAATACTGGTGGTATACAAATAAAAAAAACTTTATTTAAACCACTGGTGGAAAGAGTATATTATTTCAATGGGTCTTTATGTAAGACGTGACAATGTATGTTTTGGTTGATCGTTTTGGTGTTTATATTAATAAGGCAATTTAGGAAAAATATTTAAATAATAGCTCAGAACAAACTATAAAATCTCGCAGTAGAAGACAACATTCAGCTATTCAAATCAGAATTAAATCTAGCCATGTTTGGCTGTCTGTACGTCTGTCAATTTCTACACAAGCTAGTCTCTCGGTTTTGAAACAATCGGAATAAAATTTGACACGCTATATTTATGCTATATTTGCACTATTGCTGGTAGTACTTATGCCGGAACGACTGGAATCGAAATATGTCCCAAATTACCTATTTTCAAAGATTAATTATTTAATCTTCAGAAACCATGGCTTTATATGAAAGTCCCATTCAAATCGAACCACTATATCCAAAAGCTGCTACAGGAAAGACGGGAAAATGGAGCGTTCTTTAGATTTTTTAAAGATAATTCATTCTTAATAATAAACAATAAAAAAACAATCTTTTTTTTTTTAAATCGACCCTCTATATTCTAAGCTGTCATACAAACGTTTGAACGTTTGGAGGGAACTGGTCTGCAAGAGTATTCTAAGCTTCGGACGGAATAACACAGCTCTTAATTTCACAGTGTTTTCTTCTTATGTTCTAAATGTCCATTTATTTTTACAACGTTTGTTCTTGAAACTCCTAAGACTCGTCTTCTCTTTTATAGTTATTTTCCTTTTGAAGTTTCTCTGATGATCAGGTGATCTGTTAAAAATAGGGCAGCTCATCCTACATTCGCCTATTCTGACAAATCATTCCTCCCGAATGAAGATGACCACAATTTCATATACTCTGCAACAGTTTTAGCCTTATTTAGACCTTCGTCATCTTCTACCTTTTCGACAAGATATTACGTCTGAACTTGCGGGTAACAGCGGAGGGTCCCTAAAGTTTCGTCTTTAACTTCAACCCGGCACTAAACCAATCTAATTCTGACCTTCTTGGCTTGTATGACTTGCGATTTCGTCCTGAATCGGCGATATTCTCTTTGACTTCTATACGGATCTAATCTTTAATGATTTAAATGATCTTCTAGCAGCTTTTCTAAGTCCTGAGTCCCCATATTAATTCCAGTGAGTATCTTAAATGGAGCTAAGTTAGTACTTTTAGGTGGATAGGAATCAATAAACTACGTGCTTGTATCAATATAGTTATGAGGATCCTGTTGATACGTTGTACCTGACCATTACCATGTTGCACTCCTATGGCCACTAACAAATGTTGGATATTATTACTTGCAGTATTCCTCAAAACATTGCCTGTGAATGCTGTCCCTCGATCTGTTATTAAACGATATGTAACGGATTACCAACCACTTCAGACTGCCTTTGCAATCTATCTTTGCAACCTCTTCGGCGCCAGTATTTTGTATGGGGTAAAGCCATAGCGTTTGAATACGTTGACCACTTCCAAATCCAGTACAATGGTTTTTTTTTTGTCAAATCCATAGGACCAATTTGATATGTACGAGAGGTTCGTCGGATTTGTTTATGTAATGTTTGTAATAATCGCGGTACACAAGGCGATGGGGCTTTTGATGCAAAACTGTGCTTTTTGGTGAGCTGTGCTAATAATTTCGATCTCCATGGCTGACGGAATACCTTTGAGCTGAATCAGAATTCTTTAAATTGATTAAGCGATACTAACTCTTCTTTATTCAACTTTAATGTTTAAAGGTTGTTAGCCCGAGGCAAAGGTCCTTGGAATTGGAGATACTTCTGTAGAATTAGAACATTCTCTAAGTACCCTTTTTGTTCATCTTCTGACGGAATAATGTGATCGACCATGTACAAAATCAGTATACGGTCTTCCATCAATGGTGAAATATCACGCATGAACACAGCATGGGAATTGAAAATTTGAAATGGTACGAATCGGAATTGTTCCGGTCAACAACAATATGGGTGACAAACGAGGTATATTTACAAGAGTCTTGTTTGACAAGTCTAGCATTGTGAAAACTTCTGGAGCTTGTGATAACATCATCGATTAAGGCCATGGGGAAACAATCGCGAATAATCTTTTATTTACGGTTAACTCTTCTGCTGCATGCAAGGTGTCTCACAAATAGTGGAAATATTTCTGCCATAATTAAATTTCTGTTATCTGGTCGTTACCAAAGCTCATATTTTAAAACGCTCTATTCAAAGTCGACTGCAAATGATTGAATTTTTGTGTTTCACTTCATTCCTGTGATTTGTTCTATCTGGTTGCATTTAAATTCGATTTACATTCGATGCAACTTCTTTGCAATCTTTTTCAATATGACGCAATATGCAACATCTCACAAATTGGTTAGTTTTAAAAACAGGACTTATAAGCTTTGGCTTCAGAGTAAACCCCTGATTCCCCATTTTTTATACCCTTGCAGAGGGTATTATAATTTTGACCAGAAGTTTGTAACGCAGTGATGGAGACGTCTCCGACCCTATAAAGTATATATATTCTTGATCAGCATCACCAGCCGAGTCGATCTAGCCATGTCCGTCTGTCTGTCCGTCTGTCTGTCCGTCTGTCTGTCTGTATGTCCGTCTGTCTGTTGCTATGTAAACTAGTCTCTCAGTTTTAAAGCTATTGAACTGAAACTTTGCACCGGCCGAACGGCCGGAATCGGAATCACATAGCTGCCATAGGAACGATTGGGAAAAAGTGCCATAAATTGGCCATTTTTTAGGATAACCAATTCATTATTTAGAAATCCATTTTTAATGACTATTTTAAAGTATCCTAAAAGTTTCATCAAAATCGGACTACTATATCCCATAGCTACCATAGGAACGATGGGAGAAAATGGGTCATTGAACATAATTCTGGAGTTTTTCAAGACAATGAATTTATTCTTGTCAAATACAGTTTTCATAGACATTAAAGCCGTTTTAGAAAATTAAAAACCAAAAATCGGATCACTATATCCTAATATAGCTGTCATACAATTAATCGCACAGTTTTACGGCAACTGGTCTGCAAGGGTATTCTAAGCTTCGGGTACCGAAGCTAGCCTTCCTTTCTTGTTTTTTTATAGATTTTTAATTTCTCACGAAATTGTTTAAGGCAAAAGCGTCCAGCCTTAACTAACAATCAACTTTTCTTTTGATTCGATTCAGGTTACCCTCTACGATATATTCAATAATTCTTCCCTCATCCGTCTTGAACTGGAATTAATTTTCTACACATTTTCTAGCAACTTGTGCACGCCGTCGCCGTCAGCTGTTCTCCAAACTCATTCTTTAACGCTTCTTTTAACGCTGTCCAATCGTTTATTCCAGGCTACACAAAAATTTGTTTGCAGCTCTTCACTAATTGCCTAACCCAACTGTAATATAATGAATCTTAAAATCTGCAAGCCATTTATCAATATCTGTAGAGCCAGTAAAATGAAGAAAGCGAATCCTCATCTCTTAACGGAATGGTTAAGGGTTGAGTATTTTATGAAATCAATCCTACTTCACTGATTCACTGATCCTTTTAAGCTTCCTGAGTTTTCTTCTTGGACAAAAATGATTTCCTCAAAGTAGGAGATGAGTCTGTCATGTAACGATGCTTTCAGACCTAAACTTGGCGGTTTTTATTCTATTAGTTTACTTCTATGCTCTGCAACAGATAATCGTTTGATGTCTAAGACCAAACAACTGTTTTCTGAATCACCATCTGGTGAAGTGGATAGAATAGAAGGTTGTGGACTATTTATACCCTGCACCCAAAGGGTAAAGGGTATATTAAGTTTGTGCAAATGCATGTAACAGGCAGAAGGAGGAGTGGCAGACCCCACAAAGTATATATATCTTGATCAGCATGACGAGCTGAGTCGATATAGCCATGTCCGTCTGTCCGTCCGTCTGGGTAAACGAACGGATCTCAGAAACTGTAAGAGCTAGAAGAACCTTATTAACAGTGCAGATTCTCGTAATTATTACGCAGATGAATTTTTTTCTGGTGCCACGCCCACTGCCCCCGCAATTTGTATTTGAACTTTTGCACTGCCCTGCTCTGCGCAATTTCAAGCTCAAAAATACACATGCAATTGGAGCATAAATTTCTACCGATCCTGAAAATTTCATTAAGATTGGTCAATTAGAAAGCGCATAATAAATACCTAAAGTTTACAGGCGCTAAACACAAGTAATCTGTTTATTTGCGCAAACAAATGGTAAATCGCTTGCTTGTCGCTTCGATTGAAAACGCGAAAATCTTGGGTTCTGACTTTTTTTTAGTAACTGTTGTTGGTCTGATTAAGAGCAATTGAATAGCCTCGAGTAGCTCGTCTTGACTGACTTGAAGCTATACCCCAATTTCCATCAGAAATTTGCGAAGTACTGAAACTGGAAACTCAGAACTAGAAATTTTTTAGCAATCTACGGAGGCTGAATCTACGGAGGATATCGTGACAAAGTCCTGTAGTAAGGCCAACATGTGAGTTCTAACAGTTCCTGTGGCCATTGTTGTTGCTCTTTCTAGATCGTTCCATGAATTCGTTAGGTTGGATGTAGTGTAGTTGTTGAACAGTGGCTTTTCGCTTAGGGACCACAGCTCTAAAGAATACGACAATTCAGTGCCAGACAGGCTATTTAGAGCACTTAAATAACTCATCCAAGCGGCGGAGCATTCGCTTAGGGCGGTTTTAGCTGATATTGACGTGGCCGAATGTTCAGAATTTTTGCACACCTCTTCCATATTGTAGATATTGTCTTTTAATTCCGTTAACCCCGCGATGTCGATATAAGGTCAACAAAGAACCTTCAACCCTTCTAATTAATATTTTTACTAGTTCGCACAATAGAACAGAATTGCAGTCACTTCAGACTAATTATTTAAGAATCAAGAAAATCGCATTAATTTTTATATTAGAAAATTCAGAAAATCTAGCAGGTTTTTAATCCGATGTAAAAGCTTTATGCAGTTTTATAAATAAGAGTATAAACACTAAAAATTCTTTTATCTAAGTTTTATATTAGGTTTATATCAATCTATTATTATCAGATACTGAAAGTTGCTTATCGAAAAAATAATAAAATAATATTAAAGTTAATTCAAAAGCTAACGGCTCGAGCTGAGACGAAGGAAGGAAAGAGTAAGTTAACGGTTCCACACTGCCACGTGTACAGATGTACTCATTATTCATAGTTTAAGACAGAATCTTTCTAAAAAAAATATTTATTAAGACCCTGTACCCAAAGGGTAAGTTTGTGCAAATGTATGTAACAGACAGAATGAGGCCTGGCAGTTGAGTCGATATAGTCATGTCTGTCTTGATAAACAAACGACATCCTAATCTTAGAAACTGTTAAAGTTAAAGTAACCATATTACTAGTGCAGGTAATCCTAATACTGACGCTGAAGAAGTTTATTTTTTTCCGGTGCCACGCACACCACCCCCAGCCAAAAAATCGAATCCCAACACCAAGAATTGTGCCAACTCTTGGTGAAGCCACACCCCAAATTATAGAGGATGCCCAGTCTACAAGGACCTAATCGGCCGCGCGATCAAACACCATTGTTCCAGGCAGCTTTCGTTAACGCTATCACAATAGACTCAAAATTCTCCAAAGCCATTAACAAACAAGGAGTATAAATTGCAAAATGATTTAATGTTTAGAAAAACCTAACTGTACTTTGACAATACCAGCTCCAAAAACCAAGCACCAACCATATTAGCAACAACAAAGAATTTTAGTTCTCATATTAACACTCCAACAAAGTAATTATGTAAACTTCAAAGCAAGGGCTCATGCGTAACCTTCTAGCTACCACTGTAGCACATATTGCGGCACAACATTGCCTTAGTATTTTGCCCCCCGCGCTTTCGATCCGAATAGCAACTTTATGAGCTTTTCAATCAACTGGGAGACCATTTTATAACAGCAGCAACTACAGACAGACAGACAGACAAACTTCTGGTCAAAATTATAATACTCTCTGCCAGGGGAATACCAATATTTTCATTGGCTGTATGTTATCACATGAACATTCATTTTGGTGTAAATATGCTTAACATTGCCGGCCAACAGAAAATACATACACATGCATGTACGTGCCTAATCTATGTAAGTGCCTACATTTATACATTTATGTATCTATGTATATATTATAGCATGCACGGGCCGTAACAAATTTTTTTTTATTATTTATTTTAACATTTAGAGTCATGCTAATTAAACTTTTTAAAGCAAAGATTTCGTATTTTAAATTTCCTTATTATTAAGAGCACAGTTTTGGAAACTTTAGAGCTTTGCGGTTATATATAAACTAAAAATAAATGTACATACATCATTTTCTGATTTGAAGCATGTGATTTTCAAAGCAAACTAAAAGCTTAAGTTTTTTTCAGTCAATACTAGTCAGGTATTCAATTTTGTACGGTCCGGGCGTGTTAAATTATCCACTCGAAAGTTGAGGTAAAAAACTACATGAAATTACATGTGCGCCTACATACATTTACATATGTATATTGTATTCAATGTATAATTATATGTATACCATACATGTATACTTAAAAAATGTTATGAGCCAAAAATACACTGACACAAAGCGTTTTAACATAACGCATAGGCTGTGAAAGATTTAAAACTTCAGTATACAGACATCGTTTTATTTGTATCCATTACTTTTCTTTGACTTCATTTAATGAGGAAATACAGAAATCTTCAATCAATCTTCGTTGGTTAATATATTTTCGTAGTAAAAACTTCGATGATTATGACCCAGAATTGTATATTTTTTTACACTGTAATTATTTAGTATACTAAATGCTCGTACAGAAATGGGTATGTGCTATTCGTGCTAATGATAATAAAAGGCGTTTACGAGCTTTAATATGTATTCTTTATCAACTTTTTGATTTGGACAGATTATGCTTATGATTTTGTTCCGCCCTACCTTTCACAACTGCAATTTGAATAGTTGTGTATTTACCCCACCATATTTTGGAAACTTTAAAAGCTAAAGCAATCGTTTTCAGCCTTTTGGTTTTAACGACACACATTTCGTTTACCAAGTAAGAACATTACAATCGAGTTTCCCGACTGTTAAATAGTCTGTACCAATTTTGTTATAAGCGCCACTTGAAATTAAATATGATCTAATATGTTTATGTATTCTCTATTCGTTTGGCAGTTAGCAGAGCTCCCCGCAGACAACACATACAGGGCGTGGGGTACAATAGGACCTTGCGTGGCTTTACCATGCCATTACGCTTGTGCGGCTCTTCTACAGGAGGGATTCCTTCTGAATTTTTACTTTTAATTCAATTTGTTTATTTTTCAATACAACTGTATGCTCACAACTTCTAGCCATGCCAATAAAATGCAAAACAAATAAGCTACTGCAACTACTAGACATATTTGATGAAAACACTTGCATAACTAACGCAATTTGCAAGACGATACCGGGTACTGGAATCGCAAAATAATAAATATATATACATATGTATATTATCATATATATTATAAGTGCCTAAGTGCCTGAGCTCCGAAAGTGTGCAAGTCCGCTCATGCTTCCGCAGTTTGATTAAATATGTAATTAAAAAATTATTCAAAAGGACCACATTTCTTTAGTCGAAATGAACATCTAAAAATTTGGATAGGAAATTTCCAAAATTTATTAAACACGATTTTCATATATTGTTGCTTTGCTGTCTTTCTCGTCAACCAGTTGTGCTTTTCCAGCCTCGACTTAAATTATTAATTACCCGATGGTAAAGGCAATTGACAATACGATTAACACGGGCTGAATTTCCACTAGTTACTCGAAAAGTAAAAGTATATATTTTGATATTTTACTTTTTTAGTTTTTTTAAAAATGTTAACATTAAAAGACAAATCGTATAGGTCGTTCATTTATAACCTTTAATTTATCAAAATTTTAACTTATTCTTTATTTTAATTGTTTAGAATTGGACTCTCTAATATGGCTTCAATTGCTGTTGATGTTTTTGCGAAAAAAAAGGGCGAAAGTTCTGAACTGGATGACATTATTCCATACCACGCTCGGGAAAATGCTCAGCCATTTACTTATGGGAATCTACCAACGGGATTTAATACCACCGACTTAAATCGCGTTTGTTTAGATGGTGATTTTAAGATATCAAATTTAAAACATATTCAGGACATGTTTCCGCATAGTCCATCCACCACACGTAAAAGCACACGCCCAAGTATTTCGTCGTCCCGTCCGTTGATACGAAAGACTCCAACAAGGCAAGAGTTCGAAGAAATGTTGCTAGAACGAAAAGAACAATCTCAAAGAAACCAAAAAAATTCTATGGCGAAAAATGCCCAAGATGTGTTAATTCAAAGAGATTTGGTTGAACTTCATGGACAACTAAACAAAGTATTAGGTTCAACATCGGATAATAATAACAATAACTGTAGCTCAAACGAATTAGAGAGACATCTAGAATCTATTGATTTACCAGATGATACAGTGTCTTCTACGGAAAAAAATCGTTCAGAAACTCCAACATTTCCTGTGGACCAAAAGTCTTTTAATTATGAACGCAGCTATAGCTCTTACCCTTCGGAAAATGAAAAACCATTATTATCGGACGATCAACTAATGCAGGATCAACCAATTAATTGCAATAGTTTTATAAAAGACTTAGAGCCCTATCTAGTAAAATTTGCGAGTGATTCGACGGAATTTTGGTATAAGCCCCATATGTCTCGGGAAGAGGCTGTATTGTTATTACGCAGCTCTCCACCTGGAACATTTATAATAAGAAATTCCACCACCTATCACAACGCGTTTGGTCTTGTTTTACGAGTAGCTAAGGCACCACCAGGTACCCCTATTAACACGGACTTTGGAGATGAACTAGTCCGTCATTTTCTAATAGAGGCAACGACTAGGGGAGTTCGCCTTAAAGGATGCAACAATGAACCCATGTTCTCGTCCCTATCGGCATTTGTGAACCAGCACTCCAATAATTCCTTAGCTCTTCCAAGCACTCTGATAATACCAACCAAGAATTTTCGTAGCCCGACTCGAGAAGAACTAATCACTAAGCAAAAACTGATTGTTTCGCAGGGCGCCGCTTGCAATGTACTCTTCCTATATCAGTGCGACATGGAAACTCTTACTGGAGATGAAGCGGTTCTTAAAGCAATTTATAAAATGTTTACCGAGGAAATATATTTAAAACCCATTGAAGTGCATTTGAAAATTTCAGTTGAAGGTATAACATTAACTGATAATACACGTAAAACGTTTTTTCGTCGGCATTATGGTGCTCAACATATTTCTCACTTTAGCATGGATCCGAACCACAGATTTTGGAGTGTCCTTGCCAACGACGAGGGACTTAACCGTTCAGTCAATAAGTCAATATTTGCTTTTATTGCACGCCCATTAACTGGCGTACGTGACAATCAATGTCATGTGTTTTGTGATTTAGCCTCAACACAGCCCGCAGCTGCAATCGTATCATTTGCACATAAAGTTTTGTTACAATGAACATTTTGTTTGCAATCAGTATGTTTGTAATTAAATATATATTTAAAAATTAGCAAGTCTAAGCCTCTGAGTTTCACTCAACATTGCGTATGATTTTTGTTAAGGGCTTGGGGGGTTTTAATTTTGAAATGTCGTTCAGGAAGAGGGAGCTAAGGAAGATCAGACCTGGCATTTCAAAGAGAGGTAATGGATAGTTTTTAGACCCTGTACCCAAAGGGTAAAGGGTATATTAAGTTTGTGCAAATGTATGTAACAGGCAGAAGGAGACGTGGCAGACCCCACAAAGTATATATATTCTTGATCAGCATGACGAGCTGAGTCGATATAGCCATGTCCGTCTGTCCGTCTGTCCGTCCGTCCGTCCGTCCGTCCGGATGAACACACGGATCTCAGCAACTGGAAGAGCTAGAAGAACCGTATTACCAGTGTAGATTCTTCTAATACTGAGTAAATTAGAGTTTATTTTTTTAAGTTGGTGCCACGCCCACCGCCCCCGCAATTTGTATTTGAATTTTTGCACTGCCCTGCACTGCACAATTTTCAAGCTAAAAAAAAGCAAAAAATTAAAAATACATATGCAATTGGAGCATAGATTTCTACCGATCCTGAAAATTTCATTAAGATTGGTTAATTAGAAAGCGCACAATAAATACCTAAAGTTTACAGGCGCTAAACATAAAAAATCTGTTTATTTACGCAAACAAACGGTAAATCGCTTGCGTTCGGTGGTTGATTTTTCTCGGAAGTGCCGCTGCAGCTGCGCTGCCACTACCTTTATATACATAACATATGTATGAATGTGTGCCTTCAATATATTTAAACTGTATTAGCTGCCTATTAAAAAAATTTCGGTTAGTCGAATGGTTACGCCGTTCGACTTGAAACGCGAAGATCTTGGGTTCGAGTCCCAGACCGGACTCGGTGTGAATATATATATTTTTTGGGTTTTTTTTTATTTTGCCTAAAACCAAATTTGTACAGGGTCTGTAACAGTCGGTAAACTCGACTGTAACGTTCTTACTTGTTTTCCATTAAAACCTTTAAAAAAAGGTACTAGAACTTAAATGGATAGGATAAAATTTAGGAAAAGGATAAGGGTTGGAACATTGCTTTACATGTTTACATCAATAGAAATGTGATATGTGATATTTCCAATAAACTAATATATTTAATTTAAAACAAGAAAGGAAGGCTAGCTTCGGTACCCGAATCTTAGAATACCCTTGCAGACCAGTTGCATTCAAGCCGTTCGATCGTTTGTATGGCAGCTATAGGATATAGTGATCCGATTTTTGGTTTTTAATTTTCTAAAACGGCATTAATGTCTATGAAAACTGTATTTCTCAAGAATGAAATAATTGTCTTGAAAAACACCAAAGTTATGCTCAATGACCCATTTTCTCCCATCGTTTCAATGGCAACTATAGGATATAGTAGTCCGATTTTTATGAAACTTTCAGGATGTTAAAATAGTCATTAAAAAGATTTTCCTAAAAATAAATAAATTATCTTGAAAAATAGCGAATTTATTGCACTTTTTCCCTATGGCAGCTATATGATGTAGTTTTCCGTTTCCGACCGTTCCGACTTATATACTACCTGCAACAAATTTAAGGGTCGGTGCAAAGTTTCAGCCTTTCCGATAGATTTGAAACTGAGTGACTAGTTTACATAGCAACCGACAGGCGGACATGGGTAGATCGACTCGGCTGGTGATGCTGATCAAGAATATATATACTTAATAGGGTCGGAAATGTCTCCTTCACTGCGTTACAAACTTCTGGTCAAAATTATAATACCCTCTGCAAGGGTATAAAAATGTAATATGTGATGTTGAAGATTGTAAATAATTTGTGACCACAATCCATTATTTCTGAATGGTCTTGAAAATTTCTTAAGGGTCGTGGTTGGAATGTTCGACTCAGAGGCTTTCTTCTTTACTACCTGCTGTGAAGATCAACACTTGTACGCTTGCGCAGGTACTTATATTATTAACCAAAAGTTCGCATTGTAGTGAAGGAGACATATAAATTTTTGATCAGGATCACCAGCTGGTGGTATCTATGTACGTTTTTCTGTTTCTATGAAAACTAGTCTATCAGTTTTAAAGGTTTCGGGCTGAAACTTTACACGTTGAATCGTTTCAGAAAAAGTATCATTACTTCACAGTTTAAGGATTTTGTATGCCACCCAAGTCCCATAAATATCATCCCATTTCATATCTACAGCCGCCAAATACATGGTAAGGTATTCCGCTAACGATGGAAGCTCGACTTCGCGTAAAACTTTGTATACCCTTCAAGAGCGTATTAAAATTTTTGGACCAGAAGTTGCAACGCAGTGAAGGAGACATCTACGACCCCATAAAGTATATATATTCTTGATCAGCATCACCAGCCAAATCGATCTAGCCATTTCAGTCTGTCTGTTTCTACGCAAATTTGTCTCTTAGTTTTAAAGCTTTCAGTCAAAAATTTTGCCGCAACCCTTCTTTCTGTTGCAGGTATTAGTCAGAACTGCAGGAACACTACATCACATAGCTGCCATAGGATAGTTTGTTGATTTCACATTTTTAACGAAAAGGGTTTGATATTTTATAAATCACTTTTTTATAACTATGTTAACCTATCCTGAAAGTCTAATCAAATTTTATTTGGCAAATCTAATTTGGTTAAAAATGTATTCGGTGGTAAAGGTGTTAGGATGTCTGGATCATAGCCTATAGGCATTTGTTCGATACCTGACTGAGTCGTTCATTTTTGCTTTTTGTTTTATAATTTTCATTTCTTGGGTTTCCTTTTTATTCTTGCCATATTTTAAGCGGCTCTTATAAAAAAATTGGTACAGGGTATTTAACAGTCGGAAAACTCGACTAATGGTTTTTCTTGTTTATTATTATATATATTCAAGTTTATTTGTTGGATCTTCTCTACTTAAAAAGAGACTATCAACAAGTTTACAAATATTATTCTAATGCTATATATAGGATTAAAAATTAATTATATTAATCAGGAACAAAGAAAGTTGTGGTCTATTTTTTTGTGATAATTTTAATGTTAAGGCACCGTTGGATGTTTATACCCTTGCAGAGGGTATTATAATTTTGACCAGAAGTTTGCAACGCAGTGAAGGAGACATTTCCGACCCTATAAAGTATATATATTCTTGATCAGCATCACCAGCCGAGTCGATCTAGCCATGTCCGTCTGTCTGTCCGTCTGTCCGTCTGTCTGTCTGTCGGTTGCTATGTAAACTAGTCCCTCAGTTTTAAAGCTATCAGGCTGAAACTTTGCACCGACCCTTCAATCTGTTGCAGTTAGTATATAAGTCGGAACGGCCGGAATCGGAACACTACATCACATAGCTGCCATAGGAACGATTGGGAAAAAGTGCCATTAATTCGCTATTTTTCAAGATAATTTATTTATTTTTTAGGAAACTCGTTTAAATGCCTAATTTAACTTATTCTGAAAGTTTCATCAAAATCGGACCACTACATCCTATAGCTGCCATAGGAACGATGTGAGAAAATGGGTCAACGAGCATTACTCTGGTGTTTTTCAAGACAATTAATTCATTCTTGAGAAATACAGTTTTCATAGGCATTAATGCCGTTTTAGAAAATTAAAAACCAAAAATCGGATCACTATATCCTATAGCTGCCGCACAAACGATCAAACGGTTTGAAAGCAACTAGTCTGCAAGGGTATTCTAAGCTTCGGGTACCGAAGCTAGCCTTCCTTTCTTGTTTTATTTATATTTGCCACGGAGCTCCAGTGTACATTTCCATTTCCCCACATCTCGGAGCCATGGGCTCAGAATGGTTTGATGACAGACTTATAGATCTTATATTCCAGAGATAGAAGGGGACGGAAATTAATTAGTCAGTTGAGACTGACATAAAGTTATGTTTGAGTCTTCTTGGCTTCGATATGAAAGAGCCAGGTAAGTCGTCTGGTCTTCTCTTTAGAGTTATCGGTCGAAATGTTTATCTGTTGAGAGTAAATGTTTACATTATCCCTCATTTACTTTAGTTGCTTTAAAATGGAGTTTGCTGCGACAAAGAGAAACAGTGTCGTTGTTAAACGTCGACGTTCGTGGAAATGTCCGCTGTTAATAATGCATGCAGATTGTGCTCGAAGAGTTGCAAACTTTTATTGCATGAGATGTGAAAGTATTACTTTTTAGGGCATACACACTTTTATATAGTTATGACGTTGACTTTTCCGGAGTCGCTTTTGGTCCAACTGCTTGTGGGACTTCTTATTGCAATGGCTGTTCAGTGGATCCGCTGCGGCTTCATGCTTTCCACAGTGAGATTTTCATACTTGTTAAGGAGAATTGCACAATGTATGTGATATTGGTCGTGATTCTCTTCTTTTTAAGCATTTTTGATAGCTTTCTTTTCAGTATGTATTCATACCCTGTGATATAAAGTCGAGCTTGTTAGATTAAGTGATTAGAATGTTGTATAACTGCGGAAACTCCAGAATATGTACTTAGAATTTTAGTCGCCTACTGATATAAACGGTTTCCAAGTTGATTAACAAAAATTTACCATCCGAAACTAAAAAGCCCGGTGGGCGGTCTACTGAGGCTATGCTAAGAGTGCCGCAATGTGTTCTAATGCGTACAGTGGTAGCTTGAAGATAATTGTGAACGGCGTGTGTTCCTCCGTGGCCTTTCCATCTGAATTATAAGTTGCATGTAATGTGTATTCTGCGATGAAGAATTTATGTGTGTTTGTTAGATGGGTCTTAAAAACCAACATTAGGACGATGTCATATTTAAATATGAAAAATAGCAGATAGAATTTGTGCTAGAAAATTATCTTTAGTACAGTCATTATGGTTTTAATTGTTGAGATGCAAGTATCTGATATAACAATTTTAGGTTACGCATGACCTCTTGCATTCAAGTTTGCATGAATGACATATGACATTCATCATACTTTTTTGGTGGATGCTGTTCTGTGTGGTTTTGGGTTATTAAACCCTGTTAAAAGTTATATTAATTTGTGTTGAGCTGAGTCGATACAGCCATGTCTGTTCGTCTGGATGAGCAAACGTATCTCAGCAACTGTAAAAGCTAGAGTAACCATATTACCAGTGTAGATTCTCCTAATACTGACTCAGCTGAAGTTTATAATTTTTTTCGGTGCCACGCCCAATATTTGTATTTGAATATTTGCTCTGCCCTGCACTGTACAATTTTCAAGCTAAAATTGAAAAAATACAAATGCAATTGGAGCATAGATTTCTACCGATCCTAAAAATTTCATCAAGATTGGTTAATTAGAACGCGCACAATAAATACCGATAAACACAAGTAATCTGTTTATTTGCTCAAACAAACGGTAAATCTCGCAACCTAATCGTCGTAATTCATCAAATTGGAATTACGCCAGGAGGAAATTTGTTGATTGGCGCCCAAATCGTGGTACAACCCACGCAGCATTAAGAAGGAAGAATCATTGCGACAGCGCAGCGAGAGGATATAAGTCTTCTCGCCCCCAAAATAGTTTATAATTTATAAAAAACAAAAAAATAAAAACAATAAAATGTGTTTTCAATACTTTTTATTGAAATGCATTTATATTAAAAACGTAGTTTAATTCATATAGCAAAAACTGCTGAAATAAATTTGAACATTTTCAATGCTCAAAACTTGATGGTGTACAGTAATAAATAATAATAATAAGATAATAAGTCGCCTCGACTTCACATACAGTGATAAGCGACCAATGCACGTCATCGAGCAAGAGTCGGGCACCCTAAGACAGGGAGGATTGACCATTGTACATTATTACGATGAGGTAGAAAAAAAAATTTACTTTGTTAATGAATAAAGTTAAAATGTACTATGAGTCAAAAATGGCAGAGACCCGTTGCGAGAGATTCCGTGGTGATGGCTTACGGGTATCCATATCGGACCTCAAACGAAGCCTCACAGATGTTCTCTTTGCAGCAAAACCAAGAGATTTGCCATCGGCTCTGGCCTTAGCACAGGAGGTAGAATCGAAAGGTACATCTTTGCGACTAGTTTCGCAAAGAGCCAAGAGGACAAGGATCGTAGGCCGGCTGACAGAATAAATAATCGTCAGCAGAGGAAAACTCTCCGTCTACAGAGGCGGAAGTGAAAATAATTTTTTATCGGTGGAAAAAATGTCAATATGCAGCATTTCGCCGACATATGACGGAATTGGGGTTACCCCAAGTTGTTGTTTCTTGGGGTGTCTGTCATACTTTGCTGTAGTGCATATTTTGCAATTCGTTACTATCTCGGTCGCTAATTTGGACATTTTCGGAAAATAATAGTCACGAAGGACTTGTTTGATATTTTGATAATTATTTCGATCTGTTCGCTTTTATCGGAAATGTCTGATACAAAGATTTTGCAATGCCAAAATTTCGTCGCTGGAAAATTTGACACCAATGCAAGTTGAATGCTGGCCAATGTTGGCAAGTTACAATGAATAGCGTTGACAACTTTTGGGTCGATGATTGGTTTTAATGTTTCTAGAAGGTCGGATTTTTTCGTGAAATGTATGATATGGCGGGATTTATTTCCGAAAAATATAAAGTATCTCTTCAGGAAATATTTTGCCTCTTCTAGGATTATCTGATTTCTAAAACAATTTAAAGGTTTTTCGGTTGTTTCTATCGTATATGTGCTAGATTCTTCACTATGAATTGTTGCACAATCAGATTCGGGTTCGTGATGGAGGGCATTGATATTTTTTCGCGAAAGGGCGTCGGCGACATAATTCTCTTTGCCCGGAGTGTATATGACTTTTGCGCCGTAGTCATCTATAAATGCCTTCCATCGCTTTAATTTGTCATTTGGGTTCTTGTCCAAAACAGCGAACGTCAGCGGCTTATGGTCTGTGTAAAATCTTATGTCACGAGTGCCATACAAATACTGTCATAATTAAGGAAATTAAGGAAAGCTCCTTTACGGGCTTTATATAACTTTTCGCTGCCCCTGTGTCAACAAGAATTTTTAAATTTCTCCCAGCCAGCCGTCGTTTGATGAACGGTAGCCGGGATCGCTCACTAAAAAATTGAGAAGGTCATGGGAGTCGACCGAGTCGCTGTCGTCTTCGATTGCGCTCAGCGCGGCTGCCGCAACGCTATCATACTCTTGGTCTTTGGCACTGGCGGTCTGCTCGATCTCCATCCATGGGTTCTGCTGCCTGACGTGGATGGCCACGGTCGGCCCAATTCCCTGGTTTACGCCCAAAATCGTTTTGTTGGTTCTTATCTGTTTTCCTAAAATAGTGAGGATTCTTCTCGTTCCCTTGTTTGTCGGGAGCGCGGTACTGACCCTTACGAGAGTCAGAATTCTGTGTCTTCTGCTCCATTGCCCTAGCATATGTTGCCGCGAACTGGCTTCTTTCGATGCTGGTTTCAGCTTCCCTAGCTAATGCCAATGCCGATGGAAGGTCTTGTAGCTGCGCCGGGAAAACAACAGCCCTTAGGTTATTTTTTAGGCCTGAGATAAACACGTGTAGGGCGTCCGCCCTCACCTCAGTGTTAAGTAGTGTGGCTCTTTCCATGTCGTGGGACATGACAATTTTATTTGTGACGAGGGTTAGCTTCCGCTCAACCTCGTCATAGTATTGCATGAGGCTTTGGTCGTTTTGACGAACCGCCTCAAGCTGTTGTCGCAACGGCTGTTGCAATGAAGTTTTGTCCGCGTAGGAGCAGTCTAATTTTGCCAGAATGGCATCGAAATTAAGTACAGTGTTGTGTGATACCAGCAACGCTCGTGCTGGGCCCCTTATTTTATTCCTGATTATGGTAACGGCTTGATAATGGGCACAGCTGCCCTGGTAAGGTTTAAAAAGTTCGTATGCGTCCGTGGCAGATTGTCCCCACGCTACATACTCGTCTTGCTCACCGTTAAACTCTGGCACTGACTTAATTACATGGAGCGGTATATCGCATGGGGGTGCTCCTGGCTGCACTGAGACTCTTTGGTATGCCTCCACCTGTGGGGGCTCTACGCGCATGTTTTGTAACTGTACATTAACGGAGTTCATTTGGGCTTCAAATTCTGCCCGGAGTCTAATCTCCTATTGCGCCAAGGCGCCCTGTATAATGTTTTGCAATTCGTTCGCGTTCATTATGTCTTCTTCCTCTTCAATCTGAACCTGTCTTGGTCTAAAGCCTTGAATCTCTTCTTCTTCACTACCACTTATAACCTCCCTTTTAATTTCTCTATATGGACCTGGGAAGCTCATTAAAAATTTGAACTTATGCCACCTAATTCATACGAGGTTCAATATATGGTATATAATATATGGTAATATAGTATATGGCCGAATACTCCGTTCGGCTGGCATAACCCTTTAATATATTTTATAATTATATTTGTTCTATTCAATTTTATTTTCACAATTATAAATTTTGTTTGGGCTGCCGGTCACAATTGCAGAAAATATTATTTATTTTTTTTTTTTTGAAGCGTGTGCGAGTTTTATTTATTTTCACAAATTATAAGGCACACTTTTAATGTATTCAATTTCTGTGTTTGTTTTTTGAAGCCGTAAATTTATTAATCAGCCCACTTACATGTTTTCCTTGAAATCTCTAAGGGTCGCTAATTCTATTGATCGTTGGGCGCCAATTATGGAAAAAGGTTGGTGGCCCGGTGGATGCGTTGCTCTCGCACGGGCGGATTAGCACGTGGCACCGGCAATGTGCTCGCAGGGAGGTATGGCAGCCGCTGGATGGCTGCTGATGGCGTGGCACCGGCAAGGTGCTTGCTGGGTGGCAGCGGCTAGTTGGCTGCTGATGAAGTGGTTAATCAAGGATTGCCGGCCGGGCAATAATGTTGCTCCTAGATGGCCGCTGATGACGTGGCACCTGTATGATGCCCGCAGGGAGTTATAGCAGCCGCTGGATGGCTGCTGATGGCATGGTACCTGTATGGTGCCTGCTGCTGTGTCAGTTTATGATGAGAGGGTGACTGCCCCCCTATACCCCTGGCCTTAAGCTCAGTTGGCGAATGCAAATAAGTTGACGGCGATGGCCGGAGTCAAGTTTACGAGCCATGTGCTCTTTATTCAAGTAAATGTAAAACAGAACTAAACTTAACTGTACGAAAACGCTAGCTTGGTCGGCAGGCCATTAAATTAAAATTAAATTAATGATTAAAGCAGAATGAGCATAACTCACCATACCGAGCCAACGGGACCCAGGCACAGCCGCCGAAGGCGTCATGGTGAGTCGGCATCTAGAAACACTAGGGTGATCCAAGAATCATCCGAGATTTCTACCGACTGTTTGTTACCATGCAGTAATGTTAACTTGTACACTGCGCAGGCGCACCCCCTTTAGTAAGAAATGCATTCATAGAAATGCTGAAGAATAAAAAAAAGGCCTTTGCAGACCCCAACGATGCTCTGCCATACAACACCTCGGTGGTACCAACCATTAGAACGGTGATCGATGAGCTTATCTACGCAAAACTATATCCTTACCCGGTGGGGGCAACGGATTTTGTAAACAAAGAGATTCAAGATCTGATTAAAAGTGAGATAATCCAAAAATCGGTCTCTCCTTATAACAACCCGATCTGGGTTGTAGACAAAAATGCAATAAAAATATGCGGCTGGTCATTGATTTCCGGAAGTTAAACGTCTCAACAATACTGGCAAGCTTGGGCAGAGCCAAATTTTTTACAACGTTGGACCTTTAGTCCGGCTATAACAAAATCATGCTCGCGGAACGCGACCGTGAAAAGATATCTTTCTCTGTGAATGGGGGAAAATACGAGCTTACAAAATTTAGCCTAAAAAACGCGGCCAGTATTTTCCAGAGAACAATTATGACATCCTACGGGAGCAGATCGGCAAATTCTACTAAGTTTATGTAGATGACGTCATCATTTCCTCAGAAGATGAGAATACTTATGTAAAGCACGTAAATTGGGTTATAAAGAGTTTATACGATGCGAAAAGTGTGAGTTTTCTTGGCTTCATCGTTACCTGTAATGGAGCGACGACGGACCCTGAAAACGTAAAGGCTATCAATTCCCTGAGCCAACAAATGTGTTCGGGGTACGGTCATTCTTAGGTCTTGCAAACTATTTTAGATGCTTCATAAAAGACTTCGCTGCAATAGCGAGATTCATCTCGGACATATTAAAAGGTGAAAATGGATGCGTCAGGTGACACAGATCCAGAAATATCCAAGTAAAAGGGATGTCAGCGTCTAGCGTATCCAGCTCAGATACCCCGACTACAAGAAGCCATTCGATCACCGACCATCAACCTTTGACATTTGCGGTTTCAAAGTCAAACCCGAATGCGAAAATCAAGAGGTCCATGGCGCGCATTGACGAAACGGGTGCGCGTATGTTCTACAAACCCGGCAAAGTCGCCGATTTTATCGAGACAACAGGTCAATGCCATAATATCACTGGATGACATGTCATGTGTGGCAACCGTTCACAGCGAACTGTCCCTAAGGCATACAATAGAAGCAACGGATGAGCAGCTAAATTGTTTCCAGAATCAATTCATTCTGGAAGAGGCATTCCGACATTCGTTCTCTTTGGAAACAAGAGGCGACATGTGATTGAATCGTTACTTCAAGAACTTGCGGATACAGTTGTCCCCAAGGGATTGAATGCAATGCATTGTGACTTGCACACACTCGCAATGATACAAGACGGATTGGTCAGGGCATTCCCCGCCACAAAGTTTTAGCATTGCAAAAGTCGAGTAACGGACATTTTTTCGGTCGACGAAAGGAGGGAAATCCGACCGAGCATAATAGGGACCACAGAGCCGCCCAAGAAAATATGAAGAAGGTGCTACTAATTCCCAAAAGTGGCTAAGCTGGCTGGCGCAATTGTCATTAACTGCAAAACATTTGCCAAAGCCAAATACGCCAGGTACCCGAAAAGACATGAGATAGGTGAAACACCGATCCCCTTCCATGTTGAAGAAATCTTACCTACAGATAAGAAATATTTCCTCACCTGCGTAGACAAATTTCCAGTGGTACAATCTGTTCCTTCCAGAACAATTCAGGATCTGCGGCCAGCAGTACTGCAGCTGATGATTTCTACCTAAAAGAAATTATTGCGACAATAAATCTTCACTGAATTCACACACAATCTCCACCATGCTAACTGACCATTACGGTGTTAACATCGTTAATGCGCCACCGCTACATAGCGTCTCAAACGGACAGGTAGAGCGCTTCCATAGTTCCCTCTTGGAGGTGGCTAGATGCCTAAAGATTGATAAAGGTGTAAGTGACACTAGAGTGCATCCTATTAGCCATGTCCAAATACAACAACTCATTCCATTAGGTCATCAACAAAAGGCCAGTGGATGTCTTTCACGCATCAAGAATAGAGTTTTTGAAGTTGGCGAAAAAGTCCTGACCGGATCCTAGTCTGGGAAAATTCGCATACGTCACGTATTCCTCGAACCCCTCGGAATACAGTCGGATGTTAGAAGAAATAACTCACATGGACAACATGTACCCACAGTCGCACATGAAGAATCTTCTAAAGGTCGGACCACCTCCGACTCCTGGACTTGCACTACAGAGTGGCAAGGAGCTTGGACTTCCTAGGGTCTGTTTTGAAGATTGTGGCGGGAACTCCGGATGTGGGTGATCTGGAAAAAATTAGGTTTACGGACTTACAGCTAGTAAATTCAAACAATAGACAGATCGAAATTAATACAAGAGTGCAGGACCAAATAATCAGTTAACTACCACAATCAATAAAGTTTTAAGCATAGCAAAGAAATCCCAAATCGACACTGGTCACCTATACGAAATTACTTGCTCGAAATAATAGATATTGTCAGCCCAAATATACTAGATCACGCAGATCTAGAAACAGTTTGGCTGGAGGATACACCTATAAGAGATATTTTGTCCGTTGCGTCCGTAAAAATACTTCACTCCATTGATGTCTTAAGTAAATTACAGCCTTCCCCGTCGCCCACCACAATTTAATGCTGCGGATTAAGGATAACATCGTTGCCGAATGTAGCGGAGAAATGCATGAAATCAAGCACTGCACCACGTCATCAGGTGCCACATTCTGTCAGATGGCAGCAGGGGCTTCATGTGCCAGGGATCTCCACGCAGGAGGAGTTGCTCACTGCGAAATGCAAGCAAGCGACCAACCAGTGAGGATTCAAGTGGACAACGGCTCCGAAATCTTGTTGCGAGGCACGCACCTAATTACATTCAACGATCGTGCTCTGATAAACGTAAGTTTGCCTGTGAACCATTAGAGAACCCGTCAAAAGACTCCGGCAGTGGCAAGCTTATCCACGTTGAACATAAAATTCAGTCATGAAGTCCTGAGCCTCCCGTATCTTCATCGCCTCAGTGAACGTAATCTGAGGTTCATTTAAGAATATGGAGAAAAGGTCCAAGATACCCGATCGCTGCAAATGGCATTAACTGCAGGAGCAATATGCTTCGCCTTGATTTGTGTCGGGCTTACTTGTTATCGAATCAACAGAGCCAAAAGATCCGCAGCCCAACTAAGGATAGTGATGGCCGAGAACGGCCTTAATTGTAAAGGGTGAGTAGTTAACTAAGTTAACCAGACCAAGAGTCCGATACATAGCAACCGGCATTTTGAAGACACGGGCTTATGCCGGATGCAGACTGCAAACTCAGCAGATTTGCGTGGCCGCTGGGAACCGCCGACTTCGGCTAGCTTTGTATTCAGTTGTATTTTTAAATTCCATTGAGTAAGAGCATGCTGCTCAAACAAATAACTCCGGCTATCGCCGCATAACCAATATATTTTATTGTTGACTGAACCTCAGGCCAGCAACTTCGAGAGAAGTAAATCTCGCAACCTAATAGTCGTAAATCATAAAATTGGAGTAACGTCAGGAGGAAATTTGTTAAAATATATGTATATATAAGAACAAAACAGTCGACTTTTCCGACTGTTACATATCCTGTACCTGTATATAAACTAACTACCAAGTATTATCAATTAGCAACCGATTTTGCTGATATTTTTAGGATAGGTGAAAATAGTTATTAAATAGTCATTTATAAGAAAAGCCGTTCCGACTTACTACTTCCTGCAACAAAAAGTAGGGTTGATCAAAGTATCAGGCCGATAACTTTAATGCTTAGAAACAATGCGTAGAAACAGACAGACGGATGTGATCAAGAATATATATTCTTTATGGAATCGTAAATGTCTCCACTGCGTTGCAAACTTTCGCTTAGCCTATAGTGAAAATATCGCCCGTGGCTTTTTATACCATTGCAGAGAGTATTATAATTTTAATCGGAGTTTGTAGCACTGAAGGAGACATCTCCGAACCTATGAAGTATATATATCCGCTATCAGCATCACTATGCAAGTGAGGAAGAGGATCTTATCAAGGTCGACAAGACCTTCATTTGAGCGCTTTTTTAGATGGGGCTGCCCAGGACACCATACGATCGCTAAATCCAACGCAAGCGAACTAAGATCTTTTGGATATTTTAATAAAGCGTTTTGATAACAAGTTCTTGCATTTTCAGGCACACGTTAAAGCGATCTTCTGGCTTAAGAAAAAAAAATGGCTCATCATGCTGTTTACGAGAGCTACGCGTCAAACTCGTAACGCCCCTGCAAATTATGGACGGCCTGCCGCACACATCGTTTCATCAACGCACACAGAAAAAATGGGAAATGTATTTGCCAGCGGAAAAACTGCTTTCCTGGCCTCTGATGTCATCCTTTTTGGAAAAACGGTGTCGCATACTGGAGATTCTAAAAAGTAGTAACGAATATGAAACTTTTCAACTATCGCGACTCGAAAGAGAAATATATATCGGATTGTCATCGCTTCAAAATTTGTCTACTACTTGCGTCACAAAAAGGCATAATTGCATTTGTTTTAATTGTGTGCGCATTGTTTGCAGAAGTGAAACATCACATTATACAACTTATGCCTATTAATTCTCCAAATATTGGTACGCTTTATCACTACTCGATTTGTAATTAGCCAGAGCCTAAAACACGTGCGTCTCCGGTTAGTCAGTCAAAATTCTTGCGCAATCAGAGAACTCTGGGTATTACCCACATTTCGACTTAAAAATAGCCGGTTAGAATCTCCACAAAACGTGTCTCATGCTGACCCATTATAGGTGCCCGACTTTCTTTGATCTAATGTGCATCATGCAATTCAAGTGGCCGATCACTTTCCGACCCTGCAGAAAGCAAACTTGCCTGTATTGTTTCTGGGGATTGTGTGAGCTCAGAAAATATTTCTTCATCTATTGCAGTATTCGTCAAGCAGTTCCGCGCACAAACAGGACTGCTATGGCCGTGCTCTTCTCAGATTGGACGGCCGTACACAGTCTGGACCGACAATGACAAACTTGGTGGGTGCCCAAAAAAGTGCTTGCCGAGTTACCATCAAATTTAAATGATGCATGAAAGCATTTTGGAAGCTTGTAGAGCGGCCAAATTTTGTTTTAGCCGAGATGCGAAGTCATCCATCACAACTCCTTTCTTATCGCGCGGAATCGAAAAATCAGCTACTGCTCGAGTTTTCTCATCGCCTGGCTTAATGTACCACTTTCTACGATTTACCCTAGAAAGTTATCTTTCCGCTTCCAAATATGACATTAACTCCAATTTATTTGTAAGCCTTTTCTCTGTGCAACTTCCAAAACCTATTTGAATTTCTGCACGCCCTCATCGATACTCTTACTTGCAATAATCACATCGCCAATGTATACTACAGCGCCCTCGCATAGTCGCCATGATAAATCAGGTAAACACTGCTGGAGATTTTGTTATACCGAAAGGTACAGGTACGAACGATATATAATTTTGAGATTCTGAAAAAACAGGGTCGTGGAAGAAATTAGTAAAATCCAGTGTTTTGAAAACCTCTCCACTTTGCAGTTTTTTGATCACGCAATCCATATGTACTGTCAAAAAGTTATCTCTGACAATATTTTCATTCAACCTGCGATAATCGCAACAAAAACGTTCTTCCCTTTCTTTTTATCTACAAGAACCACCGGCGATGCAAACATGGACGTACTGGGTTTGGTTATCCCTTCCTGTAGCCATTCCTGAACCTGATTATCGACAAACGCCAACAAGCTAAACGCCTCGGATGTTGGAACAGAGGCAACTCATCTGTCAGCAATTTCTTCATCTCTACTGGCGAAGTGAGGTTTATATTTGGCTGATAGCTCTCGATCAACATTTCCATATCGGAAGCTACTTTCTGATGCAAATGATCCAAATTCACTCCTGAAACTGACTTACAGTTTTTCATGTTTATAATGCAGGCTCTCGCTACTTGCAACTCGCTAATAAGCTGCACGCATCAACTCTGCTCTGTCTGGTAAACATCTGCTGCATTCTCAGTCTTTTGACCTTATTTATATGCGAGCATCTACACACCTAAAACACTTCCAAACTGATCCAGCTATTATATTCATATTTGTATCGTTCATAGCTTTACTGTTCTGCGAACCATATTTGTTTACTGGCCTAGATGAAATACGAGACTTTTGAATTTCAATTTCTAGTTTTAAATCCTTTAGATTTCTAGCCTGATACAGCATTGCTTTGATCGACCTAGCATCTGGTATTCCCCTCATTGAAATACTCGATCAGACTTTCTTTCTCCCAATGAATCGGTTTTGCAATATCCCTTAGCGCATACAGGAATTCTTGCAAGGATTCACCATTATTCTGCTGCTGCTTTCCTAACCGGCGATGCACTTCTACTGAAGACAATTTACTGAATTCCAAACTCTTCAAACAAGCCCAACTTGTGCCCAAATGTATTTGGAAAAGAAATCGTATGGAGAAATTGGTGAACTAGTGGGTAGAGCTCACTCGTCTATACAAAAAATTATAAATTATTATATTTCAACGGAATCTATTTTATCAAAGCCCCGGCTAAGCCGCCCAACATTGTTGAAGAAGAAGAAAAAAAGAATTGTCCAATCCGTTCGCCAGAATCCGAGGATGACTGCACACGCAGTGAAGATAAAGACCATGTTTTCCAAGACAGTTTCCGAGGACACCCTACGTCGCGTTCTGCAGAAAGCAGAGTATCACAGTCGAGTAGCTTACAAGAAGCATTTTATTTCGGAAATCAATAGGGCAAAACGATTTAATTTGGAAAATTAATGTATTTCAAAGTCACCTGACTTCTGGAAAACAAGTGATTTTTTCGGATGAGTGCAAGCTTTGCACATTTGGAAACAAATGCAATATTCTGGCTTGGAGGAAAATCCCTAGAAAAAGAGAATTTAGCTGCCACTGTTAAACATGGATGAAGCGGAATCATGGTTTGGGGGTGTATGACAGCTAGTGGCATTGGAACACTAACATTTATAGTCAATTATGGACCATAAGGTTTATGTTGAAATCCTGAAGGCAAATTTAAAAAGTGCAAAGAAATTGGAACTCGGAGAAAAATTATACTTCCAACTGGACAATGACCCAAAGCACACGGCAGCAAATGCAAAGCTATGGCTGCTTTACAATGTCAAAAATCAGCTTTATACGCCACCTCAATCTCCAGATCTCAACCCAATTGAACATTTCTGGGACCTCCTTGAGCGCAGGATCAGGAAACGTACATACATCCAAAAAAAAAAAAATACTTAAGAACGTTAAGTTGGAGGAATAAGCCAATATAACTGCTGAGGACACCAGAAAACTCGCAGAGTCATTGCCTAGACGACTAACAGAGGTTCTGCAAAGAAAAAGATGTCCAACTAGTTTTTATAATAAAAATACCTGTAAAATTGTATATTAACAAGAAAGGAAGGCTAGCTTCGGTACCCGAAGCTTAGAATACCCTTGCAGGCTAGTTGCTTTCAACCCGTTCAATCGTTTGTATAGCAGCTATAGGATATAGTTATCCGATTTTTGGGTTTTTAAATTTTTAAAAAGGCTTTACTGTCTATGAAAACTGTTTTTCTCAAGAATGAATTAATTGTCTTGAAAAACACCAGAGTTATGCTCAATGACCCATTTTCTCCGATCGTTCCTATGGCAGCTATAGGATATAGTAGTCCGATTTTATATCAAAATTGCTATTTAATAGAGTTCCTATGTTCCTATGTTCCTATAGTAGTCCGATTTTATATCAAAATTGCTATTTAATAGAGTTCCTATGTTCCAATCGTTCCTATGGCAGCTATGTGATGTAGTGTTCCGATTCCGGCCGTTCCGACTTATATAATACCTGCAACAGGTTGAAGGTTCGGTGCAAAGTTTCAGCCCGATAGCTTTAAAACTGAGGGACTAGTTTACATAGCAACCGACAGACGGACAGACAGACAGACAGACAGACAGACAGACAGACGGACAGACGGACAGACGGACATGGCTAGATCGACTCGGCTGGTGATGCTGATCAAGAATATATATACTTTATAGGGTCGAATACGTATCCTTCACTGCGTTAAAAAGTTCTGGTCAAAATTATAATACCCTCTGCAAGGGTATAAAATGATGATTGATACGAAGTTTACTTAAATATAATTTCTTAAAGAAAAATGTAAATAGGTTATCCACCCTGTGTTTGCAACTGCTTTCAACAACACGGCAACATGACAAAAGTTCAGCCTCTTGCTGAATGTTTTCGTCTGTTGACAAAATCCTTCCACCAGCCTTCTGCTTAGACGATGCTGCACTCACGTTCATAGCCCCAACCGGATCCTATGTCTTGCCTGTCTCTTCTCCACTGCTTCCAGCTCTAAGCCACTGCACCTCCGTGTTCCAGCCACGATACACGTTTTGTTGCTTCCCAAATTGCTCTTAGCTATAATCCGCACCTTCTCGATCTTCTCCAGTTTTGATCCGCTGCTTCTCGATCTTCTCCAGCTCTGAACCGCTGCTTCTCGATCTTTTCCAGCTTTGAACCGCTACTTCTCGGTCTTCTGAATCAGCGCAAGGCACACCAACTGTCTCAGCTTACGTGTGTGAATCGCAGCTTCTCATTATTGTGTATTAGCAAAATTTTCACAACTCTCCGCATATACCACACAGCACGTTTTGCCAAACTGTTTAAAGTTTTATCGAATGGTTGGCCATGTCTCGAATGAGCCCCCAAAATTTGCACGATACATTTTTGTAACAAAAACACTGACTGTTTAATTGTTTGAGGATACAGTTTATCCCATTCGGTTTGACTAAAAACAAAATTGGTTGTGCTTATTTTTGACCCCCCTCTTGACCAGCTTCTGGCAGCGAGTTCCTCGTTGCGTTGCCACTCTTTTCTCACGTCGCAACTGAGTATCGAATTCTTAATATCAAATGAATACAGAGAGGGAAATATTTTAGATCAGTAGTTGAGATCACTTCTGGTGGTCCAGTACCGCATCCCACATGAATAGTATATTTTGTCTTCGATCTATCGAATTAATTAACATAATAATTGCAATGTTGAACATACTTTATGAAAATAAAATTTTTAAAGTAAATGTTTTTTTTACAAATGTATATATTTATTTTTAAATTTTTAAATACAATTTTATTTGTGCTTAAACATATAGCCTGTTACTTGGAAAATACTTACTTACTTAGAAAATATACTGCTAAAACTATTATTATTATTATAATTTCTTTAATTAAAGATGTATGTCGGGTAAGATGATGAAAATCTAACTTTTTTAATTCTAGCTTGTGCGTTTTTAGATAAACGATTGTGGCAAAGTAAGCCATCGTAACCCTTTAAAACATCAGAGATCTAGCACACAAGAATTCGAAACTCAACTCTTTGTCCGCTTGCCCTCTTTCAGAGAATCCTGATGATTTGGTTGGTTTCTCATCGGCTCGGCGTTTACTTCAATCAGCGAGCCTGTTGTGACCCATCTCATTATCAATCGCCTTAACAGTTGGCAGCGCATATGCCACTTGCAACCAATATTCTGCAGGATGTGCAGTACATCCATCTCTGCTTTAAGAGAGGAGCGGCAAAAACGTCTAAACGCCAAACCTCGAACCGGAAGCAAACGTTCTACTCGAGGACGAGAATCTTACACCGCTAATATGGCCTCTTAGCAGTCTGCAGCACCACCAATGGAAAGGGCGGCGTTGTCAGAGAGGTCACTATGCGCACTACTCGAGGACTGATTGGAGCTTCTACTTAAAATATAAAATAACGTACACATGTATTTGAGCCTCTATTAAATTAAGCTTTATATTTTTAAAAGCTTTTCAGAAACTTATAAATCATATTAGAATGCAATCAATACTGCATAGTAAATTAATGAGAATTTTCTTGCGTTGTATTTGGTAAAGGTGGTAAAAAATATTGCCTCCTCAAAACATGACCCTCACTAAAAATGATGTATATGTCCGATATCTTTTATTTGTTATCTCCTTGATTTCTGAGTTCGTGGGGTGCCTATCATAGTTTTTTCCTTACACACACGACCTTGTTTAACAAGGGTCTCAATTTGTTGCTTCATATTTGCGGATAAGCATTTTTCGGCTAACTGTAATTTATTCTTATGTGCGGTGGAGTACTCTTAGTTTCACAAATCATTTCGTCCTGTTCTGATTCATTTAAATTATGCTGAAATTCCATTATATTCCTTATATTCCTTTTGAAATAGTTGGGATCCTTTTCATAAAATCTTCTGATGTATAGATACTATTAATAACTGATGGATATAAGTGATTTTTATACCCTTGCTGAAGGAATTCTAGTTTTGACCAGAAGTTAGCTACGCGGTGAAGGAGACATCACCGACCCTATAAAGTATATATATTCTTGATCATCATCACCAGCCGAGTCGATCTAGCCATGTCCGCCTGTCTGCCTCTTGTCTCTCAGTTTTTAAGCTATCGGCCTATATTTGCCGCAAACCTTCTTTTTGTTGCAGATAGTATATAGGTCGAAACGGCCGAAATCGGAACATTTAGTCACATAGATGCCATAGAACGATTGGGAAAAAGCTTCATAAATTCACAATCTTTAAAGGTATTTGATTGATTCTAATTTACAATACAAATTTACAAATCTTATTAAATTAACTACTAATTAGCTATGAGTTTAAAATGGCCCTAATAATTGTTGTTGGTGTGGACGATCTCGGCGGCGGAGGCTTGATCTTTTGCATAGACGGGTTAGGGTTTGGGCAAGGTGATTTGGGTGTGAGGACAGCCTTTTATAGTTCTTTTTCTTTGTTTGGGTGGTATATTCAGATCTCTGTGAATGTTTTCGGTTCGAATGTAGCACGGTGCTCCGGTGATAGTTCTCAGAATCTTTGATTGTGCTATCTGCATAATGGCTATGCTGTTTTTACTGGCATTGCCCCACAGCTGATGATAGGTGTAAAGTAGGAGCTTAAGATCCAAAGCTTAGAGGTGACTTTGCATTAATCTGCCAATGAAGTCTACTGGCCTTTAGCTTCGGGTAGGTCCTTTTGGGCAGTCTTGCCTATTCAGGGTAAACGTTACTTTAATTCTCCAGTCAGCTAACCATGTTGCATGTTTCAGCAAATACTCTTGCAATCTCAGGAGATTGTGCTTGTTGGTGGGAAGCTTAGTTTTTATTTTGTATGTCGAATGCTTGGGACATGTACAAGAATATTGTAGTGCAATATTCCCGGCACTCAAATGCAGCTCGTACTTCGGATGTTATACGACTTACCTGATTATATGTTGTGCACGAAATCCGAATTGGTGTGCTCGAAATCTATTGTGAAGTTGCAAGTAAGGATAGATATATTTCATAAGGTATTTTTGATAGACATGATTTGCTTATAGGCTGTTTATATAATGAGCAGTGTGACCTTTATGATTTATGATTATTGACCTTTCCATCTATTTGTAAAAGAACCAAGTCAAATGATTCCATTAAACAGCTGGTACAGTGAGGAAGTATCTTTGGGGTTATTAAGTCATAGCTTAGAGACTTCGCAGGCTTGTGTTGCTCTTTTATTATTTTAGCAAGCTCCTCCGTTTGAAATAAATTGGGCTCTGGAGGTAGTTGATTTTCATTTGGTGGCAGTGTAAACGTTGTCTCCGGGTTTGGAAGAAACATTTTGAAGGTGAGCGGCAAATGTGCTGGCACTGCCAGTAGTGCTTGAAGCCCTTGTGCCTGCAGAGTCATTTAGGTGACAGATCCTTTGCGGAATTTATATAAAAGTTATTCGGTTAAAAATTATTAAATCAGATGGTCCACCTGCAAGCGATCCATACAATCAGGCTAGCCCCAGGAAGTCATCCAACACGTGATAGATCGCCTGCTGTTAGCTCTAGAAAGACATTCCCCAGGTGACGGATCCCCTGCGAAATTTATATAAAAGTTATTTGGTTAAAAATTATTAAATCAGATGATTCACCTGCAAGCGATCTATACAATCGGGCTATCTCCAGGAAGTCATCCGTCAGGCGACGGATCCCCTGCTGTTAGCTCCAGGAAGTCGTCCCCCAGGTGAAGGACCCCATGCGAAATTTATATAAAAGTAATTCGGTTAAAAATTGTTAAATCAGATGCTCCAACTGCAAGCGATCCATACAATCGGGCTATCTCCATTAAGTCATCCGCCAGGCGACGGATCCCCTGCTGTTAGCTCCAGGAAGTCGTCCCCCAGGTGATGGACCCCCTGCGGAATTTATATAAAAGTAATTCGGTTAAAACATGTTAAATCAGATGCTCCACCTGCAAGCGATCCATACAATCGGGATAGCTCCAGGAAGTCGTCCCTAGGTGACGGATCCCCTGCTCTTAGCTCCACGAAGTCATCCACCAGGTGATGGATCCCCTGCTGTTAGCTCCAGGAAGTCATCCCCCAGGTGACGGATCCCATGCGGAATTTATATAAAAGTAATTCGGTTAAAAATTGTTAAATCTGATGCTCCACCTGCAACGATCCATACAATCGGGCTAGCTCCAGGAAGTCATCCGCCAGGCGACGGATCCCCTGCTGTTAGCTCCAGGAAGTCATCACCATGGTGACATATCTCCTGCGGAATTTATACAAAAGTGATTGGGTTCAAAATTATTAAATCAGATGCTCCATCTTGAAGCGATCCATACAATCGGGCTAGCTCCAGGAAGTCATCAACCAGGTGCGGGATCCCCTGCTGTTAGCTCCAGGAAGTCATCACCAAGGTGACATATCTCCTGCGGAATTTATATAAAAGTTATTGGGTTCAAAATTATTAAATCAGATGCTCTATCTTGAAGCGATCCATACAATCGGAATAGTTCCAGGAAGTCGTCCCCCAGGTGACGGATCCCCTGCGGAATTTATATAAAAGTTATTGGGCTAAAAATTATTAAATCAGATGTTCCACCTTTAAGCGATCCATACAATCGGGCTAGCTCCAGGAGTCATCCGCCAGGCGACGGATCCCCTGCTGTTAGCTCCAGGAAGTCATCACCAAGGTGACATATCTCCTGCGGAATTTATATAAAAGTTATTGGGTTCAAAATTATTAAATCAGATGCTCCATCTTGAAGCGATACATACAATCGGGCTAGCTCCAGGAAGTCATCAACCAGGTGCGGGATCCCCTGCTGTTAGCTCCAGGAAGTCGTCCCCCAGGTGACAGATCCCCTGCGAAATTTATATAAAAGTCATTCGGTTAAAAATTATTAAATCTGATGCTCCACCTGTAAGCGATCTATACAATCAGGCTAGCTCCAGGAAGACATCCGCCACGTGACGGACCCCCCGCTGTTAGCTCCAGGAAGTCATCCCTCAAGTTATTCGGTTAAAAATTATTACATCAGATGCTCCACCTTCAAGCGATCCGTACAATCGGGCTAGCTGTAGGAAGTCATCCCCTAGGTGACGGATTCCCTGCTGTTAGCTCCAGGAAGTCATCCCCCAGGTGACAGATCCCCTGCGGAAGTTATATAAAAACTATTCGGATAAATATGATTAAATGATGATTAAAACCTGTAAGCGATTAATACAATCGGGATAGCTCCAGGAAGTCATCCGCCAGGTGACGGATCCCCAGCTGTTAGCTCCAGGAAGTCAATCCCCAGGTGAAGGACCCCCTGCGGAATTTAAATAAAAGTAATTCGGTTAAGTAATTCCGTCAGGCGACGGATCCCCTGCTGTTAGCTCCAGGAAGTCATCCGCCGGGTGACGGATCCCCTGCTCTCAGCTCCAGGAAGTTATCCCCAATGTGACGGATCCGCTGCGGAATTTATATAAAAGTTATTGGGCTAAAAATTATTAAATCAGATGTTCTACCTTCAAGCGATCCATACAATCGAGCTGGCTCCAGGAAGTCATCCGCCAGGCTGTTAGCTCCAGGAAGTCGTTCCCCAGGTAAAGGACATCCTGCGGAATTTATATAAAATTTATATAAAAGTAATTCGGTTAAAAATTGTTAAATCAGATGCTCCACCTGCAAGCGATCCATACAATCGGGATAGCTCCAGGAAGTCGACCCCCAGGTGACGGATCCACTGCGGAATTTATATAAAAGCTATTCGGATAAATATGATTAAATCAGATGTTCCACCTGTACGCGATCCATACAATCGGGATAGCTCCATGAAGTCGTCCCCCAGGTGACGGATCCCCTGCGGAATTTATATAAAAGCTATTCGGATAAATATGATTAAATCAGATGTTCCACCTGTAAGCGATCCATACAATCGGGATAGCTCCATGAAGTCATCCGCCAGATGACGGATCCCCTGCTGTTAGCTCCAGGAAGTCGTCCCATAGGTGATGGACCCCCTGCGGAATTTATATAAAAGTAATTAGGTTAAAACATGTTAAATCAGATGCTCCACCTGCAAGCGATCCATACAATCGGTTAGCTCCAGGAAGTCGTCCCTAGGTGACGGATCCCCTGCTCTTAGCTCCAGGAAGTCATCCACCAGGTGATGGATCCCCTGCTGTTAGCTCCAGGAAGTCATCCCCCAGGTGACGGATCCCATGCGGAATTTATATAAAAGTAATTCGGTTAAAAATTGTTAAATCTGATGCTCCACCTGCAACGATCCATACAATCGGGGTAGCTCCAGGAAGTCATCAACCAGGTGATGGATCCCCTGCTGTTAGCTCCAGGAAGTCGTCCCCCAGGTGACGGATCCCCTGCGAAATTTATATAAAAGTTATTTGGTTAAAAATTATTAAATCAGATGATTCACATGCAAGCGATCTATACAATCGGGCTATCTCCAGGAAGTCATCCGCCAGGCGACGGATCCCCTGCTGTTAGCTCCAGGAAGTCGTCCCCCAGGTGACAGATCCCCTGCGAAATTTATATAAAAGTAATTCGGTTAAAACATGTTAAATCAGATGTTCCACCTTCAAGCGATCCATACAATCGGGCTAGCTCCAGGAAGTCATCAACCAGGTGCGGGATCCCCTGCTGTTAGCTCCAGGAAGTCGTCCCCCAGGTGAAGGACCCCCTGCGAAATTTATATAAAAGTTATTCGGTTAAAAATTGTTAAATCAGATGCTCCAACTGCAAGCGATCCATACAATCGGGCTATCTCCATTAAGTCATCCCCCAGGCGACGGATCCCCTGCTGTTAGCTCCAGGAAGTCATCACCATGGTGACATATCTCCTGCGGAATTTATACAAAAGTGATTGGGTTCAAAATTATTAAATTAGATGCTCCATCTTGAAGCGATCCATACAATCGGGATAGTTCCAGGAAGTCGTCCCCCAGGTGACGGATCCCCTGCGGAATTTATATAAAAGTTATTGGGCTAAAAATTATTAAATCAGATGTTCCACCTTCAAGCGATCCATACAATCGAGCTGGCTCCAGGAAGTCATCCGCCAGGCTGTTAGCTCCAGGAAGTCGTCCCCCAGGTAAAGGACATCCTGCGGAATTTATATAAAATTTATATAAAAGTAATTCTGTTAAAAAATTGTTAAATCAGATGCTCCACCTGCAAGCGATCCATACAGGTGACGGATTCCCTGCTGTTAGCTCCAGGAAGTCATCCCCCAGGTGACAGATCCCCTGTGGATTTTATATAAAAGCTATTCGGATAAATATGATTAAATGATGATTAAAACCTGTAAGCGATCCATACAATCGCGATAGCTCCAAGAAGTCATCCTCCAGGTGACGGATCCCCAGCTGTTAGCTCCAGGAAGTCGTGAAGGACCCCCTGCGGAATTTATATAAAAGTAATTCGGTTAAAAATTGTTAAGTCAGATGCCCCAACTGCAAGCGATCCATACAATCGGGGTAGCTCCAGGAAGTCGTCCCCCAGGTGACGGATCCCCTGCTCTTAGCTCCAGGTAGTCAACCCCAATGTGACGGATCCCCTGCGGAATTTATATAAAAGTTATTGGGCTAAAAATTATTAAATCAGATGTTCCACCTTCAAGCAATCCATACAATCGGGCTAGCTCCAGGAAGTCATCCGCCAGGCTGTTAGCTCCAGGAAGTCGTCCCCCAGGTAAAGGACACCCTGCGGAATTTATATAAAAGTAATTCGGTTAAAACTTGTTAAATCAGATGCTCCACCTGCAAGCGATCCATACAATCGGGGTAGCTCCAGGAAGTCGTCCCCCAGGTGACGGATCCCCTGCTCTTAGCTCCAGGAAGTCAACCCCAATGTGACGGATCCCCTGCGGAATTTATATAAAAGTTATTGGGCTAAAAATTATTAAATCAGATGTTCCACCTTCAAGCAATCCATACAATCGGGCTAGCTCCAGGAAGTCATCCGCCAGGCTGTTAGCTCTAGGAAGTCGTCCCCCAGGTAAAGGACACCCTGCGGAATTTATATAAAAGTAATTCGGTTAAAACTTGTTAAATCAGATGCTCCACCTGCAAGCGATCCATACAATCGGGATAGCTCCAGGAAGTCGTCCCCCAAATGACGGATCCCCTGCGGAATTTATATACAAGTTATTCGGTTAAAAATTTTAATTCAGATGCTCCACATGCAAGCGATCCATACAATCGGGATAACTCCATAGATAGATACATACAATCGGGCTAGCTCCAGGAAGTCATTCGCCAGGCGACGGATCCCCTGCTGTTAGCTCCAGGAAGTCATCCACCACGTGATGGATCCCCTGCTGTTAGCTCCAGGAAGTCATCCCTCAGGTGACGGATCCCATGCGGAATTTATATAAAAGTAATTCGGTTAAAAATTGTTAAATCTGATGCTCCACCTGCCAGCGATCCATACAATCGGGCTAGCTCCAGGAAGTCATCCGCCAGGTGACGGATCCCCTGCTGTTAGCTCCAGGAAGTCATCACCAAGGTGACATATCTCCTGCGGAATTTATATAAAAGTTATTGGGTTCAAAATTATTAAATCAGATGCTCCATCTTGAAGCGATCCATACAATCGGGCTAGCTCCAGGAAGTCATCCGCCAAATGACGGATCCCCTGCTGATAGCTCCAGGAAGTCATCCACCACGTGATGGTTCCCCTGCTGTTAGCTCCAGGAAGTCATCCCCCAGGTCACGGATCCCCTGCAGAATTTATATAAAAGTTATTTGGTGAAAAATTATTAAATCAGATGCTCCACCTGTAAGCGTTCCATACAATCGGGCTAGCTGTAGAAAGTCTTCCGGCAGGTGATGAATCCACTGCTTTTAGCTCCAGGAAGTCATCCCCCTGGTGACGGATTCCCTGCGGAATTTATATAAAAGTTATTCGGTTAAAAATTATTAAATCTGATGCTCCACCTGCAAGCGATCCATACAATCGGACTAGCTCCAGGAAGTTATCTGCCAGGTGACGGATCCCTGCTGTTAGCTCCAGGAAGTCATTCACCAGGTGATGAATCGCCTTCTGTTAGCTCCAGGAAGTCATCCTAAGGCGAAGGATTCCCTGCGGAAGTAATATAAAAGTTATTCGGTTCAAAGATCAAGATCACTTTCAAGATCAAGATCACTTTCACTTCCCATAGCGAACGGACGTGTTTTTATTTTGCGCCCCGAAAATTTTCTATTTGATAACAAAAACCCCGGAGTAAAGTAACCATTTAAGCTATTCCGATCACTATCTGCGGTAATCATCAGCTTTTTCCGTTCGCTACGCGTGTGCATGCACCTGTTTATTGAAATAACTCTGAGCAAGTAATTTTGTGTAAGCTTAGTGTTGTCGTAGTTCGTTCTTCATCTCCGTTTTGCGTGTAAATCTATTTACCGCAATTTCTTAGTAAAGTCGCCCTCTCTCTTTGTAATTTGTGTAAATTTGTAAATCTGTTTATCGCAACAGTAGCAAAGTCCCTCTCTCTGCCCATACTTCTCTCCCATTATACACCATTCTCGCCTCTCTTTGCACAGTGGTCCACAGCACTGCAAAAATGTCCGAGATTATCTGTTCGGGTAAAATTTGCCGCAAAGCTATTACAGCGAGACAAGCTAGTATCCACTGTTGGCTGTGCGATAATGTCATGCATTGCAAGTGCGTGAACTATTCCGGGCATGTAGCCGATGCTGTGGCCCTTAGGACTGGGTTGCATTATTGTTGCGAAGCCTGCCGCGAGATTGAGAACGAAATAAAATCGTTCATGCGGCAAACCAAAGGAGGTTTTAAAAACTTGGTTATTGGGTTTAAATCCAGGACCAAATGATGGCGCTCGACGCTCAATTTAACAGCCTTCAGCTGAGTCGCCGAAGCGCAAAAAAACCGCTTCTGGTGAACCCGTGGCCACTACCACACAATCTCGGGCGGCGGAGCAACAAATAATGGCAAAACAGCTGAGGACGGAAGACACCGCACTAGCACCGGCCATAGATGCTATTAAAGATTTGGTTTCCGAATGTGCCAGTGTGGTAGGACCACAGCCACAGTCCGTCCCAGAGCCAGGACATATCCCATTAATTCCGAAAGTCAAAACCATCCCAGTCCCGAATATACCCACTCCGTCCAGGCAACTAAGGTCCGGACTACCGGCTCCACTTGGTTCCGATAGCGTCAAACCTGCAGAACCAAAACCCCACACGGTAATCCCACCCAAAAAACAAATATTTTTATCGCGGCTTGCCCCTGACCTTTCTGCGACTGACGTCGCTGCTTTTATACGAAGCAAAACAATAGCCGAGATAAAGGTAGAAAAATTTAACTTTTCCTACGCTAGGGGCATTGCATCTTTCAAAATAAGTGTCCCATTAGAGTTCTTCGACATTATTTGCTCTCCCGGTTTCTGGCCAGAGCATATTATAGTCCAAGAACACCAAGCTAGGAAAAGAATTAAAAATAATAAAAGGCCTATTGCCATTAAACTTCTCCAGCTAACTGCACCTGCTGTGGTCACAAAAAACTAGCCTCCTCTTTCCTTAAATCCTATCAGAATACAAGAGGCCTACGAAGTAAGCTTACTAAATTGTACTCTGATAGTTTTTCATTTGGTTCACAGGTGATTGTGTTTACAGAAACCTGGTTAAAACCCGACATCCTTAGGTTTTCCGAGGTTTTCCCAGGCAAGTACACAATCTTTAGAATTGATCGTCCTTCCCGGCGGGGAGTTGGAGTATTACTTGCGGTTGACTCCAAACTCCCGGCGGAAGAGATATGCTTTCAAGAATTCGGTGATATCGAATTCATTTGCGCTAAAATAACTTTCTCAGGTAACACTTTCTTTATTACCTGTTCATATATTCCGCCTTCTTCCGAGTTACCCATGTACTGGAAGCACTTATCCGCTATCCAATCTGTTTCTAACTTGCTTGCCGACAGGGATCAGTTGATTGTTCTTGGTGATTTTAATATACCAGAAGTCAATTGGTCCGAAGATACAAAGTCTAACTCTGAATTGCCGATGGCGCAACATGACCTTATTGTTGGCCTGCTTGAACTGTCATTGTCACAAATTAACAATGTGCGAAATTCTTTAGGCCGCATACTGAATCTGTGCTTTGTATCAGACCCGGACAGCGTGATTTTATCAAGAACCTCCCCTCTAACACAACCTGAAGATCACTATCATCCCACTTTCGAGATGACGATCGACATTGTAGAAATCGAGGTTTCCAAATCGAATAGGAGAGCCCCGCGTACCAGATGCTTTCGGAATACTGATTTCCTTAAATTAAACTCTCTTTTAGCCGGTTATGATTGGTCCGACCTCTACTCATGCACCGACATTGTGAAGTGTGCTGAGTTATTTTATAAAAAATTAAATATGTTTCTTGACTCATGTGTTCCGCTGCGGTATCCACCTAATTCAGAATCTCCGCCGTTGTTTACCAAACATTTTAAAAATTTAAAAATAATAAAAAATAGAACTTGCACTAAATTTAAAGAAACCGGGTCGAGCAAGGTATATGCTCAGTACTTAACTGCTCGGTCAAATTTCACCGTGCTAAACGCTCAGTGCTATCATAATTATTTAACTCGTTGCAAGGTCCAGTTCACTCAGGACCCAAAACAGTTTTATAATTTTGTTAACACAAAGCGTAAGTCTGTTCTATTCCCACCCTCTATGTCCTTTGAAAACTCATCGGCAAACACCGATCAGGCCATTGCCGATCTTTTTGCTAGATTTTTCAAAACCACATATGAACCCGCTAAAATTTTAAACCATACGGATTCCCAGGAATTCCCAAGGTCAAATGCAATTTTCTGTCCCGTCATTAACGAAAGCTCGATTATAACCGATCTTCAACGGGTTAAGCAAACTTTTTCGCCAGGACCGGATGGTATACCAGGCTGCGTGCTTAGATACTTAGATAGATGTGTCTCAAGTCCTCAACGTTTCCTCGGATATGGAAGGAATCATACGTTATTCCTATCCATAAAAAAGGTAAACGAAGCGATGCAAGCAACTACAGAGGTATCTCTAAATTGTCTGCTATCCCCAAGCTTTTCGAGAAACTTCTAACCCCTCAATTGCAACACCTATGCAGCTCTTTTATTTCTCCATGCCAACATGGATTTATGAAACGTCGCTCGACGACAACTAATCTTTTGGAGCTCTCATCTTTTGTTATCGAGGGCTTCAAGTCAAATTTTCAAACGGACGTCATTTACACAGACTTCAGTAAAGCATTTGACTCCGTTAATCACTCTCTTCTTTTAATAAAGCTTGACAAATGGGCTTTCCTGTAGGCTTAATAAAATTGATCAGCAGTTACTTGAATAATAGAACTCAAAGGGTTCTTTTCAAGAGCTCACTTTCTGGTGAAATTCATGTCATCTCGGGCGTCCCTCAAGGTAGGAGGGTCCTCTGGTCCTCTGCTGTTCACACTCTTCATTAACGACCTTCCATCGGTCGTGCTTAATTCTCGCGTACTAATGTACGCGGACGATATCAAGCTTTGTATTCAATATAATGATCCCTCTCGTCAATCGGTATTACAGGCCGATCTTAATAACTCACAGGCATGGTGTGTAGTAAATTCACTAAAATTAAACGGCTCTAAGTGCAAACTGATGACACTTCACCGTAAAGAACCTCAGTTTGCTGCTTACTCTCTAGATGGAGTCTTTCTTGATAGAATCACGCGTGTTGATGATCTTAGCGTCATACTTGATGCTTAATTAAAATTTACTGACCACATTTCATGCATGGTAAATAAGGCCATGGGTGTGTTAGGCTTTATAAAAAGGTGGTCAAAAGAATTTAATGATCCCTACGTGACTAAGACTTTGTACATCTCGCTTGTCCAGCCAATTCTTGGGTACGGATCATGTTTCTGGAGTCCTCAGTTTGGAGTTCACCGAGACAAAAGTGAATCCGCGCAAAAAAGATTCCTTATTTTCGCGCTTAGAGGCCTCAACTGGGAACCAAACTTTCAACTTCCCTCTTACTCTAGTACACTGATGCTTCTAAACCTAACCACACTTACTAATCGTAGAACCATGCTTGGTGTAGTTTTCATCCTCAAACTAATACACAATGAGGTTGATAGTTCTGCCTTGTTAGAATGCATCAGCTTGAATGTGCCCCGTAGACTTACAAGAAATTGTATACCACTAGCTTTAAACCATAGTAGTTTGAATTATGTCCTGCATGAGCCCTTTAGAGTACTTTGCTCAGACTAGAACGTAGTGCACGAACTAACGTCCGATTTTTCTTCTATTAACGACCTTACGCATATTAAGTCCCTTATTCTTACCTACCTTACTCAACACAATTCTATGTAGTTTTCCTCGAAATCTTTCCACTATTTTCCTTGCATGCTCGGTCCTATCTTCGCGATCGAGCCGTACGTTATGCGGCTGCGCCCCTCGGTCGGTTGGGCGGGAGGTGGGTTGCATCACGTGCAACGGGACTCGCAAAAACAAAAAAAAAAGTTATTAAATCAGATGCTCCACCTGCAAGCGATCCATACATTCGGGCAAGCTCCACGAAGTCATCCGCCAGGTGACGGATCCCCTGTTGTTAGCTCCAGGAAGTCATCCCCCAGGTCACGGATTCCCTGCTGTTAGCTCCAGGAAGTCATCCCCCAGGTGACGGATCCCCTGCGGAATTTATATAAAAGCTATTCGGATAAATATGATTAAATCAGATGTTCCACCTGTTAGCGATCGATACAATCGGGATAGCTCCAGGAAGTCATCGGCCAGGTGACGGATACCCTGCGGAATTTATATAAAAGTTATCCGGTTAAAAATTTTAAGTCAGATGATCCACCTTCAAGCGATCCATACAATCAGAGTAGCTCCAGGAATTCATCAACCAGGTGCGGGATCCCCTGCCGTTAGCTCCAGGAAGTCATCCCCCCAGGTGACGGATTCCCTGCTGTTAGCTCCAGGAAGTCATCTCCCAGGTGACAGATCCCCTGCGGAATTTATATTAAAGCTATTCGGATAAATATGATTAAATCAGAAGTTCCACCTGTAAGCGATCCATACAATCGGGATAGCTACAGGAAGTCATCCGACAGGTGACGGATACCCTGCTGTATGGTCCAGGAAGTCGTCCCCCAGGTGAAGGATCCCCTGCGGAATTTATATAAAAGTTATTCGGTTAAAAAATATTAAATCAGATGCTCCACCTGCAAGTGATCCATACAATCGGGCTTGCTCCAGGAAGTCATTCGCCAGGTGACGGATCCCCTTCTGTTAGCTTCAGGAAGTCATCCCCCAGGTGACGAATCCCCTTCGGATTTTATATAAATGTTATTCGATTTAAAATTATTAGATCAGATACTCCACCTGCAAGTGATCCACGCAATCGGGCTAGCTCCAGGAAGTCATCCGCCAGGTGTCGGATCCCCTGCTGTTAGCTCCAGGAAGTCATCCACCAGGTGATGGATCCCCTGCTGTTAGCTCCAGGAAGTCATCCCCCAGGTGACAGATCCCCTGCGGAATTTATATTAAAGCTATTCGGATAAATATGATTAAATCAGAAGTTCCACCTGTAAGCGATCCATACAATCGGGATAGCTACAGGAAGTCATCCGCCAGGTGACGGATACCCTGCTGTATGGTCCAGGAAGTCGTCCCCCAGGTGAAGGATCCCCTGCGGAATTTATATAAAAGTTATTCGATTTAAAATTATTAGATCAGATGCTCCACCTGCAAGTGATCCACGCAATCGGGCTAGCTCCAGGAAGTCATCCGCCAGGTGTCGGATCCCCTGCTGTTAGCTCCAGGAAGTCATCCACCAGGTGATGGATCCCCTGCTGTTAGCTCCAGGAAGTCATCCGCCAGGTGACGGATCCCCTGTGTAATTTAAATCAAAGTTATTAAGTTTAAAATTATTAAATTAGATGCTCCAACTGAAAGCGATATATAATCGAGCTAGCTCCAGAAAGTCATCCTCCAGGTGACGAATCCAATGCTGTAAGCTAAAGGAAATCATCTACCAGGTGACGGATCCCCAGCTGTTAGCTCCAGGAAGTCATTCCCCAGGTGACGGATCCCCTGCGGAATTTATATAAAAAATATTCGGTTAAAAATTATTAAATCAGATGATTCACCTGCAAGCGATCCATACAATCGGGCTAGCTCCAGGAAGTCATCCCCCAGGTGACGGATTCCCTGTGGAATTTATATAAAAGTTATTCGGTTAAAAATTCTAAAATCAGATGCGCCACCTGCAAGCGATCCATACAATCAAGCTAGCTCCAGGAAGTCAATCGTCTGGTGACAGATCCTCTGCTGTTAGCTTCAGGAAATCCTCTGCGGAATTTATATAAAAGTTATTCGGCTTAAAATTATTAAATCAGATGCTCCACCTGCAAGCGATCCATACAATCGGGATAGCACCAGGAAGTCATCCGCCAGGTGACAAATCCCCTGCTGTTAGCTCAAGGAAGTCGTCCCCCAGGTGAAGGACCCCCTGCGGAATTTATATAAAAGTAATTCGGTTAAAAATTGTTAAATCAGATGCTCCACCTGCAAGCGATCCATACAATCGGGCTAGCTCCAGGAAGTCATCCGCCAGGTGACGGGTCCCCTGCTGTTAGCTCCAGAAAGTGATCCCCAATGTGACTGATCCCCTGCGGAATTTATATAAAAGTTATTGGACTAAAAATTAATAAATCAGATGCTCCACCTTCAAGCGATCCATACAATCGGGCTAGTTCCAGGAAGTCATCCGCCAGGTGACGGATCCCCTGCAGTTAGCTCTAGGAAGACATCCACCAGGTGATGGATCCCCTGCTGTTAGCTCCAGGAAGTCATCCGCCAGGTGACGGATCCCCTGCTGTTAGCTCCAGGAAGTCGTCCCCCAGGTGAAGGATCCCCTGCGGAATTTATATAAAAGTAATTCGGTTAAAAATTGTTAAATCAGATGCTCCAACTGCAAGCGATCCATACAATCGGGCTAGCTCCAGGAAGTCATGCGCCAGGTGAATGATCCCCTGCTGTTAGCTCCAGGAAGTCATCCCCAAGATGACATATCTCCTGCGGAATTTATATAAAAGTTATTGAATTAAAAATTATTAAATCAGATGCTCCACCTTCAAGCGATCCATACAATCGGGCTAGCTCCAGGAAGTCATCCGCCAAATGACGGATCCCCTGCTGATAGCTCCAGGAATCATCCACCACGTGATGGTTCCTCTGCTGTTAGCCCCAGGAAGTCATCCCCCAGGTCACCGACCCCCTGCAGAATATTTATAAAAGTTATTTGGTTAAAAATTATTAAATCAGATGCTCCACCTGTAAGCGTTCCATACAATCGGGCCAGGTGATAGATCCCCTGCTGTTAGCTCTAGGAAGTCATCCCCCAAGTGCCGTTTACCCTGCGGAATTTATATAAAAGTTATTCGGTTAAATATTATAAAATCGGATGCTCCATCTGCAAGCGATCCATACAATCGGACTAGCTCCAGGAAGTTATCCGCCAGGTGACGGATCCCCTGCTGTTAGCTCCAGGAAGTCGTCCCCCAGGTGAAGGATCCCCTGCGGAATTTATATAAAAGTAATTCGGTTAAAAATTGTTAAATCAGATGCTCCAACTGCAAGCGATCCATACCATCGGGCTAGCTCCAGAAAGTCATCCGCCAGGTGACGGATCCCCTGCTGTTAGCTCCAGGAAGTCGTCTTCCAGGTGAAGGATCCCCTGCGGAATTTATATAAAAGTAATTCGGTTAAAAATTGTTAAATCAGATGCTCCAACTGCAGGCGATCCATACAATCGGGCTAGCTCCAGGAAGTCATCCGCCAGGTGACGGATCCCCTGCTGTTAGCTCCAGCAAGTCATCCTCCAGGTGACGGATCCCCTGCTGTTAGCTCCAGGAAGTCGTCCCCCAGGTGAAGGATCCCCTGCGGAATTTATATAAAAGTAATTCGGTTAAAAATTGTTAAATCAGATGCTCCAACTGCAAGCGATCCATACCATCGGGTTAGCTCCAGAAAGTCATCCGCCAGGTGACGGATCCCCTGCTGTTAGTTTCAGGAAGTCGTCCCCCAGGTGATGGACCCCCTGCGGAATTTATATAAAAGTAATTCGGTTAAAAATTGTTAAATCGGATGCTCCACCTGCAAGCGATCCATACAATCGGGCTAGCTCCAGGAAGTCATCCGCCAGGTGACGGATCCCCTGCTGTTAGCTCCAGAAAGTGACCCCAATGTGACTGATCCCCTGCGGAATTTATATAAAAGTTATTGGGCTAAAAATTATTAAATCAGATGCTCCACCTTCAAGCGATCCATACAATCGTGCTTGTTCCAGGAAGTCATCCGCCAGGTGACGGATCCCCAGCTGTTAGCTCCAGGAAGTCATCGCACAGGTGACAGATCCCCTGTGGAATTTAAATCAAAGTTATTAAGTTCAAAATTATTAAATCAGATGCTCCACCTGCAAGCGATCCATTCAATCGGGCTAGCTCCAGGAAGTCATTCGCCAGGTGACGGCTCTTAGCTCCAGTTAGTCATCCCCAAAGTGACATATCTCTTGCGGAATTAATATAAAAGTTATTGGGCTTAAAATTATTAAATCAGATGCTCCATCTGCAAGTGATCCATACAATCGGGCTAGCTCCAGGAAGTCAATCGTCTGGTGACAGATCCTCTGCTGTTAGCTTCAGGAAATCCTCTGCGGAATTTATATAAAAGTTATTCGGCTTAAAATTATTAAATCAGATGCTCCACCTGCAAGCGATCCATACAATCGGGATAGCTCCAGGAAGTCATCCGCCAGGTGACGGATACCCTGCGGAATTTATTCAAAAGTTATCCGGTTAAAAATTTTAAGTCAGATGATCCACTTTCAAGCGATCCATACAATCAGACTAACTCCGTGAATTCATCAACCAGGTGCGGGATTCCCTGCTGTTAGCTCCAGAAAGTCATCCCCCAGGTGACGGATTCACTGCTGTTAGCTCCAGGAAGTCATCCCCCAGGTGACAGATCCCCTGCGGAATTTATATAAAAGCTATTCGGATAAATATGATTAAATCAGATGTTCCACCTGTAAGCGATCCATACAATCGGGATAGCACCAGGAAGTCATCCGCCAGGTGACAAATCCCCTGCTGTTAGCTCAAGGAAGTCTTCCCCCAGGTGATGGACCCCCTGCGGAATTTATATAAAAGTAATTCGGTTAAAAATTGTTAAATCAGATGCTCCACCTGCAAGCGATCCATACAATCGGGCTAGCTCCACGAAGTCATCCGCCAGGTGACGGATCCCCTGCTGTTAGCTCCAGAAAGTGATCCCCAATGTGACTGATCCCCTGCGGAATTAATATAAAAGTTATTGGGCTAAAAATTATTAAATCAGATGCTCCACCTTCAAGCGATCCATACAATCGGGCTAGTTCCAGGAAGTCATCCGCCAAGTGACGGATCCCCTGCAGTTAGCTCTAGGAAGTCATCCACCAGGTGATGGATCCCCTGCTGGTAGCTCCAGGAAGTCATCCGCCAAGTGACGGATCCCCTGCTGTTAGCTCCAGGAAGTCGTCCCCTAGGTGGAGGATCCCCTGCGGAATTTATATAAAAGTAATTCGGTTAAAAATTGTTAAATCAGATGCTCCAACTGCAAGCGATCAATACAATCGGGCTAGCTCCAGAAAGTCATCCGCCAGGTGACGGATCCCCTGCTGTTAGCTCCAGGAAGTCGTCTTCCAGGTGAAGGATCCCCTGCGGAATTTATATAAAAGTAATTCGGTTAAAAATTGTTAAATCAGATGCTCCAACTGCAAGCGATCCATACAATCGGGCTAGCTCCGGGAAGTCATCCGCCAGGTGACGGATCCCCTGCTGTTAGTTTCAGGAAGTTATCGCCCAGGTGACGGATCCCCAGCTGTTAGCTCCAGGAAGTCATCGCACAGGTGACAGATCCCCTGTGGAATTTAAATCAAAGTTATTAAGTTCAAAATTATTAAATCAGATGCTCCACCTGCAAGCGATCCATACAATCGTGCTAGCTCCAGAAAGTCATCCGCCAGGTGACGGATCCCCTGCTGTTAGCTCCAGGAAGTCGTCTTCCAGGTGAAGGATCCCCTGCGGAATTTATAAAAAAGTAATTCGGTTAAAAATTGTTAAATCAGATGCTCCAACTGCAAGCGATCCATACAATCGGGCTAGCTCCAGAAAGTCATCCGCCAGGTGACGGATCCCCTGCTGTTAGCTCCAGGAAGTCGTCTTCCAAGTGAAGGATCCCCTGCGGAATTTATATAAAAGTAATTCGGTTAAAAATTGTTAAATCAGATGCTCCAACTGCAAGCGATCCATACAATCGGACTAGTTTCAGGAAGTCAATCGTCTGGTGACAGATCCTCTGCTGTTAGCTCCAGGAAGTCATCCGCCAGGTGACCATTCCCCTGCTTTTAGCTCCAGGAAGTCATCCCCCAGGTGACGGATCCCCTGCGGAATTTATATAAAAGTAATAAGGTTAAAAATTGTTTAATCAGATGCTCCACCTGCAAGCGATCTATACAATCGGGCTAGCTCCGGGAAGTCATCCCCCAGGTCACGGATCCCCTACGAAATTTATATAAAAGTTATTCAGTTAAAAATTGTTAAATCAGATGCTCCACCTGCAAGCGATCCATTCAATCGGGCTAGCTCCAGGAAGTTATTCTCCAGGTGACGGCTCTTAGCTCTAGTTAGTTATCCCCAAGGTGACATATCTCTTGCGGAATTAATATAAAAGTTATTGGGTTTAAAATTATTTAATCAGATGCTCCACCTGTAAGCGTTCCATACAATCGGGCTTGCTTCAGGAAGTCATCCGCCAGGTGGTGGATCCCCTGCTGTTAGCTCCAGGAAGTCATCCGCCAGGTGACGGATTCCCTGGGGAATTTATACGAAAGTTATTCGGTTAAAAATTATTAAATCAGATGCTCTACCTGCAAGCGTTCCATACAGTCGGGATAGCTCCAGGAAGTCATCCGCCAGGTGATAGATCGACTGCTGTTAGCTCCAGGAAGTCATCCACCAGGTGATGGATCCCCTGCTGTTAGCTCCAGCAAGTCATCCTCCAGGTGACGGATCCCCTGCGGAATTAATATAAAAGTTATTTGGATAAAAATTATGAAATCAGATGCTCCACTTGCATGCGATCCAAACAATCGGGCTAGGCTTAGGAAGTCATCCGCCAGGTGATGGATCGCCTGCTTTTGGGTCCAGGAAGTAATCTGCCACGTGACCCCTGCTGTTAGCTAAAGGAAATCATCCACCAATTGATGTATTCCCTGCTGTTAGCTCCAGGAAGTCATCCGGCAGGTGACGGATCCCCTGCTGTTAGCTAAAGGAAGTAATCTCCCAGGTGACGGATCACCTGCTGTTAGCTCCAGGAAGTCATCACACAAGTTATTCAGTTCAAAATTATTATATCGGATGCTCCACCTGCAAGCGATCCATTCAATCGGACTAGCTCCAGGAAGTCATCCGCCTGGTGACAGATCCCTTGCAGTTAGCTTCAGGAAATCTCTTGCGGAATTAATTTAAAAGTTATTGGGTTTAAAATTATTAAGTCAGATGCTCCACCTGCAAGCGTTCCATACAATCGGAATAGCTATCAGAAAGTCATCTGCCAGGTGACGGATCCCCTGTTGTTAGCTCCAGGAATTCATCCGCCAGGTGACGGATCCCTTGCTCTTAGCTCCTGGAAGTCATCCCCGAGGTGACATATCTCTTGCGGAATTTATAAAAAAGTAATTTTGTTAAAAATTATAAAATCAGATGTTCCACCTTCAAGCGATCCATACAATCGGGCTAGCTCCAGGAAGTCATCCGCAAGGTGATAGATCGACTGCTGTTAGCTCAAGAAAGTCATCCACCAGGTGATGGATCCCCTGCTGTTATCTCCAGGAAGTCATATCCCAGGTCACGGATCCCCTGCGGAATTTATTCAAAAGTTATCCGGTTAAAAATTTTAAGTCAGATGATCCACCTTCAAGCGATCCATACAATCAGACTAGCTCCAGGAATTCAGCAACCAGGTGCGGGATCCCCTGCTGTTAGCTCCAGAAAGTTATCCCCTAGGTGACGGATTCCCTGCTGTTAGCTCCAGGAAGTCATCCCCCAGGTTACAGATCCCCTGCGGAATTTATATAAAAGCTATTCGGATAAAAATGATTAAATCAGATGTTCCACCTGTTAGCGATCGATACAATCGGGATAGCTCCAGGAAGTCATCCGCCAGGTGACGGATCCCCTGCGGAATTTATATAAAAGCTATTCGGATAAATATGATTAAATCAGATGTTCCACCTGTTAGCGATCGATACAATCGGGATAGCACCAGGAAGTCATCCGCCAGGTGACGTATCCCCTGCTGTTAGCTCAAGGAAGTCGTCCCCCAGGTGAAGGACCCCCTGCTGAATTTATATAAAAGTAATGCGGTTAAAAATTGTTAAATCAGATGCTCCACCTGCAAGCGATCCATACAATCGGGCTAGCTCCAGGAAGTCATCCGCCAGGTGACGGATCCCCTGCTGTTAGCTCCAGAAAGTGATCCCCAATGTGACGGTTCCCCTGCGGAATTTATATAAAAGTTATTGGGCTTAAAATTAATAAATCAGATGCTCCACCTTCAAGCGATCCATACAATCGGGCTAGTTCCAGGAAGTCATCCGCCAGGTGACGGATCCCCTGCTGTTAGATCTAGGAAGTCATCCACCAGGTGATGGATCCCCTGCTGTTAGCTCCAGGAAGTCATCCGATTGGTGACGGATTCCCTGCTGTTAGCTTCAGGAAGTCATCCCAGAGGTGACAGATCCCCTGCGGAATTTATATAAAAGCTATTCGGATAAATATGATTAAATCAGATGTTCCACCTGTAAGCGATCCATACAATCGGGATAGCACCAGGAAGTCATCCGCCAGGTGACAAATCCCCTGCTGTTAGCTCAAGGAAGTCGTCCCCCAGGTGATGGACCCCCTGCGGAATTTATATAAAAGTAATTCGGTTAAAAATTGTTAAATCAGATGCTCCACCTGCAAGCGATCCATACAATCGGGCTAGCTCCAGGAAGTCATCCGCCAAATGACGGATCCCCTGCTGATAGCTCCAGAAATCATCCACCACGTTATGGTTCCTCTGCTGTTAGCTCCAGGAAGTCATCCCCCAGGTCACGGATCCCCTGTAGAATTTATATAAAAGGTTTTTGGTTAAAAATTATTAAATCAGACGCTCCACCTGTAAGCGTTCCATACAATCGGGCTAGCTTCAGGTAGTAATCCGCCAGGTAATAGATCCCCTGCTGTTAGCTCCAGGAAGTCATCCCCCAAGTGCCGTTTACCCTGCGAAATTTATATAAAAGTTATTCGGTTAAATATTATAAAATCGGATGCTCCATCTGCAAGCGATCCATACAATCGGACTAGCTCCAGGAAGTTATCCGCCAGGTGACGGATCCCCTGCTGTTAGCTCCAGGAAGTCATCCGCCAGGTGACGATTCCCCTGCTGTTAGCTCCAGGAAGTCATCCCCCAGGTGACGGCTCTTAGCTCCAAATAGTCATCCCCAAGGTGACATATCTCTTGCGGAATTAATATAAAAGTTATTGGGTTTAAAATTATTAAATCAGATGATCCATCTGCAAGTGATCCATACAATCGGGCTAGCTCCAGGAAGTCATTCGCCAAGTGACGGATCCCCTGCTGTTAGCTCTAGGAAGACATCCAACAGGTGATGGATCCCCTGCTGTTAGCTCCAGGAAGTCATCCGCCAGGTGACGATTCCCCTGCTGTTAGCTCCAGGAAGTCATCCCCCAGGTGACGGATCCCCTGCGGAATTTATATAAAAGTAATTCGGTTAAAAATTGTTAAATCAGATGCTTCACCTGCAAGCGATCTAAACAATCGGGCTAGCTCCAGGAAGTCATCCCCCAGGTGACGGATAGCCTGCGGAATTTATTCAAAAGTTATCCGGTTAAAAATTTAAAGTCAGATGATCCACCTTCAAGCGATCCATACAATCAGACTAGCTCCAGGAATTCAGCAACCAGGTGCGGGATCCCCTGCTGTTAGCTCCAGAAAGTCATCCCCTAGGTGACGGATTCCCTGCTGTTAGCTCCAGGAAGTCATCCCCCAGGTGACAGATCCCCTGCGGAATTTATATAAAAGCTATTCGGATAAAAATGATTAAATCAGATGTTCCACCTGTTAGCGATCGATACAATCGGGATAGCTCCAGGAAGTCATCCGCCAGGTGATAGATCGACTGCTGTTAGCTCAAGAAAGTCATCCACCAGGTGATGGATCCCCTGCTGTTAGCTCCAGCAAGTCATCCTCCAGGTGACGGATTCCCTGCGGAATTTATATAAAAGTTATTTGGTTAAAAATTATTAAATCAGATGCTCAACCTGTAAGCGTTCCATACAATCGGGCTAGCTTCAGGAAGTCATCCGCCAGGTAATAGATCCCCTGCTGTTAGCTCCAGGAAGTCATCCCCCAAGTGCCGTTTACCCTGCGGAATTTATATAAAAGTTATTCGGTTAAATATTATAAAATCGGATGCTCCATCTGCAAGCGATCCATACAATCGGACGAGCTCCAGGAAGTTATCCGCCAGGTGACGGATCCCCTGCTGTTAGCTCCAGGAAGTCATCCCCCAGGTCACGGATCCCCTGCAGAATTTATATAAAAGTTATTTGGTTAAAAATTATTAAATCAGATGCTCAACCTGTAAGCGTTCCATACAATCGGGCTAGCTTCAGGAAGTCATCCGCCAGGTAATAGATCCCCTGCTGTTAGCTCCAGGAAGTCATCCCCCAAGTGCCGTTTACCCTGCGGAATTTATATAAAAGTTATTCGGTTAAATATTATAAAATCGGATGCTCCATCTGCAAGCGATCCATATAATCGGACTAGCTCCAGGAAGTTATCCGCCAGGTGACGGATCCCCTGCTGTTAGCTCCAGGAAGTCATCCCCCAGGTGACGGATCCCCTGCGGAATTTATATAAAAGTAATTCGGTTAAAAATTGTTAAATCAGATGCTCCATCTGCAAACGATCCATACAATCGGACTAGCTCCAGGAAGTTATTCTCCAGGTGACGGATCCCCTGCTGTTAGCTCCAGGAAGTCATCCGCCAGGTGACTATTCCCCTGCTGTTAGCTCCAGGAAGTCATCCCCCAGGTGACGGATCCCCTGCGGAAATTCGGTTACAAATTGTTAAATCAGATGCTCCACCTGCAAGCGATCCATTCAATCGGGCTAGCTCCAGGAAGTCATTCGCCAGGTGACGGCTCTTAGCTCCAGTTAGTCATCCCCAAGGTGACATATATCTTGCGAAATTAATATAAAAGTTATTGGGTTTAAAATTATTAAATCAGATGCTCCATCTGCAAGTGATCCATACAATCGGGCTAGCTCCAGGAAGTCATTCGCCAGGTGACGGATCCCCTGCTGTTAGCTCTAGGAAGACATCCACCAGGTGATGGATCCCCTGCTGTTAGCTCCAGGAAGTCATCCGCCAGGTGACGATTCCCCTGATGTTAGCTCCAGGAAGTCATCCCCCAGGTGACGGATCCCCTGCGGAATTTATATAAAAGTAATTCGGTTAAAAATTGTTAAATCAGATGCTCCACCTGCAAGCGATCCATTCAATCGGGCTAGCTCCAGGAAGTTATTCGCCAGGTGACGGCTCTTAGCTCTAGTTAGTTATCCCCAAGGTGACATATCTCTTGCGGAATTAATATAAAAGTTATTGGGTTTAAAATTATTTAATCAGATGCTCCACCTGTAAGCGTTCCATACAATCGGGCTTGCTTCAGGAAGTCATCCGCCTGGTGGTGGATCCCCTGCTGTTAGCTCCAGGAAGTCATCCCCCAGGTGACGGATTCCCTGCGGAATTTATACAAAAGTTATTCGGTTAAAAATTATTAAATCAGATGCTCCACCTGCAAGCGTTCCATACAGTCGGGATAGCTCCAGGAAGTCATCCGCCAGGTGATAGATCGACTGCTGTTAGCTCAAGAAAGTCATCCACCAGGTGATGGATCCCCTGCTGTTAGCTCCAGCAAGTCATCCTCCAGGTGACGGATTGCCTGCGGAATTAATATAAAAGTTAGTTGGATAAAAATTATGAAATCAGATGCTCCACTTGCATGCGATCCAAACAATCGGGCTAGGCTTAGGAAGTCATCCGCCAGGTGACGGATCGCCTGCTGTTGGGTCCAGGAAGTCATCTGCCACGTGACCGATCCCCTGCTGTTAGCTAAAGGAAATCATCCACCAATTGATGGATTCCCTGCTGTTTGCTCCAGGAAGTCATCCGCCAGGTGACGGATCCCCTGATGTTAGCTAAAGGAAGTCATCTCCCATGTGACGATCCCCTGCTGTTAGCTCCATGAAGTCATCGCCCATGTTATTCGGTTAACAATTTTTAAATCAGATGCTCCACATGCAAGCGATCCATACAATCGGGCTAGCTCCAGGAAGTCATCCGCCACGTGACGGACGCCCTGCTGTTAGCTCCAGGAAGTCATCACCCAAGTTATTCGGTTAAAAATTATGAAATCAGATACTCCACCTGCAAGCGATCCATACAATCGGACTAGCTCCAGGAAGTCATCCCCCAGGTGACGGATCACCTGCGGTATTTTTATAAAAGTTATTCGATTAAAAATTATTAAAACAGATGCTCCACATGCATTGGATCCATACAATCGGGCTAGCTCCAGGAAGTCATCCGCCAAGTGTCGGATCCTCTGCTTGACCTGCACAATAATTACAGGTTATGCTATAAGTACATCGTTTTTAGTCTCTTCAGTCTCTCCCACTCACAGACAGTTCGCAGTAGTCTTTTCCGACTTTTTGATGTTTAAGTTTTTTGTTTTTTTTTTTTTTTCGCGAATCCCGTTGCACGTGATGCAACCCACCTCCCGCCCAACCGACCGAGGGGCGCAGCCGCATAACGTACGGCTCGATCGCGAAGATAGGACCGAGCATGCCGGGAAAATAGTAGAAAGATTTCGAGGAAATCTACATAGAATTGTGGTGAGTAAGGTAGGTAAGAATTAGGTACTTAATATGCGTAAGGTCGTTAATAGAAGAAAAATCGGACGTTAGTTGGTGCACTACGTTATAATCTGAGCAAAGTACTCTAAAGGGCTCATGCAGGACATAATTCAAACTACTATGGTTTAAAGCTAGTGGTATAAAATTTCTTGTAAGTCTACGGGGCACATTCAAGCTGATGCGTTCTAACAAGGCAGAACTATCAACCTCATTGTGTATTAGTTTGAGGATGAAAACTACACCAAGCATGGTTCTACGATTAGTAAGTGTGGTTAGGTTTAGAAGCATCAGTGTACTAGAGTAAGAGGGAAGTTGAAAGTTTGGTTCCCAGTTGAGGCCTCTAAGCGCGAAAATAAGGAATCTATTTTGCGCGGATTCAATTTTGTCTCGGTGAACTCCAAACTGAGGACTCCAGAAACATGATCCGTACTCAAGAATTGGCTGGACAAGCGAGATGTACAAAGTCTTAGTCACGTAGGGGTCATTAAATTCTTTTGACCAGCTTTTTATAAAGCCTAACACACCCATGGCTTTATTTACCATGCATGAAATGTGGTCAGTAAATTTTAATTAAGCATCAAGTATGACGCTAAGATCATCAACACGCGTGATTCTATCAAGAAAGACTCCATCTAGAGAGTAAGCAGCAAACTGAGGTTCTTTACGGTGAAGTGTCATCAGTTTGCACTTAGAGCCGTTTAATTTTAGTGAATTTACTACACACCATGCCTGTGAGTTATTAAGATCGGCCTGTAATACCGATTGACGAGAGGGATCATTATATTGAATACAAAGCTTGATATCGTCCGCGTACATTAGTACGCGAGAATTAAGCACGACCGATGGAAGGTCGTTAATGAAGAGTGTGAACAGCAGAGGACCAGAGGACCCTCCTACCTTGAGGGACGCCCGAGATGACATGGATTTCACCAGAAAGTGAGCTCTTTTAAAGAACCCTTTGAGTTCTATTATTCAAGTAACTGCTGATCAATTTTATTAAGCCTACAGGGAAGCCCATTTTGTCAAGCTTTATTAAAAGAAGAGAGTGATTAACGGAGTCGAATGCTTTACTGAAGTCTGTGTAAATGACGTCCGTTAGTTGTCGTCGAGCGACGTTTCATAAATCCATGTTGGCATGGAGAAATAAAAGAGCTGCATAGGTGTTGCAATTGAGGGGTTAGAAGTTTCTCGAAAAGCTTGGGGATAGCAGAAAATTTAGAGATGCCTCTGTAATTGCTTGCATCGCCTCGTTTACCTTTTTTATGGATGGGAATAACGTATGATTCATTCCATATCCGGGGAAACATTGAGGGCTCGAGATACAGACTAAATAACTTAAGAAGAGGCTTGCTCAGGTAATCGGCGCAGTATCTAAGCACGCAGCCTGGTATACCATCCGGTCCTGGCGAAAAAGTTTGCTAAACCCGTTGAAGATCGGTTATAATCGAGCTTTCGTTAATGACGGGACAGAAAATTGCATTTGACCTTGGGAATTCCTGGGAATCCGTATGGTTTAAAATTTTAGCGGGTTCATATGTGGTTTTGAAAAATCTAGCAAAAAGATCGGCAATGGCCTGATCGGTGTTTGCCGATGAGTTTTCAAAGGACATAGAGGGTGGGAATAGAACAGACTTACGCTTGGTGTTAACAAAATTATAAAACTGTTTTGGGTCCTGAGTGAACTGGACCTTGCAACGAGTTAAATAATTATGATAGCACTGAGCGTTAAGCACGGTGAAATTTGACCGAGCAGTTAAGTACTGAGCATATACCTTGCTCGAACCGGTTTCTTTAAATTTAGTGTAAATTCTGGTTTTTATAATTTTTAAATTTTTTAAATGTTTGATAAACCACGGCGGAGTTTCTGAATTAGGTGGATACCGCAGCGGAACACATGAGTCAAGAAACATATTTAATTTTTTATAAAATAGCTCAGCACACTTCACAATGTCGGTGCATGAGTAGAGGTCGGACCAATCATAGCCGGCTAAAAGAGAGTTTAATTTAAGGAAATCAGTATTCCGAAAGCATCTGGTACGCGGGGCTTTCATATTCGATTTGGAAACCTCGATTTCTACATTGTCGATCGTCATCTCGAAAGTGGGATGATAGTGATCTTCAGGTTGTGTTAGAGGGGAGGTTCTTGATAAAATCACGCTGTCCGGGTCTGATACAAAGCAGTATGCGGCCTAAAGAGTTTCGCACATTGTTAATTTGTGACAATGACAGTTCAAGCAGGCCAACAATAAGGTCATGTTGCGCCATCGGCAATACAGAGTTAGACTTTGTATCATCGGACCAATTGACTTCTGGTATATTAAAATCACCAAGAACGATCAACTAATCCCTGTCGGCAAGCAAGTTAGAAACAGATTGGATAGCGGAGAAGTGCTTCCAGTACATGGATAACTCGGAAGAAGGCGGAATATATGAACAGGTAATAAAGAAAGTGTTACCTGAGAAAGTTACTTTAGCGAAAATGAATTCGATATCACCGAATTCTTGAAGGCATATCTCTTCCGCCGGTAGTTTGGAGTCAACCGCAAGTAATACTCCACCACCCCGCAGGGAAGGACGATCAATTCTAAAGATTGTGTACTTGCCTGGGAAAACCTCGGAACTGAGAATGTCGTGTTTTAACCAGGTTTCAGTAAACACAATCACCTGTGTACCAAATGAAAAACTATCAGAGTACAATTTAGTAATCTTACTTCGTAGGCCTTTGTATTCTGATAGGATATAAGGAAAGAGGAGGCTAGTTTTTTGTGTTCACAGTAGATGCAGTTGGCTGGGGAAGTTTAATGGCAATAGGCCTTTTATTGTTTTTAATTCTTTTCCTAGCTTGGTGTTCTTGGACTATAATATGCTCTGGCCAGAAACCGGGAGAGCAAATAATGTCGAAGAACTCTAATGGGATACTTATTTTGAAAGATGCAATGTCCCTAGCGTAGGAAAAGTTGTATTTTTCTACCTTTACCTCGGCTATTGTTTTGCTTCGTATAAAAGCAGCGACGTCAGTCGCAGAGAGGTCAGGGGCAAGCCGAGATAAAAATATTTGTTTTTTGGGTGGGATTACCGTGAGGGGTTTTGGTTCTGCAGGTTTTACGCTATCGGAACCAAGTGGAGCCGGTAGTCCGGACCTTAGTTGCCTCGACGGAGTGGGTATATTCGGGACTGGGATGATTTTGACTTTCGGCATTAATGGGATATGTCCTGGCTCTGGGACGGACTGCGGCTGTGGTCCTACCACACTGGCACATTCTGAAACCGAATCTTTAATAGCGTCTGTGGCCGATGCTAGTGCGGTGTCTTCCGTCCTCAGCTGTTTTGCCATCATTCGTTTAGGTTACGGTTTCGGCTCATTTTTTTTGTTAATAGTTCGCTTGCCGATCGATTTTAGCGCAATGTCAGCGTCCACAATGAAGCCAGGTGCCGGGCATTAGCTTCTCCCGAAATCCAAGGCTCTAACGTCTTATGATAATACCGCACAGTTCTGACTGGTCCCACTGTGGCGGCGCTTTCAAAAGCGTTTTGTCCAAACTAAAATTGTTCGACATGGTCACACAATGTTAAGGGAAGCAAATGTTTGGGTAATATAATGAAGATCAAGGGAATGAAATTCAGGTGCCAGTTAACTGTTATCCGGTGCCAAGGAGTTGCCGTCCACACGGACTGGGTCTTTTATTTAGTAAATCAGTAAATACATTGAGGAGCGCTCCACGGGGATTATCAGAGGCTCCGCCAGCAAGCGATTCATACAACACATTGCACATTATAATTTTAGTTACTTCTGCTTTTGTGAATAATCGGGCAAGCGATTGATACAATCGGGCTAGCTCCAGGAATTCATCCACCAATTGCGCGTCCCCTGCTGTTAGCTCCAGGAAGTCATCCCCCAGGTGACGGATCCCCTTCGGAATTTACATAAAAGTTGTTCGGATAAAAAATTATTAAATCAGATGCTCCACCTGCAAGCGATCCATACAATCGGGCTAGCTCCAGGAAGTCATCCGCCAGGCGACGGATCCCCTGCTGTTAGCTCCAGGAAGTCATCCCCCAGGTTACGGATCTCATGCTGTTTTCTTCAGGAAGTCATCCGCCAGGTGATGGATCCCCTGCTGTTAGCTCCAGGAAGTCATCCGCCAGGTAACGGATCCACTGCGGAATTTATATAAAAGTTATTCGGATAAAAAATTATTAAATCAGATGCTCCACCTGCAAGCGATCCATACAATCGGGCTAGCTCCAGGAAGTCATCCGCCAGGTGACGGATCCCCTGCTGTTAGCTCCAGGATGTCATCCCCCAGGTTACGGATTCCCTGCATTAGCTCCAGGAAGTCATCCCCCAGGTGACGGATCCACTGCCTGACCAGCACAATAATTACAAGATATGCTATAAATACATCGTTTTAAGTCTCTTCAGTCTCTCCCACTCACAGAGAGTTCGCAGCAGTATTTTCCGACTTTTTTATGTTTAAGTTTAGGCTACGGTTTCGGTTCATTTTTTTTTAATAGTTCGCTTGCCGATCGATTTTAGCGCAATGTCAGCGTCCACAATGAGGCCAGGTACCGGGTATTAGCTTCTCCCGAAATCCAAGGGTCTGACGCCTTATGATAATACCACACAGTTCTGACTGGTCCCACTGTGGCGGTGCTTTCAAAAGCGTTTTGTCCAAACTAAAATTGTTCGACGTGGTCACACAATGTTAAGGGAAAGCAAATATTTGGGTAATATAACGAAGATCAAGGGAATGAACTTCATGTGCCAGTTAACTGTTATCCGGTGCCAAGTAGTTGCCGTCCACACGGACTGGGTCTTTCATTTAGTAAATCAGTAAATATTTTAAGGAGCGCTCCACGGGGATTATCAGGGGCTCCGCCAGCAAGCGATTCATACAACACATTGCACATTCAAATTTTAGTTACTTCTGCTTTTGTGAATCATCGGGCAAGCGATTAATACAATCGGGATAGCTCCTGGAATTCATCCACCAATAGCGCGTCCCCTGCTGTTAGCTCCAGGAAGTCATCCCCCAGGTGACGGATCCACTGCAGAATTTATATAAAAGTTATTCGGATAAAAAATTATTAAATCGGAAGCTCCACCTGCAAGCGGTCTATACAATCGGGCTAGCTCCAGGAAGTCATCCGCCAGGTGACGGATCCCCTACTGTTAGCTCCAGGAAGACATCCCCCCGGTTAGGGATCCCCTGCTGTTTTCTCCAGGAAGTCATCCGCCAGGTGATGGATCTCCTGCTATTAGCTCCAGGAAGTCATCCACCAGGGGACGGATCCACTGCGGAATTTATATAAAAGTTATTCGGATAAAAAATTATTAAATCAGATGCTCCACCTGCAAGCGATTCATACAATCGATCTAGCTCCAGGAAAACATACCCCAGGTGATTGATCCCCTGCTGTTAGCTCCAGTAAGTCATCCACCAGGTGATGGATCCCCTGCTGTTAGCTCCAGAAAGTCACCCCCAGGTGACGGAACCCCTGCGGAATTTATATAAAAGTTATTCGGATAAAAATTATTAAATCAGATGCTCCATCTGCAAGCGGTCCATACAATCGGGCTAGCTCCAGGAAGTCATCCGCCAAGTGACGGATCCCCTGCTGTTAGCTCCAGGAAGTCATCCTCCAGGTGACGGATCCCATGCTGTTTTCTCCAGGAAGTCATCCGCCAGGTGATGGATCCCCTGCTGTTAGCTCCAGGAAGTCATCCGCCAGGTGACGGATCCACTGCGGAATTTATATAAAAGTTATTCGGATAAAAAATTATTAAATCAGATGCTCCACCTGCAAGCGATCCATACAATCGGGCTAGCTCCAGGAAGTCATCCGCCAGGTGACGGATCCCCTGCTGTTAGCTCCAGAAAGTCATCCCCCAGGTTACGGGCTAGCTCCAGGAAGTCATCCGCCAGGTGATGGATCCACCTCTGTTAGCTCCAGGAAGTCATCCGCCATATAATGGATCGCCTGCTGTTAGCTCCAGGAAGTCATTACTCAGGTGACGGATATCCTGCGGAATTTTTATAAAAGTTATTCGGATAAAAATTATTAAATCAGATGCTCCACCTGCAAGCTATCCATACAATCGAGTCATCCGCTAGGTGACGGAGCCCCTGCTGTTAGCTCCAGGAAGTCATCCGCATGGTGACGGATCCCCTGCTGTAAGCTCCAGGAAGTCATCCTCCAGGTGACGGATATCCTGCGGAATTTATATATAAAAGTTATTCGGTTAAAAATTATTAAATAAGATGCTCCACCTGCAAGCGATCCAAACAATCGGGCTCGCTCCTGGAAGTCATCCGCCAGGTGATTGATTCCCTGCTGTTAGCTCTAGGAAGTCATCCCCAGGTGACGGATCCCCTGCTGAATTTATATAAAAGTTAATCGGATAAAAATTATTAAATCAGATGCTCCACCTGCAAGCGATCCATACAATCGGGCTAGCTCCAGGAAGTCATCCACCATGTGCGCATCCAATGCTGTTAGCTCCAGGAAGTCATTCCCCAGGTTACGGATTCTTTGCTGTTAGCTCCAGGAAGTCATCCCCCAGGTGACGGATCCTCTGCTTGACCAGCACAATAATTACAAGATATGCTATAAATACATCGTTTTAAGTCTCTTCAGTCTCTCCCACAGACAGTTCGCAGTAGTCTTTTTCGACTTTTTTATGTTTAAGTTTAGGCTACGGTTTCGGGTCTTTTTTTTTTTAATAGTTCGCTTGCCGATCGATTTTAGCGCAATGTCAGCGTCCACAATGAGGCCAGGTACCGGGTATTAGCTTCTCCCGAAATCCAAGGGTCTGACGCCTTATGATAATACCGCACAGTTCTGACTGGCCCTACTGTGGCGGTGCTTTCAAAAGCGTTTTGTCCAAACTAAAATTGTTCGACAAGGTCACACAATGTTAAGGGAAAGCAAATGCTTGGGTAATATAATGAAGATCAAGGGAATGAAATTCAGGTGCCAGTACACCGTTTTCCGGCGCCAAGTAGTTGACTTCCACACAGACTGTGTCTTTCATTTACTTAATCAGACTGCATACATTCAAGAGCGCTTCACGGGGATTATCAGATGCTCCGCCAGCAAGCGATTCATACAACAAATAGCATATTCTAATTTTAGTCACTTCTGCTTTTGTGAATAATCGGGCAAGCGATTAATACAATCAGGCTAGCTCCAGGAATTCATCCACCAATAACGGGATCCCCTGCTGTTGGCTCCAGAAAGTCATCCCCTAGGTGACGGATCCCCTGCTGTTAGCTACAGGAACTCATCCGTCAGGTGACGGATCCCCTGCGGAATTTATATAAAAGATATTGGGATAAAAATTAATAAATCAGATGCTCCACCTGCAAGCGATCCATACAATCGGGCTAGCTCCAGGAAGTCATCCACAATGTGCGGGATCACCTGCTGTTAGCTCCGGGAACTCATCCTTCAGGTGATTGATCAACTGCTGTTAGCTCCAGTAAGTCATTCACCAGGTGATGGATCCCCTGCTGTTAGCTCCAGGAAGTCACCCCCAGGTGACGGATATCCTGCGGAAAGAAAAGTTATTCGGTTAAAAATTATTAAATTAGATGCTCCACCTGCAAGCAATCCAAACAATCGGGCTAGCTCCAGGAAGACATCCGCCAGGTGACGATTCCCCTGCTGTTAGCTCCAGGAAGTCATCCGCCAGGTGACTGATCCCCTGCGGAATTTATATAAAAGTTATTCGGCAAAAAATGATTAAATCAGATGCTCCACCTGCAAGCGATCCATACAATCGGGCGAGCTCCAGGAAGTCATCCGCCAGGTGATGGATCCCCTGCTGTTAGCTCCAGGACGTCATCCCCAGGTGACGGATCCCCTGCGGAATTTATATAAAAGTTATTCGGATAAGAAATTATTAAATCAGATGCTCCACCTGCAAGCGATCCATACAATCGGGCTTGCTCCAGGAAGTCATCCGCCAGGTGATGGATCCACTGCTGTTAGCTCCAGGAAGACATCCGCCATGTGACGGATCGCCTGCTGTTAGCTCCAGGAAGTCATCACCCAGGTGACGGATATCCTGCGGAATTTATATAAAAGTTATTCGGATAAAAATTATTAAATCAGATGCTCCACCTGCAAGCGATCCGTACAATCGGGCTAGGTCCAGGAAGACATCCGCCATGTGACGGATCGCCTGCTGTTAGCTCCAGGAAGTCATCACCCAGGTGACGGATATCCTGCGGAATTTATATAAAAGTTATTCGGATAAAAATTATTAAATCAGATGCTCCACCTGCAAGCGATCCGTACAATCGGGCTAGGTCCAGGAAGTCATCCCCCAGGTGACGGATCCTCTGCTTGACCAGCACAATAATTACAAGATATGCTATAAATACATCGTTTTAAGTCTCTTCAGTCTCTCCCACTCACAGACAGTTCGCAGTAGTCTTTTTCGACGTTTTTATGTTTTAGTTTAGGCTACGGTTTCGGGTCATTTTTTTTAATAGTTCGCTTGCCGATCGATTTTAGCGCAATGTCAGCGTCCACAATGAGGCCAGGTACCGGGTATTAGCTTCTCCCGAAATCCAAGGGTCTGACGCCTTATGATAATACCGCACAGTACTGACTGGTCCCACTGTGGCGGTGCTTTCAAAAGCTTTTTATCCAAACTAAAATTGTTCAACGTGGTCACACAATGTTAAGGGAAAGCAAATGTTTGGGTAATATAATGAAGATCAAGGGAATGAAATTCTGGTGCCAGTTAACTGTTTTCCGATGCCAAGTAGTTGCCATCCACACTGCCTTTGTCTTTCATTTAGTAAATCAGTAAATATATTAAGGAGCGCTCCACGGGGATTATCAGAGGCTCCGCCAGCAAGCGATTCATACAACACATTGCACTTTCTAATTTTAGTTACTTCTGCTTTTGTGAATAATCGGGCAAGCGATTATTACAATCGGGCTAGCTCCTGGAATTCATCCACCAATTGCGCGTCCCCTGCTGATAGCTCCAGGAAGTCATCCTCCAGGTGACGGATCCACTGCGGAATTTATATAAAAGTTATTTGGATAAAAAATTATTAAATCAGATGCTCCACCTGCAAGCGGTCCATACAATCGGGCTAGCTCCAGGAAGTCATCTACAATGTGCGGGATTACCTGCTGTTAGCTCCAGGAAGTCATCCCCCAGGTGATTGATCCCCTGCTGTTAGCTCCAGTAAGTCATCCACCAGGTGATGGATCCCCTGCTGTTAGCTCCAGGAAGTCACCCCCAGGTGACGGATCAACTGCGGAATTTATATAAAAGTTATTCGGATAAGAAATTATTAAATCAGATGCTCCACCGGCAAGCGATCCATACAATCGGGCTAGCTCCAGGAAGACATCCGCCAGGTGACGGATCCCCTGCTGTTAGCTCCAGGAAGTCATCCTCCAGGTGACAGATTCCCTGCTGTTAGCTCCAGGAAGTCATCCGGCAGGTGACTGATCCCCTGCGGAATTTATATAAAAGTTATCAGTGGCTCCGCCAGCAAGCGATTCATACAACACATTGCACATTCTAATTTTAGTCACTTCTGCTTTTGTGAATAATCGGGCACGCGATTAATGCAATCGGGCTAGCTCCAGAAATTCATCCACCAATAACGGGATCCCCTGCTGTTAGCTCCAGAAAGTCATCCCCTAGGTGACGGATCCCCTGCTGTTAGCTCCAGGAAGTCATCCGTCAGGTGACGAATATCCTGCGGAAAAAAAAGTTATTCGGTTAAAAATTATTAAATTAGATGCTCGACCTGCAAGCAATCCAAACAATCGGGCTAGCTCCATGAAGTCATCCGCCAGGTGATTGATCCCCTGCTGTTAGCTCCAGTAAGTCATCCACCAGGTGATGGATCCCCTGCTGTTAGCTCCAGGAAGTCATCCGCCAGGTGACGGATCCCCTGCTGTTAGCTCCAGGAAGTCATCCGCATGGTGACGGATCCCCTGCTGTTAGCTCCAGGAAGTTATCACATAGGTGACGGAGTCCCTGCGGAATTTATATAAAAGTTATTCGGTTAAAAATTATTAAACGAGATGCTCTACCTGCAAGCGATCCATACAATCGGGCTTGCTCCTGGAAGTCATCCGCCAGGTGATTGATCCCCTGCTGTTAGCTTCCAGGTTACGGATTCCCTGCTTTTAGCTCCATGAAGTCATCCCCCAGGTGACGGATCCTCTGTTTGACTAGCACAATAATTACAAGATATGCTATAAATACATCGTTTTAAGTCCCTTCAGTCTCTCCCACTCACAGACAGTTCGCAGTAGTCTTTTCCGACTTTTTTATGTTGAAGGTTAGGCTACGGTTTCGGTTCATTTTTTTTTTTTTTAATAGTTCGCATGCCAATCGATTTTAGCGCAATGTCAGCGTCTACAATGAGGCCAGGTACCGGGTATTAGCTTCTCCCTAAATCCAAGGGTCTGGACGCCTTATGATAATACCGCACAGCTCTGACTGGTCCCACTGTGGCGGTGCTTTCAAAAGCGTTTTGTCCAAACTAAAATTGTTCGACTTGGTTACACAATGTTAAGGGAAAGCAATTGTTTGGGTAATATAATGAAGATCAAGGGAATGAAATTCAGGTGCCAGTTAACTGTTTTCCTGTGCCAAGTAATTGCCTTCCACACGGACTGGGTCTTTCATTTAGTAAATCGGTAAATATATTAAGGAGCGCTCCACGGGGATTTTCAGAGGCTCCGCCAGGAAGCGATTCATACAACACATCCGCCAGATGACGGATCCCCTGCTGTTAGCTCCAGGAAGTCATCCGCCAGGTGATTGATCCCCTGCTGTTAGCTCCAGGAAGTCATCCTCCAGGTGACGGATATCCTGCGGAATTTATATAAAAGTTATTCGGTTAAAAATTATTAAATAAGATGCTCCACCTGCAAGCGATCCATACAATCGGGCTAGCTCCTGGAAGTCATCCGCCAGGTGATTGATCCCCTGCTGTTAGCTCTAGGAAGTCATCCCCAGGTGACGGATCCCCTGCTGAATTTATATAAAAGTTTTTCGGATAAAAATTATTAAATCAGATGCTCCACCTGCAAGCGATCCATACAATCGGGCTAGCTCCAGGAAGCCATCCACCATGTGCGGATCCCCTGCTGTTAGCTACAGGAAGTCATCCCCCAGGTTACGGATTCCTTGCTGTTAGCTCCAGGAAGTCATCCCCCAGGTGACGGATCCTCTGCTTGACCAGCACGATAATTACAAGATATGCTATAAATACATCGTTTTAAGTCTCTTCAGTCTCTCCCACTCACAGACAGTTCGCAGTTATATTTTTCGACTTTTTTATGTTGAAGTTTAGGCTACGGTTTCGGGACATTTTTTTTTAATAGTTCGCTTGCCGATCGATTTTAGCGCAATGTCAGCGTCCACAATGAGGCCAGGTACCGGGTATTAGCTTCTCCCGAAATCCAAGGGTCTGACGCCTTATGATAATACCGCACAGTTCTGACTGGTCCCACTGTGGCGGTGCTTTCAAAAGCGTTTTGTCCAAACTAAAATTGTTCGACGTGGTCACACAATGTAAAGGGAAAGCAAATATTTGGGTAATATAATGAAGATCAAGGGAATGAAATTCAGGTGCCAGTACACCGTTTTCCGGCGCCAAGTAGTTGCCATCCACAGACTGTGTCTTTCATTTACTTAATCAGACTGCATACATTCAAGAGCGCTCCACGGGGATTATCAGAGGCTCCGCCAGCAAGCGATTCATACAACACATTGCACATTCTAATTTTAGTTACTTCTGCTTTTGTGAATAATCGGGCAAGCGATTAATACAATCGGGCTCGCTCCTGAAATCATCCTCCAGGTTACGGATTCCTTGCTGTCAGCTCCAGGAAGTCATCCCCCAGGTGACGAATCCTCTGCTTGACCAGCACGATAATTACAAGATGTGCTATAAATACATCGTTTTTAGTGTCTTCAGTCTCTCCCACTCACAGACAGTTCGAAGTAGTATTTTTCGACTTTTTTATGTTTAAGTTTAGGCTACGGTTTCGGGACATTTTTTTTTTTAATAGTTCGCTTGCCGATCGATTTTAGCGCAATGTCAGCGTCCACAATGAGGCCAGGTACCGGGTATTAGCTTCTCCCGAAATCCAAGGGTCTGACGCCTTATAATAATACCGCACAGTTCTGACTGGTCCCACTGTGGCGGTGCTTTCAAAAGCGTTTTGTCCAAACTAAAATTGTTCGACAAGGTCACACAATGTTAAGGGAAAGCAAATGCTTGGGTAATATAATGAAGATCAAGGGAATGAAATTCAGGTGCCAGTGCACCGTTTTCCGGCGCCAAGTAGTTGCCGTCCACACAGACTGTGTCTTTCATTTACTTAATCAGACTGCATACATTCAAGAGCGCTCCACGGGGATTATCAGAGGCTCCGCCAGCAAGCGATTCATACAACACATTGCACATTCTAATTTTAGTTACTTCTGCTTTTGCGAATAATCGGGCATGCGATTAATACAATCGGGCTAGCTCCTGGAAGTCATCCGCCAGGTTACGGATTCCTTGCTGTTAGCTCCATGAAGTCATCCCCCAGGTGCCGGATCCTCTGTTTGACCAGCACAATAATTACAAGATATGCTATAAATACATCGTTTTAAGTCTCTTCAGTCTCTCCCACTCACAGACAGTTCGCAGTAGTCTTTTCAGACTTTTTTATGTTGAAGTTTAGGCTACGGTTTCGGTTCATTTTTTTTTTTAAAGTTCGCTTGCCGATCGATTTTAGCGCAATGTCAGCGTCCACAATGAGGCCAGGTACCGGGTATTAGCTTCTCCCGAAATCCAAGGGTCTGACGCCTTATGATAATACCGCACAGTACTGACTGGTCCCACTGTGGCGGTGCTTTCAAAAGCGTTTTGTCCAAACTAAAATTGTTCAACGTGGTCACACAATGTTAAGGGAAAGCAAATGTTTGGGTAATATAATGAAGATCAAGGGAATGAAATTCAGGTGCCAGTTAACAGTTTTTCGGTGCCAAGTAGTTGCCGTCCACACGGACTGGGTCTTTCATTTAGTAAATCAGTAAATATATTAAGGAGCGCTTCACGGGGATTATCAGAGGCTCCGCCAGCAAGCGATTCATACAACACATTGCACATTCTAATTTTAGTTACTTCTGCTTTTGTGAATAATCGGGCAATTAATACAATCGGGCTAGCTCCTGGAATTCATCCACCAATTGCGCGTCCTCTGCTGTTAGCTCCAGGAAGTCAAGCGCCAGGTGATGGATCCACTGCTGTTAGCTCCAGGAAGTCATCACCCAGGTGACGGATATCCTGCGGAATTTATATAAAAGTTATTCGGATAAAACTTATTAAATCAGATGCTCCACCTGCAAGCGATCCATACAATCGAGTCATCCGCCAGGTGACGGATCCCCTGCTGTCAGCTCCAGGAAGTCATCCGAATGGTGACGGATCCCCTGCTGTAAGCTCCAGGAAGTCATCCTCCAGGTGACAGATATCCTGCGGAATTTATATAAAAGTTATTCAGTTAAAAATTATTAAATAAGATGCTCCACCTGCAAGCTCCTGGAAGTCATCCGCCAGGTGATTGATCCCCTGCTGTTAGCTCTGGGAAGTCATCCCCAGGTTAGGATCCCCTGCGGAATTTATATAAAAGTTATTCGGATAAAAATTATTTTATCAGATGCTCCACCTGCAAGCGATCCATATAATTGGGCTAGCTCCAGGAAGTCATCCACCATGTGCGGATCCCCTGCTGTTAGCTCCAGGAAGTCATCCCCCGGTTACGGATTCCTTGCTGTTAGCTCCAGGAAGTCATCCCCCAGGTGACGGATCATCTGTTTGACCAGCACAATAATTACAAGATAAGCTATAAATACATCTTTTTAAGTCTCTTCAGTCTCTCCCACTCACAGACAGTTCGCAGTAGTCTTTTTCGACTTTTTTATGTTTAAGTTTAGGCTACGGTTTCGGTTCATTTTATACCCTTGCAGAGGGTATTATAATTTTGACCAGAAGTTTGTAACGCAGTGAAGGAGACTTCTTCGACCCTATAAAGTATATATATTCTTGATCAGCATCACCAGCCGAGTCGATATAGCCATGTCCGTCTGTCCGTCTGTCCGTCTGTCCGTCTGTCTGTCCGTCTGTCTGTCCGTCTGTCGGTTGCTATGTAAACTAGTCTCTCAGTTTTAAAGCTATCGGGCTGAAACTTTGCACCGACCCTTCAATCTATTGCAGTTAGTATATAAGTCGGAACGGCCGGAATCGGAACACTAGATCATATAGCTGTCATAGGAACGATTGGGAAAAAGTGCCATAAATTCGCCATTTTTAAAGATATTTTATTTTTTTCTTGTGAAACTTATATTAACGACTATTTTAACATATCCTGAAAGTTTCATTAAAATCGGACAACTATATCCTATAGCTGCCATAGGAACGTTGGGAGATAATGGGTCATTGAGCATAACTCTGGTGTTTTTCCAGACAAGTAATTCATTCTTGAGAAATACAGTTTTCATAGACATTAAAGCCGTTTTAGAAAATCGAAAACCAAAAATCGGATCACTGTATCCTATAGCTGCCATACAAACGATCAAACAGTTTCACGGCAAATGGTATTCTAAGCTTCGGGTACCGAAGGTGCCTCCCTTTCTTGCTTTTAAATGATTATGTTCATACTGATAAATATAATTAAATTTTGTTTTAAGCCGAGACGGAAATAGTTTATTATTGCAACAAAACTAAAGTCATACTTCATTGAAGTTACCTGCAGGTACAAAGGTCCTTTACATGCACACGTATTAACCGAAAATTGCGGGATCTTCCCAAAAAACAGGTATATGCGTATGATTTGCAAAATATGCAATATTACAATATAACAGGTACCTTTTGGAATTCCCAATTATTTAGAAACCCTAAGAATTAAGTCACAGGTAAACATGTAATATTGCGTTACATCAGGTATTTCGGAATTTCATATGTTTAGGGTCAAGAGGGGTTTGTCCCAAAGGGTTAGAGTATTGGGTATTACCTATCGGGTATGTGGCCAAATATTAAAAAAAGGCATAATCCGAGGATTAGTCTGTGATTGAAAGTTACAGAGTGACAACGTGTTGTCAAAAACTCAGCGAAATTGATTGTGAAAATATTAAAGAAAGTGTTAAAGTGAAAGTGTTAAAAAATAATACAGGTCTTACTGTTTACATAGTAACGAATTTTTGGTAAGTAAAATATCCTTTTATTTGAACTGCAATAATTGTGGTATATTTGTTTGTTATATTTTAAATTAAAAGTTTTACTATCTTGGTGAACATTAATTATCTGATTTTCACATAATTCCATTTATTTTTATTTTGCAAATAATTAATCAAAAAGCGTATTTAACAACATATATAATATCTACAAAAAATTTTAAAATATTTTTTTTTTATATGAAAATGCGGATTTCATGATTTTTGTATCGTTTTACAAAATAGATTTTCAATATTTATCAAAATTTGTCTATTAATCAATTAATTCAGAATTTAAAAAAATGTATTTATATACAATTATTATAATGACTAAATGGCTAAAATGGCTATTTTATTTTTTTCAATTTTGTAGTATTTTGAATTAGCATATAAAATAAAATGCCTCGCAAATCGACATTGTCGCAGGAGCAGCGGCGTCAGGCTGCATTGAACTGCAGCCGAGCACGGTACATGCAAAACTCGACGCAGCTTAGGGCTTATAATTCTGAGCGTATCGCCAGGGTGCGCGCTAACAATGACGAGTTGCGCGAAGAGACTCGAGCCCGTGAAACCGCCGCCCGCTCACAGCGAAGGCGCAGTGAACGAATTCGTGCTTTCGATAGGACTCGTGACACTGCTGC
>JAJJHY010000439.1:1391914-1415260 GCA_021224005.1 Drosophila setifemur
TATAATAATGCATAGTTATTAAAAAATTGTATAATCCTTTAGTGCAATATAGGTAATAAGTAATTGTAAATTTCCCCCTCTTGGATTGAGACCTTGTCGTGGTGAGGGGGCTGAGTATGTGAAATTCCAAATAAATATCACAGAAACCAGCAGCAATCCTTTTGTTTTAATCGGGTAGTTTAAAAAATTATTAAATTAAATAAACTTGAATCTGCAAGGGTATTCAAAGCTTCGGGTACCGAAGCTAGACTTCCTTTCTTGTTTTTTTTTAATAGTTCGCTTGCCGATCGATTTTAGCGCAATGTCAGCGTCCACAATGAGGCCAGGTACCGGGTATTAGCTTCTCCCGAAATCCAAGGGTCTGACGCCTTATGATAATACCGCACAGTTCTGACTGGTCCCACTGTGGTGGTGCTTTCAAAAGCGTTTTGTCCAAACTAAAATTTTTCGACATGGTCACACAATGTTAAGGGAAAGCAAATGTTTGGGTAATTTAATGAAGATCAAGGGAATGAAATTCAGGTGCCAGTTAACAGTTTTCCGGTGCCAAGTAGTTGCCGTCCACACGGACTGGGTCTTTCATTTAGTAAATCAGTAAATATATTAAGGAGCGCTCCACGGGGATTATCAGAGGCTCCGCCAGCAAGCGATTCATACAACACATTGCACATTCTAATTTTAGTTACTTCTGCTTTTGTGAATAATCGGGCAATTAATACAATCGGGCTAGCTCCTGGAATTCATCCACCAATTGCGCGTCCCCTGCTGTTAGCTCCAGGAAGTCAAGCGCCAGGTGATGGATCCACTGCTGTTAGCTCCAGGAAGTCATCCGCCATGTGACGGATCGCCTGCTGTTAGCTCCAGGAAGTCATCACCCAGGTGACGGATATCCTGCGGAATTTATATAAAAGTTATTCGGATAAAATTTATTAAATCAGATGCTCCACCTGCAAGCGATCCATACAATCGAGTCATCCGCCAGGTGACGGATCCCCTGCTGTTAGCTCCAGGAAGTCATCCGAATGGTGACGGATCCCCTGCTGTAAGCTCCAGGAAGTCATCCTCCAGGTGACAGATTTCCTGCGGAATTTATATAAAAGTTATTCGGTTAAAAATTATTAAATAATATGCTCCACCTGCAAGCTCCTGAAAGTCATCCGCCAGGTGATTGATCCCCTGCTGTTAGCGCTGGGAAGTCATCCCCAGGTTACGGATCCCCTGCGGAATTTATATAAAAGTTATTCGGATAAAAATTATTTTATCAGATGCTCCACCTGCAAGCGATCCATACAATCGGCCTAGCTCCAGGAAGTCATCCACCATGTGCGGATCCCCTGCTGTTAGCTCCAGGAAGTCATCCCCCGGTTACGGATTCCTTGCTGTTAGCTCCAGGAAGTCATCCTCCAGGTGACGGATCCTCTGTTTGACCAGCACAATAATTACAAGATATGCTATAAATACATCTTTTTAAGTCTCTTCAGTCTCTCCAACTCACAGACAGTTCGCAGTAGTCTTTTTCGACTTTTTTATGTTTAAGTTTAGGCTACGGTTTCGGGTCATTTTTTTTTTAATAGTTCGCTTGCCGATCAATTTAAGTGCAATGTCAGCGTCCACAATGAGGCCAGGTACCGGGTATTAGCTTCTCCCGAAATCCAAGGGTCTGACGCTTTATGATAATACCGCACAGTTCTGACTGGTCCCACTGTGGCGGTGCTTTCAAAAGCGTTTTGTCCAAACTAAAATTGTTCGACATGGTCACACAATGTTAGGGGAAAGCAAATGCTTGGGTAATATAATGAAGATCAAGGGAATGAAATTCAGGTGCCTGTACACCGTTTTCCGGCGCCAAGTAGTTTCCGTCCACACAGACTGTGTCTTTCATTTACTAAATCAGACTGCATACATTCAAGAGCGATTCACGGGGATTATCAGAGGCTCCGCAAGCAAGCGATTTATACAACAAATAGCACATTCCAATTTTAGTCACTTCTGCTTTTGTGAATAATCGGGCAATTAATACAATCGGGCTAGCTCCAGGAATTCATCCACCAATAACGGGATCCCCTGCTGTTGGCTCCAGAAAGTCATCCCCTAGGTGACGGATCCCCTGCTGTTAGCTACAGGAACTCATCCGTCAGGTGACGGATCCCCTGCGGAATTTATATAAAAGTTATTTGGATAAAAATTAATAAATCAGATGCTCCACCTGCAAGCGATCCATACAATCGGGCTAGCTTCAGGAGGTCATCCACAATGTGCGGGATCCCCTGCTGTTAGGTCCAGGAAGTCATCCCCCAGGTGACAAAGTCCGTGCTGTTAGGTCCAGGAAGTCATTCGGCAGGTGACGGATATCCGGCGGAATTTATATAAAAGTTATTCGGTTAAAAATTATTAAATTAGATGCTCCACCTGCAAGCAACCCAAAAAATCGGGCTAGCTCCAGGAAGTCATCCGCCAGGTGATTGATCCCCTGCTGTTAGCTCCAGTAAGTCATCCACCAGGTGAGGGATCCTTTGCTGTTAGCTCCAGGAAGTCACCCCCAGGTGACGGATCCCCTCCGGAATTTATATAAAAGTTATTCGGATAAAAAATTATTAAATCAGATGCTCCACCTGCAAGCGATGCATACAATCGGGCAAGCTCCAGGAAGACATCCGCCAGGTGACGGATCCCCTGCTGTTAGCTCCAGGAAGTCATCATCCAGGTTACGGATTCCCTGCTGTTAGCTCCTTGAAGTCATCCCCCAGGTGACGGATCCCCTGCGGAATTTATATAAAAGTTATTCGGATAAAAATTATTAAATCAGATACTCCACCTGCAAGCGATCCATACAATCGGGCTAGCTCCAGGAAGTCATCTACAATGTGCGGGATCCCCTGCTGTTAGCTCCAGGAAGTCATCCCCCAGGTGACGGAGTCCCTGCTGTTAGCTCCAGGAAGTCACCCCCAGGTGACGGATCCCCTGCGGAATTTATATAAAAGTTATTCGAATAAAAATTATTAAATCAGATGCTCCACCTGCAAGCGATCCATACAATCGGGCTAGCTCCAGGAAGTCATCCACCATGTGCGGATCCCCTGCTGTTAGCTCCAGGAAGTGATCCCCAAGGATACGGATTCCTTGCTGTTAGCTCCATGAAGTCATCCCCCAGGTGACGGATCCTCTGCTTGACCAGCACAATAATTACAAGATATGCTATAAATACATCGTTTTAAGTCTCTTCAGTCTCTCCTACTCACAGACAGTTCGCAGTAGTCTTTTTCGACTTTTTTATGTTTAAGTTTAGGCTACGGTTTCGGGTAATTTTTTTTTTTAATAGTTCGCTTACCGATCGATTTTAGCGCAATGTCAGCATCCACAATGAGGCCAGGTACCGGGTATTAGCTTCTCCCGAAATCCAAAGGTCTGACGCCTTATGATAATACCGCACAGTTCTGACTGGTCCCACTGTGGCGGTGCTTTCAAAAGCGTTTTATCCAAACTAAAATTATTCGACGTGGTCACACAATGTTAAGGGAAAGTAAATGTTTGGGTAAAATAATGAAGATTAGGGGAATGAAATTCAGGTGCCAGTACGCCGTTTTCCGGCGCCAAGTTGTTGCCGTCCACACAGACTGTGTCTTTCATTTACTAAATCAGACTGCATACATTCAAGAGCGCTTCACGGGGATTATCAGAGGCTCCGCCAGCAAGCGATTAATACAACACATAGCACATTCTAGCTCCAGGAAGTCATCCAACAGGTGATGGATCCCCTGCTGTTAGCTCCAGGAAGTCACCCCAGGTGACGGATCCCCTGCGGAATTTATATAAAAGTTATTCGAATAAAAATTATTAAATCAGATGCTCCACCTGCAAGCGATCCATACAATCGGGCTAACTCCAGGAAGTCATCCGCCAGGTGACGGATGCTTTGCTTGACCAGCACAATAATTACAAGATATGCTACAAATACATCGTTTTAAGTCTCTTCAGTCTCTCCCACTCACAGACAGTTCGCAGTAGTCTTTTTCGACTTTTTTATGTTTAAGTTTAGGCTACGGTTTCGGGTAATTTTTTTTTTTAATAGTTCGCTTGCCGATCGATTTTAGCGCAATGTCAGCGTCCACAATGAGGCCAGGTACCGGGTATTAGCTTCTTCCGAAATCCAAGGGTCTGACACTTTATGATAATACCGCACAGTTCTGACTGGTCCCACTGTGGCGGTGCTTTCAAAAGCGTTTTGTCCAAACTAAAATTGTTCGACATGGTCACACAATGTTAGGGGAAAGCAAATGCTTGGGTAATATAATGAAGATCAAGGGAATGTAATTCAGGTGCCAGTACACCGTTTTCCGGCGCCAAGTAGTTGACTTCCACACAGACTGTGTCTTTCATTTACTTAATCAGACTGCATACATTCAAGAGCGATTCACGGGGATTATCAGAGGCTCCGCAAGCAAGCGATTTATACAACAAATAGCACATTCTAATTTTAGTCACTTCTGCTTTTGTGAATAATCGGGCAATTAATACAATCGGGCTAGCTCCAGGAATTCATCCACCAATAACGGGATCCCCTGCTGTTAGCTCCAGAAAGTCATCCCCTAGGTGACGGATCCCCTGCTGTTAGCTACAGGAACTCATCCGTCAGGTGACGGATCCCCTGCGGAATTTATATAAAAGTTATTTGGATAAAAATTAATAAATCAGATGCTCCACCTGCAAGCGATCCATACAATCGGGCTAGCTTCAGGAGGTCATCCACAATGTGCGGGATCCCCTGCTGTTAGCTCCAGGAAGTCATCCCCCAGGTGACAAAGTCCGTGCTGTTAGGTCCAGGAAGTCATTCGGCAGGTGACGGATATCCGGCGGAATTTATATAAAAGTTATTCGGTTAAAAATTATTAAATTAGATGCTCCACCTGCAAGCAACCCAAAAAATCGGGCTAGCTCCAGGAAGTCATCCGCCAGGTGATTGATCCCCTGCTGTTAGCTCCAGTAAGTCATCCACCAGGTGAGGGATCCTTTGCTGTTAGCTCCAGGAAGTCACCCCCAGGTGACGGATCCCCTCCGGAATTTAAATAAAAGTTATTCGGATAAAAAATTATTAAATCAGATGCTCCACCTGCAAGCGATGCATACAATCGGGCTAGCTCCAGGAAGTCATCCACAATGTGCGGGATCCCCTGCTGTTAGCTTCAGGAAGTCATCCCCCAGGTGACGGAGTCCCTGCTGTTAGCTCCAGGAAGTCATCCGCCAGGTGACGGATATCCTGCGGAAAAAAAAAGTTATTCGGTTAAAAATTATTAAATTAGATGCTCCACCTGCAAGCAATCCAAACAATCGGGCTAGCTCCTGGAAGTCATCCGCTAGGTGATTGATCCCCTGCTGTTAGCTCCAGGAAGTCATCCACCAGGTGATGGATCCCCTGCTGTTAGCTCCTGTAAGTCATCCACCAGGTGATGGATCCCCTGCTGTTAGCTCCAGGAAGTCACCCCCAGGTGACGGATCCCCTGCTGTTAGCTACAGGAACTCATCCGTCAGGTGACGGATCCCCTGCGGAATTTATATAAAAGTTATTTGGATAAAAATTAATAAATCAGATGCTCCACCTGCAAGCGATCCATACAATCGGGCTAGCTTCAGGAGGTCATCCACAATGTGCGGGATCCCCTGCTGTTAGCTCCAGGAAGTCATCCCCCAGGTGACAAAGTCCGTGCTGTTAGCTCCAGGAAGTCATCCGCCATGTGACGGATCGCCTGCTGTTAGCTCCAGGAAGTCATCACCCAGGTGACGGATATCCTGCGGAATTTATATAAAAGTTATTCGGATAAAACTTATTAAATCAGATGCTCCACCTGCAAGCGATCCATACAATCGAGTCATCCGCCAGGTGACGGATCCCCTGCTGTTAGCTCCAGGAAGTCATCCACCATGTGCGGATCCCCTGCTGTAAGCTCCAGGAAGTCATCCTCCAGGTGACAGATATCCGGCGGAATTTATATAAAAGTTATTCGGTTAAAAATTATTAAATTAGATGCTCCACCTGCAAGCAACCCAAAAAATCGGGCTAGCTCCAGGAAGTCATCCGCCAGGAGATTGATCCCCTGCTGTTAGCTCCAGTAAGTCATCCACCAGGTGATGGATCCTTTGCTGTTAGCTCCAGGAAGTCACCCCCAGGTGACGGATCCCCTGCGGAATTTATATAAAAGTTATTCGGATAAAAAATTATTAAATCAGATGCTCCACCTGCAAGCGATCCATACAATCGGGCTAGCTCCAGGAAGACATCCGCCAGGTGACGGATCCCCTGCTGTTAGCTCCAGGAAGTCATCCTCCAGGTTACGGATTCCCTGCTGTTAGCTCCTTGAAGTCATCCCCCAGGTGACGGATGCCATGCGGAATTTATATAAAAGTTATTCGGATAAAAATTATTAAATCAAATGCTCCACCTGCAAGCGATCCATACAATCGGGCTAGCTCCAGGAAGTCATCCACAATGTGCGGGATCCCCTGCTGTTAGCATCAGGAAGTCATCCCCCAGGTTACGGATTCCCTGCTGTTAGCTCCAGGAAGTCATCCCCAGGTGACGGATCCTCTGTTTGACTAGCACAATAATTACAAGATATACTATAAATACATCGTTTTAAGTCTCTTCAGTCTCTCCCACTCACAGACAGTTCGCAGTAGTCTTTTCCGACTTTTTTATGTTTAAGTTAGGCTACGGTTTCGGTTCATTTTTTTTTTTAATAGTTCGCTTGCCGATCGATTTTAGCGCAATGTCAGCGTCCACAATGAGGCCAGGTACCGGGTATTAGCTTCTCCCGAAATCCAAGGGTCTGACGCCCTATGATAATACCGCACAGTTCTGACTGGTCCCACTGTGGCGGTACTTTCAAAAGCGTTTTGTCCAAACTAAAATTGTTCGACGTGGTCACACAATGTTAAGGGAAAGTAAATGTTTGGGTAAAATAATGAAGATCAAGGGAATAAAATTCAGGTGCCAGTTAACTGTTTTCCGTTGCCAAGTAGTTGCCAAGTAGTTGCCGTCCACACGGACTGGTTCTTTCATTTAGTAAATCAGTAAATATATTAAGGAGCGCTCCAAGGGGATTATTAGAGGCTCCGCCAGCAAGCGATTCATACAACACATTGCACATTCTAATTTTAGTTACTTCTGCTTTTGTGAATAATCGGGCATGCGATTAATACAATCGGGCTAGCTCCAGGAAGTCATCCGCCAGGTGATTGATCCCCTGCTGTTAGCTCCAGGAAGTCATCCCCCAGGTTACGGATTCCCTGCAGTTAGCTCCATGAAGTCATCCCCCAGGTGACGGATCCTCTGTTTGACCAGCACAATAATTACAAGATATGCTATAAATACATCGTTTTAAGTCTCTTCAGTCTCTCCCACTCACAGACAGTTCGCAGTAGTATTTTCCGACTTTTTTATGTTTAAGTTTAGGCTACGGTTTCGGTTCATTTTTTTTTTTTAATAGTTGGCTTGCCGATCGATTTTAGCGCAATGTCAGCGTCCACAATGAGGCCAGGTACTGGGTATTAGCTTCTCCCGAAATCCAAGGGTCTGACGCCTTATGATAATACCGCACAGTACTGACTGGTCCCACTGTGGCGGTGCTTTCAAAAGCGTTTTGTCCAAACTAAAATTGTTCGACGTGGTCACACAATGTTAAGGGAAAGCAAATGTTTGGGTAATATAATGAAGATCAAGGGAATGAAATTCAGGTGCCAGTTAACAGTTTTCCGGTGCCAAGTAGTTGCCGTCCACACGGACTGGGTCTTTCATTTAGTAAATCAGTAAATATATTAAGGAGCGCTCCACGGGGATTATCAGGGGCTCCGCCAGCAAGCGATTCATACAACACATTGCACATTCTAATTTTAGTTACTTCTGCTTTTGTGAATAATCGGGCAATTAATACAATCGGGCTAGCTCCTGGAATTCATCCACCAATTGCGCGTCCCCTGCTGTTAGCTCCAGGAAGTCCAGCGCTAGGTGATGGATCCACTGCTGTTAGCTCCAGGAAGTCATCCGCCATGTGACGGATCGCCTGCTGTTAGCTCCAGGAAGTCATCACCCAGGTGACGGATATCCTGCGGAATTTATATAAAAGTTATTCGGATAAAACTTATTAAATCAGATGCTCCACCTGCAAGCGATCCATACAATCGAGTCATCCGCCAGGTGACGGATCCCCTGCTGTTAGCTCCAGGAAGTCATCCACCATGTGCGAATCCCCTGCTGTAAGCTCCAGGAAGTCATCCTCCAGGTGACAGATATCCTGCGGAATTTATATAAAAGTTATTCGGTTAAAAATTATTAAATAATATGCTCCACCTGCAAGCTCCTGGAAGTCATCCGCCAGGTGATTGATCCCCTGCTGTTAGCTCTGGGAAGTCATCCCCAGGTTACGGATCCCCTGCGGAATTTATATAAAAGTTATTCGGATAAAAATTATTTTATCAGATGCTCCACCTGCAAGCGATCCATACAATCGGCCTAGCTCCAGGAAGTCATCCACCATGTGCGGATCCCCTGCTGTTAGCTCCAGGAAGTCATCCCCCGGTTACGGATTCCTTGCTGTTAGCTCCAGGAAGTCATCCTCCAGGTGACGGATCCTCTGTTTGACCAGCACAATAATTACAAGATATGTTATAAATACATATTTTTAAGTCTCTTCAGTCTCTCCCACTCACAGACAGTTCGCAGTAGTCTTTTTCGACTTTTTTATGTTTAAGTTTAGGCTACGGTTTCGGGTCATTTTTTTTAGACCCTGTACCCAAAGGGTAAAGGGTATATTAAGTTTGTGCAAATGTATGTAACAGGCAGAAGGAGGCGTGGCAGACCCCACAAAGTATATATATTCTTGACCAGCATGACGAGCTGAGTCGATATAGCCATGTCCGTCTGTCCGTCTGTCCGTCCGGATGAACACACGGATCTCAGCAACTGTAAGAGCTAGAAGAACCGTATTACCAGTGTATTCTTCTAATACTGAGTAAATTAGAGTTTATTTTTTTAAGTCGGTGCCACGCCCACCGCCCCCGCAATTAGTATTTGAATTTTTGCACTGCAATTTTCAAGCTAAAATTTTTTTAAAAATGCACATGCAATTGGAGCATAGATTTTTACCGATCCTGAAAATTTCATCAAGATTGGTTAATTAGAAAGCGCACAATAAATACCTAAAGTTTACACGCGCTAAACACAAAAAAATCTGTTTATTTGCGCAAAAAAACGGTAAATCGCTTACGTTCGGTGGTTGATTTTTCTCGGAAGTGCCGCTGTTGCTGCGCTGCTACTACCTTCATATACATACTTAGGAATGTGTATGTATGTATGTATGTATGTATGAATGTGCGTCTTCAATATATTTATACTGTATTAGCTGTCTGTTCAAAAAGTTTGGGTTTGTCGAATGGTTACGACGTTCGACTTAAAACGCGAGAATCTTGGGTTCGAATCCCAGACCGGACTCGGTGTGAATATATATATATATATATATTTTTTTTTGTACAGGGTCTGTAACAGTCGGGAAACTCGACTGTAACGTTCTTACTTGTTTTTTAATAGTTCGCTTGCCGATCGATTTTAGCGCAATGTCAGCGTCCACAATGAGGCCAGGTACCGGGTATTAGCTTCTCCCGAAATCCAAGGGTCTGACGCTTTATGATAATACCGCACAGTTCTGACTGGTCCCACTGTGGCGGTGCTTTCAAAAGCGTTTTGTCCAAACTAAAATTGTTCGACATGGTCACACAATGTTAAGGGAAAGCAAATGCTTGGGTAATATAATTAAGATCATGGGAATGAAATTCAGGTGCCAGTACACCGTTTTCCGGCGCCAAGTAGTTGACTTCCACACAGACTGTGTCTTTCATTTACTTAATCAGACTGCATACATTCAAGAGGGATTCACGGGGATTATCAGAGGCTCCGCAAGCAAGCGATTCATCCAACAAATAGCACATTCTAATTTTAGTCACTTCTGCTTTTGTGAATAATCGGGCAATTAATACAATCGGGCTAGCTCCAGGAATTCATCCACCAATATCGGGATCCCCTGCTGTTAGTTCCAGAAATTCATCCCCTAGGTGACGGATCCCCTGCTGTTAGCTACAGGAACTCATCCGTCAGGTGACGGATCCCATGCGGAATTTATATAAAAGTTATTTCGATAAAAATTAATAAATCAGATGCTCCACCTGCAAGCGATCTTCAGGAGGTCATCCACAATGTGCGGGATCCCCTGCTGTTAGCTCCAGGAAGTCATCCCTCAGGTGACAAAGTCCGTGCTGTTAGCTCCAGGAAGTCATTCGGCAGGTGACGGATATCCGGCGGAATTTATATAAAAGTTATTCGGTTAAAAATTATTAAATTAGATGCTCCACCTGCAAGCAACCCAAAAAATCGGGCTAGCTCCAGGAAGTCATCCGCCAGGTGATTGATCCCCTGCTGTTAGCTCCAGTAAGTCATCCACCAGGTGAGGGATCCTTTGCTGTTAGCTCCAGGAAGTCACCCCCAGGTGACGGATCCCCTGCGGAATTTATATAAAAGTTATTCGGATAAAAAATTATTAAATCAGATGCTCCACCTGCAAGCGATGCATACAATCGGGCTAGCTCCAGGAAGACATCCGCCAGGTGACGGATCCCCTGCTGTTAGCTCCAGGAAGCCATCCTCCAGGTTACGGATTCCCTGCTGTTAGCTCCTTGAAGTCATCCCCCAGGTGACGGATCCCCTGCGGAATTTATATAAAAGTTATTCGGATAAAAATTATTAAATCAGATGCTACACCTGCAAGCGATCCATACAATCGGGCTAGCTCCAAGAAGTCATCCACAATGTGCGGGATCCCCTGCTGTTAGCTCCAGGAAGTCATCCGCCAGGTGACGGATATATTGCGGAAAAAAAAAGTTAATCGGTTAAAAATTATTAAATTAGATGCTCCACCTGCAAGCGATGCATACAATCGGGCTAGCTCCAGGAAGACATCCGCCAGGTGACGGATCCCCTGCTGTTAGCTCCAGGAAGCCATCCTCCAGGTTACGGATTCCCTGCTGTTAGCTCCTTGAAGTCATCCCCCAGGTGACGGATCCCCTGCGGAATTTATATAAAAGTTATTCGAATAAAAATTATTAAATCAGATGCTCCACCTGCAAGCGATCCATACAATCGGGGTAGTCCAGCAAGTCATCCACCATGTGCGGATCCCCTGCTGTTAGCTCCAGAAAGTCATCCCCCAGGATACGGATTCCTTGCTGTTAGCTCCATGAAGTCATCCACCAGGTGACGGATCCACTGCTTGACCAGCACAATAATTACAAGATATGCTATAAATACATCGTTTTAAGTCTCTTCAGTCTCTCCCACTCACAGACAGTTCGCAGTTATATTTTTCGACTTTTTTATGTTGAAGTTTAGGCTACGGTTTCGGGACATTTTTTTTTAATAGTTCGCTTGCCGATCGATTTTAGCGCAATGTCAGCGTCCACAATGAGGCCAGGTACCGGGTATTAGCTTCTCCCGAAATCCAAGGGTCTGACGCCTTATGATAATACCGCACAGTTCTGACTGGTCCCACTGTGGCGGTGCTTTCAAAAGCGTTTTGTCCAAACTAAAATTGTTCGACGTGGTCACACAATGTTAAGGGAAAGCAAATGTTTGGGTAAAATAATGAAGATCAAGGGAATGAAATTCAGGTGCCAGTTAACAGTTTTCCGGTGCCAAGTAGTTGCCGTCCACACGGACTGGGTCTTTCATTTAGTAAATCAGTAAATATATTAAGGAGCGCTCCACGGGGATTATCAGAGGCTCCGCCAGCAAGCGATTCATACAACACATTGCACTTTCTAATTTTAGTTACTTCTGCTTTTGTGAAAAATCGGGCATGCGATTAATACAATCGGGCTAGCTCCTGGAAGTCATCCGCCAGGTGATTGATCCCCTGCTGTTAGCTCCAGGAAGTCATACCCTAGGTTACGGATTCCCTGCTGTTAGCTCCATGAAGTCATCCCCCAGGTGACGGATCCCCTGCGGAATTTATATAAAAGTTATTCGGATAAAAATTATTAAATCAGATGCTCCACCTGCAAGCGATCCATACAATCGGGCTAGCTCCAGGAAGTCATCCACAATGTGCGGGATCCCCTTCTGTTAGCTCCAGGAAGTCATCCCCCAGGTGACGGAGTCCCTGCTGTTAGCTCCAGGAAGTCATCCCCCAGGTGACGGATCCTCTGCTTGACCAGCACGATAATTACAAGATATGCTATAAATACATCGTTTTAAGTCTCTTCAGTCTCTCCCACTCACAGACAGTTCGCAGTAGTATTTTTCAACTTTTTTATGTTTAAGTTTAGGCTACGGTTTCGGTTCATTTTTATTTTTTTTAATAATTCGCTTGCCGATCGATTTTAGCGCAATGTCAGCGTCCACAATGAGGCCAGGTACCGGGTATTAGCTTCTCCCGAAATCCAAGGGTCTGGACGCCTTATAATAATACCGCACAGTACTGACTGGTCCCACTGTGGCGGTGCTTTCAAAAGCGTTTTGTCCAAACTAAAATTGTTCGACGTGGTCACACAATGTTAAGGGAAAGTAAATGCTTGGGTAAAATAATGAAGATCAAGGGAATGAAATTCAGGTGCCAGTTAACTGTTTTCCGGTGCCAAGTAGTTGCCGTCCACACGGACTGGGTCTTTCATTTAGTAAATCAGTAAATATATTAAGGAGCGCTCCAAGGGGATTATCAGAGGCTCCGCCAGCAAGCGATTTATAAAACACATTGCACATTCTAATTTTAGTTACTTCTGCTTTTGTGAATAATCGGGCACGCCATTAATACAATCGGGCCAGCTCCTGCAATTCATCCACCAATTGCGGAATCCCCTGCTGTTAGCTCCAGGAAGTCATCCACAGGTGACGGATCCCCTGCGGAATTTATATAAAAGTTATTCGGATAAAAATTATTTAATAAGATGCTCCACCTGCAAGCGATCCATACAATCGGGCTAGCTCCGGGAAGTCATCCACCATGTGCGGGATCCCCTGCTGTTAGCTCCAGGAAGTCATCCCCCAGGTGACGGAGTCCCTGCTTTTAGCTCCAGGAAGTCATCCGGCAGGTGACGGATATTCGGCGGAATTTATATAAAAGTTATTTGGTTAAAAATTATTAAATTAGATGCTCCACCTGCAAGCAATTCAAACAATCGGGCTAGCTCCAGGAAGTCATCTGCCAGGTGATTGATCCCCTGCTGTTAGCTCCAGTAAGTCATCCACCAGGTTATGGATCCCCTGCTGTTAGCTCCAGGAAGTCGTCCCCAGGTGACGGATCCCCTGCGGAATTTATATAAAAGTTATTCGGATAAAAAATTATTAAATCAGATGCTCCACCTGCAAACGATCATACAATCGGGCTAGCTCCAGGAAGACATCCGCCAGGTCACGTATCCCCTGCTATTAGCTCCAGGAAGTCATCCTACAGGTTACGGATTCCCTGCTGTTAGCTCCATGAAGTCATCCCCCAGGTGACGGATCGCCTGCGGAATTTATATAAAAGTTATTCGGATAAAAATTATTAAATCAGATGCTCCACCTGCAAGCGATCCATACAATCGGGCTAGCTCCAGGAAGTCATCCACAATGTGCGGGATCCCCTGCTGTTAGCTCCAGGAAGTCAACCCCCAGGTGACGGAGTCCCTGCTGTTAGCTCCAGGTAGTCATCCGCCAGGTGACGGATATCCTGCGGAATTTATATAAAAGTTATTCGGATAAAAATTATTAAATCAGATGCTACACCTGCAAGCGATCCATACAATCGGGCTAGCTCCAGGAAGTCATCCACAATGTGCGGGATCCCCTGCTGTTAGCTCCAGGAAGTCATCCGCCAGGTGACGGATATCCTGCGGAAAAAAAAAGTTAATCGGTTAAAAATTATTAAATTAGATGCTCCACCTGCAAGCGATCATACAATCGGGCTAGCTCCAGGAAGACATCCGCCAGGTCACGTATCCCCTGCTATTAGCTCCAGGAAGTCACCCTCCAGGTTACGGATTCCCTGCTGTTAGCTCCATGAAGTCATCCCCCAGGTGACGGATCGCCTGCGGAATTTATATAAAAGTTATTCGGATACAAATTATTAAATCAGATGCTCCACCTGCAAGCGATCCATACAATCGGGCTAGCACCAGGAAGTCATCCACAATGTGCGGACCCCCTGCTGTTAGCTCCAGGAAGTCATCCCCCAGGTGACGGATCCTCTGTTTGACCAGTACAATAATTACAAGATATGCTATAAATACATCGTTTTAAGTCTCTTCAGTCTCTCCCACTCACAGACAGTTCGCAGTAGTCTTTTCCGACTTTTTTATGTTTAAGTTTAGGCTACGGTTTCGGTTCATTTTTTTTTTTAATAGTTCGCTTGCCGATCGATTTTAGCGCAATGTCAGCATCCACAATGAGGCCAGTTACCGGGTATTAGCTTCTCCCGAAATCCAAGGGTCTGACGCCTTATGATAATACCGCACAGTTCTGACTGGTCCCACTGTGGCGGTGCTTTCAAAAGCGTTTTGTCCAAACTAAAATTGTTCGACGTGGTCACACAATGTTAAGGGAAAGTAAATGTTTGGGTAAAATAATGAAGATCAAGGGAATGAAATTCAGGTGCCAGTTTACTGTATTTCGGTGCCAAGTAGTTGCCTTCCACACGGACTGGGTCTTTCATTTAGTAAATCAGTAAATATATCAAGGAGCGCTCCACGGGGATTATCAGAGGCTCCGCCAGCAAGCGATTCATACACATTGCACTTTCTAATTATAGTTACTTTAGTTAATCGGGCAAGCGATTAATACAATCGGGCTAGCTCCTGGAATTCATCCACCAATTGCGGGATCCCCTGCTGTTAGCTCCAGGAAGTCATCCGCCAGGTGATGGATCCACTGCTGTTAGCTCCAGGAAGTCATCCGCCATGTGAAGGATCGCCTGCTGTTCGCTCCAGGAAGTCACCCCAAGGTTACGGATATCCTGCGGAATTTATATAAAAGTTATTCGGATAAAAATTATTAAATCAGATGCCCCACCTGCAAGCGATCCGTACAATCGGGCGAGCTCCAGGAAGTCATCTGCCAGGTGATGGATCCACTGCTGGTAGCTCCAGGAAGTCATCCGCCATGTGACGGATCGCCTGCTGTTAGCTCCAGGAAGTCATCACCCAGGTGATGGAATACCCTGCGGAATTTATATAAAAGTTATTCGGATAAAAATTATTAAATCAGATGCTACACCTGCAAGCGATCCATACAATCGAGTCATCCGCCAGGTGACGGATACCCTGCTGTTAGCTCCAGGAAGTCATCCGCATGGTGACGGATCCCCTGCTGTAAGCTCCAGGAAGTCATCCTCCAGGTGACGGATATCCTGCGGAATTTATATAAAAGTTATTCGGTTAAAAATTATTAAATTAGATGCTCCACCTGCAAGCAACCCAAAAAATCGGGCTAGCTCCAGGAAGTCATCCGCCAGGTGATTGATCCCCTGCTGTTAGCTCCAGTAAGTCATCCACCAGGTGAGGGATCCTTTGCTGTTAGCTCCAGGAAGTCACCCCCAGGTGACGGATCCCCTGCGGAATTTATATAAAAGTTATTCGGATAAAAAATTATTAAATCAGATGCTCCACCTGCAAGCGATGCATACAATCGGGCTAGCTCCAGGAAGACATCCGCCAGGTGACGGATCCCCTGCTGTTAGCTCCAGGAAGCCATCCTCCAGGTTACGGATTCCCTGCTGTTAGCTCCTTGAAGTCATCCCCCAGGTGACGGATCCCCTGCGGAATTTATATAAAAGTTATTCGGATAAAAATTATTAAATCAGATGCTACACCAGCAAGCGATCCATACAATCGGGCTAGCTCCAGGAAGTCATCCACAATGTGCGGGATCCCCTGCTGTTAGCTCCAGGAAGTCATCCGCCAGGTGACGGATATCCTGCGGAAAAAAAAAGTTAATCGGTTAAAAATTATTAAATTAGATGCTCCACCTGCAAGCAATCCAAACAATCGGGCTAGCTCCTGGAAGTCATCCGCCAGGTGATTGATCCCCTGCTGTTAGCTCCTGTAAGTCATCCACCAGGTGATGGATCCCCTGCTGTTAGCTCCAGGAAGTCACCCCCAGGTGACGGATCCCCTGCGGAATTTATATAAAAGTTATTCGAATAAAAATTATTAAATCAGATGCTCCACCTGCAAGCGATCCATACAATCGGGGTAGTCCAGCAAGTCATCCACCATGTGCGGATCCCCTGCTGTTAGCTCCAGGAAGTCATCCCCCAGGATACGGATTCCTTGCTGTTAGCTCCATGAAGTCATCCACCAGGTGACGGATCCACTGCTTGACCAGCACAATAATTACAAGATATGCTATAAATACATCGTTTTAAGTCTCTTCAGTCTCTCCCACTCACAGACAGTTCGCAGTTATATTTTTCGACTTTTTTATGTTGAAGTTTAGGCTACGGTTTCGGGACATTTTTTTTTAATAGTTCGCTTGCCGATCGATTTTAGCGCAATGTCAGCGTCCACAATGAGGCCAGGTACCGGGTATTAGCTTCTCCCGAAATCCAAGGGTCTGACGCCTTATAATAATACCCCACAGTTCTGACTGGTCCCACTGTGGCGGTGCTTTCAAAAGCGTTTTGTCCAAACTAAAATTGTTCGACGTGGTCACACAATGTTAAGGGAAAGCAAATGTTTGGGTAATATAATGAAGATCAAGGGAATGAAATTCAGGTGCCAGTTAACAGTTTTCCGGTGCCAAGTAGTTGCCGTCCACACGGACTGGGTCTTTCATTTAGAAAATCAGTAAATATATTAAGGAGCGCTCCACGGGGATTATCAGAGGCTCCGCCAGCAAGCGATTCATACAACACATTGCACTTTCTAATTTTAGTTACTTCTGCTTTTGTGAAAAATCGGGCATGCGATTAATACAATCGGGCTAGCTCCTGGAAGTCATCCGCCAGGTGATTGATCCCCTGCTGTTAGCTCCAGGAAGTCATACCCCAGGTTACGGATTCCCTGCTGTTAGCTCCATGAAGTCATCCCCCAGGTGACGGATCCCCTGCGGAATTTATATAAAAGTTATTCGGATAAAAATTATTAAATCAGATGCTCCACCTGCAAGCGATCCATACAATCGGGCTAGCTCCAGGAAGTCATCCACAATGTGCGGGATCCCCTTCTGTTAGCTCCAGGAAGTCATCCACCAATAACGGGATCCCCTGCTGTTAGCTCCAGGAAGTCATCCCCCAGGTGACGGATCCTCTGTTTGACCAGCACAATAATTACAAGATATGCTATAAATACATCGTTTTAAGTCTCTTCAGTCTCTGCCACTCACAGACAGTTCGCAGTAGTCTTTTCCGACTTTTTTATGTTTAAGTTTAGGCTACGGTTTCGGTTCATTTTTTTTTTTAATAGTTCGCTTGCCGATCGATTTTAGCGCAATGTCAGCATCCACAATGAGGCCAGTTACCGGGTATTAGCTTCTCCCGAAATCCAAGGGTCTGACGCCTTATGATAATACCGCACAGTTCTGACTGGTCCCACTGTGGCGGTGCTTTCAAAAGCGTTTTGTCCAAACTAAAATTGTTCGACGTGGTCACACAATGTTAAGGGAAAGTAAATGTTTGGGTAAAATAATGAAGATCAAGGGAATGAAATTCAGGTGCCAGTTTACTGTATTTCGGTGCCAAGTAGTTGCCTTCCACACGGGGTCTTTCATTTAGTAAATCAGTAAATATATCAAGGAGCGCTCCACGGGGATTATCAGAGGCTCCGCCAGCAAGCGATTCATACACATTGCACTTTCTAATTATAGTTACTTTAGTTAATCGGGCAAGCGATTAATACAATCGGGCTAGCTCCTGGAATTCATCCACCAATTGCGGGATCCCCTGCTGTTAGCTCCAGGAAGTCATCCGCCAGGTGATGGATCCACTGCTGTTAGCTCCAGGAAGTCATCCGCCATGTGAAGGATCGCCTGCTGTTCGCTCCAGGAAGTCACCCCAAGGTTACGGATATCCTGCGGAATTTATATAAAAGTTATTCGGATAAAAATTATTAAATCAGATGCCCCACCTGCAAGCGATCCGTACAATCGGGCGAGCTCCAGGAAGTCATCTGCCAGGTGATGGATCCACTGCTGGAAGCTCCAGGAAGTCATCCGCCATGTGACGGATCGCCTGCTGTTAGCTCCAGGAAGTCATCACCCAGGTGATGGAATACCCTGCGGAATTTATATAAAAGTTATTCGGATAAAAATTATTAAATCAGATGCTACACCTGCAAGCGATCCATACAATCGAGTCATCCGCCAGGTGACGGATCCCCTGCTGTTAGCTCCAGGAAGTCATCCGAATGGTGACGGATCTCCTGCTGTAAGCTCCAGGAAGTCATCCTCCAGGTGACGAATATCCTGCGGAATTTATATAAAAGTTATTCGGTTAAAAATTATTAAATAAGATGCTCCACCTGCAAGCGATCCATACAATCGGGCTAGCTCCTGGAAGTCATCCGCCAGGTGATTGATCCCCTGCTGTTAGCTCTAGGAAATCATCCCCAGGTGACGGATCCCCTGCTGAATTTATGTAAAAGTTATTCGGATAAAAATTATTTAATCAGATGCTCCACCTGCAAGCGATCCATACAATCGGCCTAGCTCCAGGAAGTCATCCACCATGTGCGGATCCCCTGCTGTTAGCTCCAGGAAGTCATCCCCCAGGCTACGGATTCCTTGCTGTTAGCTCCAGGAAGTCATCCCCCAGGTGACGGATCCTCTGCTTGACCAGTACGATATTTACAAGATATGCTATAAATACATCGTTTTAAGTCTCTTCAGTCTCTCCCACTCCCAGACAGTTCGCAGTAGTATTTTTCGACTTTTTTATGTTTAAGTTTAGGCTACGGTTTCGGTTCATTTTTATTTTTTAATAATTCGCTTGCCGATCGATTTTAGCGCAATGTCAGCGTCCACAATGAGGCCAGGTACCGCGTATTAGCTTCTCCCGAAATCCAAGGGTCTGACGCCTTATGATAATACCGCACAGTTCTGACTGGTCCCACTGTGGCGGTGCTTTCAAAAGCGTTTTGTCCAAACTTAAATTGTTCGACATGGTCACACAATGCTAAGGGAAAGCAAATGCTTGGGTAATATAATGAAGATCAAGGGAATGAAATTCAGGTGCCAGTACACCGTTTTGTGGCGCCAAGTAGTTGACTTCCACACAGACTGTGTCTTTCATTTACTTAATCAGACTGCATACATTCAAGAGCGCTTCATGAGGATTATCAGAGGCTCCGCAAGCAAGCGATTCATACAACACATAGCACATTCTAATTTTAGTCACTTCTGCTTTTGTGAATAATCGGGCAAGCGATTAATACAATCGGGCTAGCTCCAGGAAGTCATCCGCCAGGTGATTGATCCCCTGCTGTTAGCTCCAGGAAGTCATCCCCCAGGTGACGGAGTCCCTGCTGTTAGCTCCAGGAAGTCATCCGCCAGGTGACGGATATCCTGCGGAAAAAAAAAGTTATTCGGTTAAAAATTATTAAATTAGATGCTCCACCTGCAAGCAATCCAAACAATCGGGCTAGCTCCTGGAAGTCATCCTCCAGGTGATTGATCCCCTGCTGTTAGCTCCTGTAAGTCATCCACCAGGTGATGGATCCTTTGCTGTTAGCTCCAGGAAGTCACCCCCAGGTGACGGATCCCCTGCGGAATTTATATAAAAGTTATTCGGATTAAAAATTATTAAATCAGATGCTCCACCTGCAAGCGATCCGTACAATCGGGCTAGCTCCAGGAAGTCATCCACAATGTGCGGGATCCCCTGCTGTTAGCTCCAGGAAGTCATCCCCCAGGTGACGGAGTCCCTGCTGTTAGCTCCAGGAAGTCATCCGTCAGGTGACGGATATCCTGCGGAAAAAAAAAGTTATTCGGTTAAAAATTATTAAATTAGATGCTCCACCTGCAAGCAATTCAAACAATCGGGCTAGCTCCAGGAAGTCATCCGCCAGGTGATTGATCCCCTGCTGTTAGCTCCAGTAAGTCATCCACCAGGTTATGGATCCCCTGCTGTTAGCTCCAGGAAGTCATACCCCAGGTTATGGATTCCCTGCTGTTAGCTCCAGGAAGTCACCCCCAGGTGACGGATCCCCTGCGGAATTTATATAAAAGTTATTCGGATAAAAAATTATTAAATCAGATGCTCCACCTGCAAGCGATCCATACAATCGGGCTAGCTCCAGGAAGACATCCGCCAGGTGACGGATCCCCTGCTGTTAGCTCCAGGAAGTCATCCTCCAGGTTACGGATTCCCTGCTGTTAGCTCCTTGAAGTCATCCCCCAGGTGACGGATCCCCTGCGGAATTTATATAAAAGTTATTCGGATAAAAATTATTAAATCAGATGCTCCACCTGCAAGCGATCCATACAATCGGGCTAGCTCCAGGAAGTCATTCACAATGTGCGGGATCCCCTGCTGTTAGCTCCAGGAAGTCATCCCCCAGGTGACGGAGTCCCTGCTGTTAGCTCCAGGAAGTCAGCCGCCAGGTGACGGATATCCTGCGGAAAAAAAAAAGTTATTCGGTTAAAAATTATTAAATTAGATGCTCCATCTGCAAGCAATCCAAACAATCGGGCTAGCTCCTGGAAGTCATCCGCCAGGTGATTGATCCCCTGCTGTTAGCTCCTGTAAGTCATCCACCAGGTGATGGATCCCCTGCTGTTAGCTCCAGGAAGTCACCCCCAGGTGACGGATCCCCAGCGGAATTTATATAAAAGTTATTCGGATAAAAATTATTAAATCAGATGCTCCGCCAGCAAGCGATTTATACAACACATTGCACATTCTAATTTTAGTTACTTCTGCTTTTGTGAATAATCGGGCATGCGATTAATACAATCGGGCTAGCTCCAGGAAGTCATCCGCCAGGTGATTGATCCCCTGCTGTTAGCTCCAGGAATTCATCCCCCAGGTTACGGATTTCCTGCTGTAAGCTCCATGAAGTCATCCCCCAGGTGACGGATCCTCTGTTTGACCAGCACAATAATTACAAGATATGCTATAAATACATCGTTTTAAGTCTCTTCAGTCTCTCCCACTCACAGACAGTTCGCAGTAGTCTTTTTCGACTTTTTTATGTTTAAGTTTAGGCTACGGTTTCGGTTAATTTTTTTTTTTTAATAGTTCGCTTGCCGATCGATTTTAGCACAATGTCAGCGTCCACAATGAGGCCAGGTACCGGGTATTAGCTTCTCCCGAAATCCAAGGGTCTGACGCCTTATGATAATACCGCACAGTAATGACTGGTCCCACTATGGTGGTGCTTTCAAAAGCGTTTTGTCCAAACTAAAATTGTTCGACGTGGTCACACATTGTTAAGGGAAAGCAAATGTTTGGGTAATATAATGAAGATCAAGGAAATGAAATTCAGGTGCCAGTTAACTGTTTTCCGGCGCCAAGTAGTTGACTTCCACACAGACTGTGTCTTTCATTTACTTAATCAGACTGCATACATTCAAGAGCGCTTCACGGCGATTATCAGAGGCTCCGCCAGCAAGCGATTCATACAACAAACAGCACATTCTAATTTTAGTCACTTCTGCTTTTGTGAATAATCGGGCAAGCGATTAATACAATCGGGCTAGCTCCTGGAATTCATCCACCAATTGCGCGTCCCCTGCTGTTAGCTCCAGGAAGTCATCACCCAGGTGACGGATATCCTGCGGAATTTATATAAAAGTTATTCGGAAAAAACTTATTAAATCAGATGCTCCACCTGCAAGCGATCCATACAATCGAGTCATCCGCCAGGTGACGGATCCCCTGCTGTTAGTTCCAGGAAGTCATCCACCAGGTGATGGATCCCCTGCTGTAAGCTCCAGGAAGTCATCCTTCAGGTTACGGATCCCCTGCGGAATTTATATAAAAGGTTTTCGGATAAAAATTATTTAATCAGATGCTCCACCTGCAAGCGATCCATAAAATTGGGCTAGCTCCAGGAAGTCATCCACCATGTGCGGATCCCCTGCTGTTAGCTCCAGGAAGTCATCCCCCGGTTACGGATTCCTTGCTGTTAGCTCCAGGAAGTCATCCTCCAGGTGACGGATCCTCTGCTTGACCAGCACGATTATTACAAGATTTGCTATAAATACATCTTTTTAAGTCTCTTCAGTCTCTCCCACTCACAGACAGTTCGCAGTAGTCTTTTTCGACTTTTTTATGTTTAAGTTTAGGCTACGGTTTCGGGTCATTTTTTTTTTTTTAATTGTTCGCTTGCCGATCGATTTTAGCGCAATGTCAGCGTCCACAATGAGGCCAGGTACCGAGTATTAGCTTCTCCCGAAATCCAAGGGTCTGACGGCGGTGCTTTCAAAAGCGTATTGTCCAAACTAAAATTGTTCGACATGGTCACACAATGTTAAGGGAAAGCAAATGCTTGGGTAATATAATGAAGATCAAGGGAATGAAATTCAGGTGCCAGTACACCGTTTTCCGGCGCCAAGTAGTTGACTTCCACACAGACTGTGTCTTTCATTTACTTAATCAGACTGCATACATTCAAGAGCGCTTCACGGGGATTATCAGAGGCTCCGCCAGCAAGCGATTCATACAACAAACAGCACATTCTAATTTTAGTCACTTCTGCTTTTGTGAATAATCGGGCAATTAATACAATCGGGCTAGCTCCAGGAATTCATCCACCAATAACGGGATCCCCTGTTGTTAGCTCCAGAAAGTCATCCCCTAGGTGACGGATCCCCTGCTGTTAGCTACAGGAACTCATCCGTCAGGTGAGGGATCCCCTGCGGAATTTATATAAAAGTCATTCGGATAAAAATTAATAAATTAGATGCTCCACCTGCAAGCAATCCAAAAAATCGGGCTAGCTCCAGGAAGTCATCCACAATGTGCGGGATCCCCTGCTGTTAGCTCCAGGAAGTCATCCCCCAGGTGACGGAGTCCGTGCTGTTAGCTCCAGGAAGTCATTCGGCAGGTGACGGATATCCGGCGGAATTTATATAAAATTTATTCGGTTAAAAATTATTAAATTAGATGCTCCACCTGCAAGCAATCCAAAAAATCGGGCTAGCTCCAGGAAGTCATCCACAATGTGCGGGATCCCCTGCTGTTAGCTCCAGGAAGTCATCCCCCAGGTGACGGAGTCCGTGCTGTTAGCTCCAGGAAGTCATTCGGCAGGTGACGGATATCCGGCGGAATTTATATAAAATTTATTCGGTTAAAAATTATTAAATTAGATGCTCCACCTGCAAGCAATCCAAAAAAT